>JAQGEP010000002.1:267177-292847 GCA_028476805.1 Acrocalymma vagum
CACACCCTTTAGCCAATCCTCCATGAATGCTTTTATAGCCAAACCCACAGCAAGAGTCCCGCTCCTTTTCGCTACCTTGAACCATCCTCCCAATCTATCCCTAAACTGTTGCACAAACGAATATGCGCCCGCTAAAACACAATACATCTAAATCAAAGAATAAAAGATCACACATGCGCAGATTCAAGCTTTGGATCAGATCAAACTATCGCCCCCACTACCCCAGTTGGGCTGCTGCTGCTGCTGTTGTTGTTGTTGTTGTTGTTGTTGTCGTTGTTGCTGATTCTGCGATTGGGCCATTCTGGCTGCCATATTGTTCATACTCAATCCGCTACCCATGCTACCCATTCTATTGCCCGTGCTGGGCGGTGGCGCAATGCTGAACGAGCTACTGCCCGTATTGGATAGATTGCTCATGCCAAACGAATTATTTGGCTTATTTGGAGGAGGCGCTATACTAAATGCAGAGTATGGGTTACTCTGCTGCTGTTGTTGTTGTTGTGGTTGAGACTGTGGAGTTGATAACGAAAAATTGGAAAGATTACTGGACAGATTCGCGGTTGAAGATGTATTGTTGCCCCAGGGATTCGAAGTCAGCGACGAACCACCGGAGGCCTTGCTCCAGTCGATGCCGGTGCCTTGAGAACCATAAGAGGATGTGGATATTTGAGGCGATGTTATGCTAGTCATTCCCATACCTGGCCTGGACTGCTGTGGCTGGCTGAAGGAAGAGCTACCTATGCCTGGGTTGCTTGGGGCCATTGCTGGGAATGACGAGTTGAGCGTGTTGAGTGTGTTATCGGGTGTAATGGTCCTGCTTTGGCCTTGTGGCGCGGAGAGGGTTTGAGTTGCAGGAGGGGAGATTGGTGGTGTGGACCATGCGAATGCTGGAGCTGGTGAGGCACTGTTTGTAGCCCTTGCTCGATTCATTGATGAGTGTGAAGGTAGCACAGTAGAAGAAGAGGCAGATGATGGTTGGTTTGCCCAAGGATCTCCCCCCAGCATATCTGCACCGCCGCCAGATGTGCTCGGATTGCCGCCGCGAACAAGGGCCTCGAAATCAGCTTCACCGGCTCCGTTCGTGTCGAAGCCATTAGTAGTACTAGTTCCTCCGAAGCTCATAAACTCGTTGCGCGTTGTGGCAGGTGCGTTGTTTGCACCGAGCTCTTGAAGCTTGCGAGTCTGGTCATTTTCAACGCGCGCAGACATGGTCTTGATTAGAATCATGAAAGCTTGGAACTGCGGTAGATTGAGCAGAGGCCCCAGGCTAAACTGCCATAGGATCGGGAGCACATCGATAGCAAGAAAATCCGTGTCTACTTGATTACCAATAGCTTTGAAGACATCGAGAGCAGCCATCTACACAAAACAGAGTAAGCAAAGTGGTTTTTTCTTGTGGTTCAAGGTACATACCATAACAGCAGGTTCCTTAGTTTTGATGCCTCGAAGTAGCGGAACAACTTTCTCCTGGATGGTATACTTATCCAATATTGAAACATTGGAACCCTTTGCTTTGGGCTGTTCGACAACACCAGTGAGACCATCGCCCTGGTATGGGTCTTCATCTTCATTACTACCCCCGCAAAGAGTCTTAAGAGCCTCTAGTCCTCGGATCTTGATGCCCATACTGCTAGTCTTTGCGAAGATTGTCGCAATTACTGGGAATAGCTCGTTCTTAATTGTCGAGAAATCAAGTATGGGTAGCACGACAGGTAGAGTTCGGAGGGCAGCATCAACTAAAGAATGGGTGGGCGATTCAAGAGCATAGTTGATAATGGGCAGGATATGCTCCTTGAACTCCTTGCCACTCGAATTTTCAGCCGCAACTGGCATATTCTCTAGCAAGACCATCAAGCCGGCTTCTTTGAGGCTGTCTCTTTCCTGAGCGGCTCCTTTACCACCCGCCGCAGGCGTAGAAAGGAATGTTTCCCGGAGTTTTGGAATGACTTTTTCCGTGAATGTCCGCTTTCCTGATGGGAGCATTGTGGTGATTTTGAACACATTCTGAAGAACCAGCGCCAAAAGTTCCCGGTCTTTCGATTCCTCCAGCAATGCGGGAAGGACCTTCTTTTCCAAGACTGATTTTGGAAACTGGTTTAGGATCCTGGGTAGGCCTCTCATGAACTGAGACTTCTCGTTCGGGGTCTTCGCTGGTAATGAATCCAGAAAGCGGATGGTTGAAACCAGAATGTTATCAAAATATTGTGCTTGTTGAAATTCCTTGGCATCTAGTCTTTGCGCAGGCCTTCTTGTGATAAGCCGATCCAGTACACCATTTGTGACATCTCGGGGCATGGGCTGTGAGCTCATGAAGTTATTATTCTTGTTGGGTACCGATGAGGACGACGAAAACGCTCTCTTGTATGTTGAAGTGCTGCCATTAATCTCCATGGGGCTCTGATGTGGTGAATTGTATAATGCAATGATGAGCATACCCAAGCTAAACATATCCGCCGCAGGTGTGACATTGCCATCCATGACAAAGTCCGGAGAAGTATAGTCTAGGTTGAGCTGAACATGCCGAGGCAGGCGTGCATCATAGTTTAGAACTTCGGAAAGCGATATGGGTGCTACGGAGGTTGGCTTCGTGTTGTTCTCTGGTGGAGTCGAGAAACCCAGCCCAGATATCTTCCAGTCCGACTGTCATACTGATCAGCATTATCCTAGGAATTCTGGAGCGGCAATGCCCACTTTTGCATTTATGAATATGGCCTCTGGGGTCAAATTGGCATGCACCAAGCCGGCGCTCTCGTGAAGAAACTCCAGACCTTTGGCAATTTGCAAGAGACCCTTCTGTATTTCTAGCTCATCTATTTCGAGCTCCCGTCTTCGCTTCTGGCCGTCAGACTCTTCGATAACATATCTACTACGGCGTCCGCCTACACCCCCCGCTTTTTCTTGCTCATCCTTTTCTTGGAGTAAGCCGGCCAGGGATGCTGTGACCGGTTCTGTAGCGAACATCAATCCCCCACCACGAGTTTCTTCCACCGGCTCAACTAGTTCCAGAATGCTAGGATGGCGCAAGCGCGCGAGAGAACTGGCCTCTTTCTTCAATCTCTCTACTACCTCTTCATGGGCCCGTTTGAGCCCCGAGGCACTGGACCGTCCACCAAAGCTTGCTCCTCCAGGTGGCTCCAAGGATTTCTTCTCAAAGACAAAAACAGATGCCGCCTTGCCAGTGGATTTCTTTTTGGCGTCGTAAATCTTCCATGGCCCCGAATACGATGTAGGATGAGGACTTAGGGAGTAATTGCTCGAAATGTTCGAGGTGAAGGACTTGAGGGCGTTGGAGAACATGGTGGACGAATCGCGCGCGCGGCGAAGCTTCGGGCAGGAGAGATGGGCGTCATGGACCGGTGCTTGGATGCCAGGAAGGGAGGGGAAGGGGTCTTTGTGAGATTGTGGATGTGGGAGTTGGTTGAGTGCCTGGTACGATGAGCAAAAGTGTGGTGATGTGGCAGATAGATAGGAATCTATCTAGGACTGGAGTGGCAGCAACAGCAGTCGGACAGAGCTGAGCCACAGAGCGGCGCCTGGAACCCCACGCGAGCACGGGAGACGGAAATGTGATGGATGTGGATGGGTCGGGCTGTGGTCTGAAGCTGGGTGGCCGCTCCGTATCGGCTGACATAAGCCGTTACATGACCATGGATTCAGCTCATACACTGAGTGATTGATACCTGGCCATAGACAAAGCCATGCGCGCCCTTTGACTGACAACGGGATGATGCAGCATGCAGCTGTTCGTACGAGCCATGATATTCGTCAATATCCTCCTTTATCCGCGCTCCCCCGTGCTGCACGTACTGCAACACTGTACTGTCCCACCGTGACTCGAGCGACAATTGCGCCTGTATCGGAGGTAAAGCTGGCGCCCCGATTGGCGGCTGACCCCGTTGGCGGCTGGGTGCATAGAGTGAAGTAATCACACACTCCGTACGGAGGTACTTATTAGACTAGTTGAAGTATCTACTTCGGTCGTAGTCTTCGAGGTCGGCGCGGTCAGCTTCGGTCTTCGCATCGGGACGTGTGGAGCCATCCCCATCTGCGACCGCCTGTTCCCTAAAATAATTTCTAGCTCTTCGACAACTTAACCCTTCTCCGACCCACCTCTTCTCGTTACTCATTCTCCCTCTACTACGCTGTTACTTGCGCCCACACCCCCCAAACCTCCCCTCACAATGCTTCAGCAACGATCATTGCGATTGCTGTCCTCGCTATCCCATTGCGCCTCTCGGTCACGCCCTGCACAGCTCAGCGCCTCGCTGCGATGTCGGAGCCCGCGAGCGTACAGCATCCACGCTGAAGCTTCCGTTGGAACCAAGATCCAGGATATTGATCCCACAAAGCTCTCCATCACCACAACCACAACGCCAAAAAGCTTGTTGCCCCCAGAGGAGCTCATTTTTGGCCGCAACTTCACAGGTGACAGCTCCAGCGGTGCTCTTTGCCCCTCGTAGCTAACCATGTGCCCAAAGATCATATGCTTTCCCTTGAGTGGACTGCATCACAAGGATGGCTTCCAGCTCGCATTACCCCTTACCAAAATCTCAGCCTCGATCCCGCCACCTGCGTGTTTCATTATGCCTTTGAGTGTTTTGAGGGAATGAAGGCATACAAGGACAGAGAGGGCAACATCAGGCTGTTCAGGCCGGACAAGAACATGGCGCGATTGAACAAGTCCTCAGCACGAATTGCGTTGCCTACTTTTGACCCTGATGCCATGATTGATCTCATTGGCAAATTTGTCAAGTTGGACGAGCGATTCATTCCCGAGTGCGTTGTACCCCCTTCCAGACAAACTCGTTGCCGTGTCATACTGATGGAGGAATAGTGCTCGTGGATACTCGTTATATCTTCGGCCAACCATGATTGGAACACAACGCACTCTGGGCGTCGGCCCTCCAGCCTCGGCACTGCTCTACGTAATTGCATCACCTGTTGGACCGTATTATCCTACTGGATTCAAAGCTGTCTCACTGGAGGCCACAGACTACGCAGTACGCGCATGGCCCGGAGGAGTCGGAGACAAAAAGTTAGGAGCAAACTATGCACCCTGTATTGTTCCTCAAATGCAGGCAGCAAGCCGTGGTTTCCACCAAAATTTGTGGCTGTTTGGCGAGGAGGAATATATTACTGAGGTTGGCACCATGAACCTTTTTGCAGCCATAAAGAATAAGACGACTGGACAACCAGAACTGCTTACTGCGCCTCTTGATGGAACAATTTTGGAGGGCGTTACGCGAGACTCTGTCCTCGGCCTTGCCCGGGAGCGGTTGGAGCCCAAGGGCTGGAAGGTAACAGAGCGCAAGTTCACGATGAAGGAGGTTGCGGATGCTGCTGATGAGGGTCGCATGATGGAGGTCTTCGGTGCAGGGACAGCGGCCATTGTCAGCCCTGTGCGAAAGATCAGCTGGAAGGGACGCATTGTTGAGTGCGGCTTGGAAGACAACGTTGAGGCAGGTCCAATTGCCCAGCAAATGAAAGACTGGATGGAGGCCATCCAGTATGGCGATGAGGACCATCCGTGGAGGTAAGCGCGTTGATCCGCATACAGGACATGTACAGATGCTAACAATGAAACCAGTCACAAGGTGTTGTAAGCTGGAAGATGTGTGTGTGTGTGTGTGTGTAGAGAAAGAGGAGGAGATTCTTGCAATGGGCAGTTTTCATGGCCAAACCATTCCAGCTCTGTGGCAGATACATAGAGTACAGAGCACGGGAAGAAAATAGATTCTGAGGGTTATTTGAGTAGATGCAAAAAGCTTTGTAGGGGGGAGGGGGACGTGTAAATACTATCTAGAGAGCGAGATGTCTTTTCGAACGGCCCGCTACATGCTTGGCTTGAAGCATCAGTATCTACTCAATTTCCATCTGGTGGTGGGTGTGACGTAAACCGCATTGGGAAAGAGCACGGGCCATAGAGCTAGAGGTGGCAGAAGCTCCCAGCCCACTCACTCCTCACTCCGTGTTTCCTGTTCCTGTTTCAGCGCTTTGGCGAGCTTCCCTTCCAACCACTCGTCACCTATCACTCATCAATCACTCTTAGGCTATCAATTGCTCGTCTTCAGCTCCATCGCTATTGCTGCACCTGCTGCCTGGCGCGAACTTGTTATCGCGCACACCTTATTTCCAACCATGCTGTTCCGCAGCGCGCTCTGTCGCCTAGCAGCTGATCTGCCCAAAACATCCGCGACACACGACCTCCCACAGCTCGCCCGTTTCGTCCAGCGCACTCTCCGTACACACAATGGCCTGTCTCTACCTGTTGCGCGCGCTCTCTCACGCGTGTACAAATCCTCCCTTGTCGAATCTCGTCGCTCGTATGCTACCAGCCGGAAAACCAAGACCACTGGCACCGTGAAGAAGAAGGCAGCAGCAGCCAAGAAACCCAAGAAGAAGACTCCAAAGAAGACTGCAAAGAAAGCTGCCCCCAAGAAAAAGACAGGGCCAAAGCGCGTAAAGAAAGAATTTACCCCAGAGCAAAAGGAAAAGGCGGCTATCAGGGAACTCAAGAAGAGAGCGCTCAAAGAGCCTGTTCGAAAGGTCCCTTTCAACCCCTGGCTAGCCTTCTGGACCGATGCTGTGAAAGGGTGTAAATCTGTCTCAGAGGTACACCAGGCCGCGAAGTCCGCAGGCGCCAAATGGCATAATCTAAGTCCCACGGAACGTGAAGTAAGTGTGACGAATAGCTTCCTCTATGGTTCCTCCGCATATACTAACCGTGGTCCGAAAGCATTACAACGTTCGCGCCAAAGAGGTCACAGACGCAAGGCGTCGCGATTATGAAGCTTGGGTCCGCTCTCACACCCCAGAGGAGATCAGAGTGGCCAACATAGCCCGCGCAATTCTTACGAATAAACTTAACGCCTCGTCAAAGAAGAACCGCTATCCCTACCCTAAGATCGAGGACGAGCGACAGGTCAAAAGAGCCGCCATTCCTCACATTCGATACTATCAAGAACGCGCCGCGGCCGGAGACTATAAAGGCATACTCGCACAGGAGGCTGTGAAGTTAGCTTCCTCCGATTACAAGGCTTTGAGTGCAAGCGAGAAAAAGGTATAGTCACTGGCCTGCACAGTTCCCTCTTTCTTCCGTCAAATCTCGATCCATACTTACTTATGTACAGAAATACGAAGACGCATACAAATTAGATGTGGAGAGGTATCAACGCGAGTACAAACAGACGTATGGCCATGAGCCCGCATCCAGTGCCTAGATTTTATCTGCAGCTGGGCGCTTTGAGGCCTAATTTTTGCACTTTTCATGGTTCGACTCTCCGATATAGTGACAGTTCGGTGTTTATGTCTCTCTTGATTGTACTCTAGTCATCTCATACTTTTGTATCTTTGCTTGAAGGTGGGCACAGAGTATGAATGTTGTACTGTTTAAGAACTAGCGCACCTAGGCTGACCATTAGGACGCTATGTATTCAGGAGGAGATGGACGAAGTACTAGGCTTTATCCTCGTTTCGGTCCGGTGATCCATAAAGCCCTGTAGAAGCCCGATACTACAATGTCCGATACCCTCAATATTACGTCTCTATCATGGCCAACAATGTACTTCGGACTTGTTCCCCATGGCTCCTCACAGCGTTCTCAATTTTAGTTCCCTTTGGCGGAGCAGATTCTCGACCGAAATAGGTCGGGGATAAGTTGCGCCGACTCAAGACGCTAAGCTCCCACAGTGTGTGATGAGAAGTACATATATCTCTTCTTTGGTCCGCTCAGGTATCTGTATAAGTTGCTTCATCTTCAAATCATTCGAATGATTTCTCCCACCTGCATCTGAGACCTCCATGACAACATTGACAACGATTCGAGTCCCTAAGGGTTATGGGTAACCGAAGCCTATCTAGTACGTTTGATCTTAATAGACTTCATAGATATGTCCTCATCACGGCGACGAGTTCATATGCTCTCTCAATTTAGCTAGGGATGCGCATTGCTCCGTTCCGCCAGGCGGCCAATGTGCCGCACCCAAACACCTACGCTTCTACAAAATCCATCGCCAATGCGTCATCCGCCGAGCAGAAGCATGCCTTGTATTTATTCAACTGTGCTCAGCGTGCATATCACAATTTTGTCGAAAACTAGGCCACTGCTTTAACATGTATGCATTTGCTGGGTTGAAGTACCTGAAATTTGCGGTCGAGGCGGGGGCTTTTTGGATCACCGGGCGTGTTCTGTACGAAATTGGATACACTGGTACAAGTGAGAAGAATTTTAATGGGAGAGGCCGGTGGTATGGTGGAGGGTTTTACATGGCAGCAGCCAGCCAAGTTGAATTCATGCTTGTGGACAAGATTGAGTGGCAGTTGCTTACGGTATGATCGTGCTTGTACATTCTTCAAAATCATTCATGTATACAGTATCTTTTTCCATTGGTACTTCAGTATTTACCGCTGCCCACTATCATCGTAATTGTCCACAGTTATCGTCGTTGTTGGTTGTATCACTCTCGTTACTTAAAATGGTTTAGTGTTGTATGCGCCACCATATCAACCTATGATCCCTTATCTCTACTCCAGATACTGCAAAGCTTAGCTTTCCCCACGGACGATAAGTGCGGATCGAGAGGTGCTCAGCTGCAGTAGCTGCGTCACAGCCTGGCCTGGGGTCTTGATACCCTCCAACTTTATCTTCTTGCTTCGCAGCTACGCTTGACATCCGTCCTTCTTGCCTACTTTAGGGTCAGCGTATTTCGAGTCTTCCTTTTATTTCAAAGCGGTATGTCCGTAGATTTTGAGTCCGCGAATGAGCGCACTGCTCTTTTTCAACACGAACAAGATGAAGAAAGCCAGTCGGTGATCTCGTCTGTTGTAACGAAAGAAGAACAGAGGCTGAGTGGGAGTAATGTTGGTGAGAGGCTGCCATATAATGATTATACGACTATCGATTGGTTGCATGACTTGGTATAGGCAATGGTATTCCAGCGAATGTTGAGGAGACTGACGTAATATTCCTAGGTCAAAGATTCATACCGTTTCCGAGCTATTCGATCGCGTCGCGGGCTTCGATACACCTGCCTGTCCATGCTTGAAGCATGTTCAGGCTGGATCGCTGTCGTACTCATTGGGGCGCTGACTGCTTGCGTAGCTTTCATTGTTGATGTTGCAGTTGCCACGGTTGCAGATTGGAAGTTAGGATACTGTAGCAAGAATCCGTTGCTGAGTCGAGAAGCGTGCTGTCGGGATAGAGCGCCATTGTTCTCACTGCGTAGAGATCGAATGAAGGTTGAAGAAGGAATTTGTAAAGACTGGCAGATATGGGCAGACCATTATGGGGCAAGCTTTGCCGTATATGTGGGCACGGCCTTGGTGTTTGGGGTTATCAGTTCGAGTGCGACAATGCTCACGAAGACTTCACTACCTTCTGTCTCCACCTCAGAGCCACTCTCGTCATCAATATCGAAACCTGTCTCGCAACACTCGAATGGCAATGGCGCCGAGCTAGAATCCCTACCAAATCCTACGACCTCTCCAGGAGGCAAAGTCATGTACATGGCCTCCGGCTCCGGCATTCCCGAAATTAAAACCATCCTCTCAGGCTTCACTATTCCATCCTTTCTTTCCCTCCCTGTGCTTGTTGTCAAAGCCTTCGGTGCCATCTTCGCAGTCTCAACAGGCATGTGTCTTGGAAAAGAAGGTCCTTTCGTCCACATCTCAACTTGCATTGGCTACCTCGTCGGCAAGCTGTTCCCCAAATACCGCGGCAATGGGCGCAAAATGAGGGAACTTCTGAGCGCTGCTTGCTCAAGTGGACTTAGTGTCGCCTTCGGTGCCCCAATCGGCGGCGTACTGTTCTCATATGAAGAAATCAGCACGTATTTCCCTCGAAAAGTGCTATGGCGCGCGTTTCTGTGCTCTTTGTCTGCAGCGATTGTGCTGAGGGAGTTAAATCCTACAGGGACAGGGAAACTGGTTCTGTTTGAAACGAATTACGGGAATAGCTACGCGCCATTGCACTACCTTGTCTTTATCTTCTTAGGGATTGTAGGAGGTATTTTTGGAGGCCTGTTCTGCAAGCTGAACTTTTTGTGGTCAAAATGGTTCAGGGGCTTTGCAGTCATCAAGAAGAACCCCGTGCTCGAAGTTTTCCTCGTTGTACTGGTCACAGTGCTTTTGCAGTTTCCTAACCCATTGACACGGGAGCCAGGAGACGTCATTATCAAGAATCTGCTAGTGGATTGTCAGAGCGGTGGTGCATCTGCTAGGTCTTGGGTCTGCGAGAATGAGGACGTGGGTGTGGAAATGGGCAAGACGAATTGGGCGTATACAGGGTGGTTGATCTATGGGACTATGACGAAGTTGGGGCTTACAATTATCACGTTCGGTATTAAGGTTCCATCTGGCGTTATTATTCCCGCGTTGGATGCAGGAGCATTGTTTGGGCGGCTGATTGGGCAGTCAATCACTTCGATTTCGCCTGGTATATTTGGTATGTTGATACGTGATGAACCTCTCTTCAACAAGGATCATATTGACTATACTCTAGCAATGGTAGGATCGGCGGCCTTTCTTGCAGGTGTCTCTCGCATGACTATTTCTCTCGCGGTGATCATGTTTGAGCTCACAGGGCAGTTAGACTATGTAGTCCCACACATGATTGCTATTCTAGTAGCAGTAAGTCGACCCAAAATTTGGAGAAGCGTCCAATTCCAGTTACAGACATCGGGGATTTCACTGATTCTGCATCTAGAAGTGGGTGGCCGACACTATCTCCTCAGAAAGTGTCTACGATCTTGCCCAGACCGTCCTCGGGCACCCTTTCCTCGACCCCGACACGGCTATCAGCATCGTTCGCCAACATAACTTCCTTGTAGACTCTCTCATCCCACCCAAACGCACAATGGACGAAATCACTGTTCGTGTACCCCATTCCAACAAAGTTCCCTACAACCTGCTCAAAGAGAAACTCGATCAACTCCACTCCAGAGGCCTCATGGACGCCGGTTTAGTCCTTGTTCAGGCCCTTCCCAACACCCCAGCTGAAATTTCAGTTCTCCAAGGCTATATATCTCAGTCAGAACTTGAATTTGGGCTAACAAAATTATGTCCATCTCCTGCTCCGGAAGGTCTCCAGCTCCGCTTGCTAGGACACAAAGCTGACTCGCCGTCTCCTTCGCCCACAACGCTGGAAGTCGATCTGACGCCATTTGTGGACCGCACGCCGCTGAGTATATGCGCAAAGGCGCCTCTGGAGTATGCTGTGGAGATGTTTTCAAAGTTAGGGTTGAGGTATCTGTGCGTTACAGAGGAAGGTACGGGGGCGTTAGTAGGAGTGATTATTAAGAAGAGATTAGTCGGATTTCTGGAGGAATTGAGGGATGAGTAAGATAATTTATGGTGTGACTAAATAGCTTCAGCTGCTACCGCCATGTTCTTGGGCAATAAAGAAACTGCCAGAAATCCCAATCCCAACTGAAATTTCCCTGAATCCCGAAATTCATTGGCTTCATCCGTACCTTTACAGTGCGTCAAAAACAGAAGGTCATACTCGATCCTTGATATGAATGTACTCAATTAATTTGCCTCTTTCGTGTTTTCTGACTGCTCAAATCCCCCTAGACATCCAATTCAACTTCTTCTATGGCTAGGTCATCTCCTCTTTACCTCCCATTTCCAGCTCAGAGAAACCAATCAAACAGGAACAAGGAACCAAAAGAGACGAAAAATAAGGACAAAGATGCTCATACCCCTTCCAAAGTCTCTCGAAATGTGCCTGCGTGTACTCCATCGTCGAATGACCAATTCGTCGCCTTCTCAAGTACCTATCGTGTCCGCTTCGCGCCAATGCAGCATCCCACAAGTCTCCGCGATACCCTCCTTGAGTAGAATAGCCCTCAAGATGACATTTATAAGCGTCTTCGAATATTGAGCGACCCCCAAAGTTCTTAGTGAAGATGTCAGCGCCGCGCTCAATCAAAAGCACAATAGCATCTAGTTCGCGTTTAATCTGGTCCAGAGTGCCCGGTGGAGCGATAGCCTCTCTGACGGCCATATGAAGGCAAGTAAAACCTTCATGGTCCCGGGCATGTATGTTTGCGCCGCGATCTAGTAGCAGTCGAAACTTCTCTGCGTTGTATCCAGAACTGTTGTTCCATGCCAGAGTAAGCAAGGCAGTCCTTTCAGCGCTTTGAACGTCTTCCAAGTTGACGAACGGTGCGCCGTGATCTAATATCACTTTCAAAGAGTTCTACAAAAGGCTTTCTTAGTATACAAGAAGACACATGACGATGTTTCAAGTATACTTACCAACGTTCCGTAGGCAAGAGCACAAACAACTGCATTTTCGCCACTCGTCATTGGCAGGGTCGGATCCGCACCGGCATCTAGCAGCAATTGCCTACACTTGATGATACCCTGTAGGAACTCCCCATCTTCCCTGTAAATATCAAAAACGTGCTCAGCTACGGGTGTGCTATGAGCATTGCCACATCAGTAAACAAGGCTCCTTTCATTTCAGAATTCGCGAAGCAACAATAACTGATATGACCATACCTAATATCGTCCCGAAAGCTGACACGAGGAGCTGCCTCTTCAATATCCGCGCCATTGTCAATAAGGAACTTGCACATCTCAGGTTGCGCCATAGCATACTATAGATGAACAGTAAGCCTTCAATGTGTAGTTTTGTGCAAGGGATGAATGGCCTTACATGGAGCAAAGGGGTTCCAAACGTGTCCCTATCGCGAAGAGAGCATTCGCGTCGTCCGAGAAGCCATCGTAGTGTATCGGTGTCTCCGCTGCTAATGACACTGAATATGGAGGATGTATCCGGAAGGGTTTTGCCGATGGAAAGGACAGGGTTGAGAGACGTAAAGCCATCATATTGCTGGCTCCAACGAAGGCAGGCTGTCAGGGTTATGGGAGAGGAAGCACGCTCTTGAATATTTAGTCGTGCTGTACATTCAGTAGTCGAGGGTTGCGATTTGTTTTCCTTATTGGGTGGCTGAAGTTCTATTTCGTTGAGTGTCACTGTTACATCGCATCTCTGCATTGAGGTGCTCCACGTCTTGCGTGTTTGAGTAGCTCGATGAAGACTAAGCTGACTGGGTTGATGTGCTAGACATGCGTTATACCAAGGATGATTGGTGAGAGGGATATAACGTGACTTACCTTTGGAACTCAACCTAACGATGTGAGACGCTGCCATGATATTGCGAAGCCGTTCTATTTCTCTCTCTGTGACGAGCTCAGTCTTACGGAAAACGAACTTCTGGTGCCTGGTCGGAATGGCATTGAAGTCTGGCAAGGTGGACGCTATCTCTAAAATATAATCAAGGTTCTTGACAATCGACTCTGCATCCTCGCCGAAAACATTTCCTTCTTTCCGTGAGGCCAGGTTCCGCAATCGCTCAATACTGTTAGCTAGCCGGACATCGCCATTGGTGGACCCGACTTGAAGTGAATGTTCAGACCTATTCAAGAGTGACGATATCTGGCTTTGAATAACTAGTAGAAGAGCCATGATGTCGTCATTCCCCATCCTCTCCACCTGCTTCGCCATAGTCTTAACATCACACTGCAAATTCTTCACCTTCCCATCGACAACCTCTAGCCCCTTACTCTGTTTCCGAAGGATCCCGTTGATTCCCAGCTCGCTGCTCAAACTCTTCGGCAAAACAGGTTCTGTCTCCTTACGCTTACCCGCCAATTTCAAAGTCGCATTACTGCCCGAGCATTAGCCAACCCACCCTTTTGCTCACTTCAAATAGCCATGCACACGCTCCTTGAAGTATAAATGCAAATACTCACTAATGCCACAAATTAACCCTCACCCCCAGCCCCACACACCTCTCCGTAACCTCACCCAAAAACCTCAAAATGTCATTCTCCCCACTCAATACCCTCACAACCTTCCTTTTCTTCTTTCTCACGCCCCTACTCCTAGAATACCGCTCATCTAGTCTAGTATCCCTACCCACATTCGCTACGGCCCCAAACCCCTCCCTTAACTCACTCTCAAACCCCTTGATATCGCTCTCGTACTCCGCAACCAATCGCTCCAGCTGTTTCATACCGAACTCATCTGTATCTACAAAAACAGAACTTTTTTGTATCTGAAAAACAAGGCTTTCCAACGTCTTAATAGCGGACCCGAGAGATTCCACGTGTGAGGAGGCGGGGCGCAGAGTCGAGAGGAGGCGGTAGAGTGATTCGGTATTGCTGATTGCGGCACTTAGGAGCGTTACGGCGCTGATGGTCTCCATGGTGAGGGACGAAGGATAGTAATATCAGGCGCAGAGCAAAGAATCAATGAAGGGAAAATGAGGTTGGAGTGGTGGGGCCGGTACCGGAAATCTTGCTGCAAGGCTGAATTTTTGTTCCAGTCGTTGTGACGCGTTTGTTATCTTTCGTACAGTCATACTGTGGCTGGCTGATTATCTTGATGAATACGAGACGGGTGATAAACCTGCAAGCCATGTATGCATGGCGAACATGCAAGCAACAGGCTACAATCACATTACATTCATCATCATTTCACAAAGGTCAACAAATATGAGAAGTGGCACGCACACACAAAACACCCAAACATAATGTTTGTAGAAAACATCCTCTAATTCAGCTTCTCATTACGATTTACCCCCGTCAGTTCCCCTAACCCAACTCACAGAGGCGCTAAACAAAGAAACATTGCTTGTTTAGCCGACATGCAAGTTAAGTCGGGGACAGCATTAACTAAGCTAGCTTGAGCTACACACAAGAGAGATAGAGAGATGGAGATCTTTTTCCAACGCCATGATTTGATGGATGGAAGATACCCAAGAGGGCAGGAAAAAATGCAAGCCATATGACACAGGTTTGTGGATGCAAAAATAGAGTTTTGAAATGGGAATAATGAACAGAGAAGAAAAGAAGGTCAAAGGTCTAAGGAAAGGCAAGAAAGAGGGAATGTAGTAGGTGCCAGTTGTTCCATCCCACGGTGTGGCAGGCCAGAGGGATGAACTGTGCGTCGTAACAAGTAAAAGGCGGATTTATTTACAGAGGGTGAATACACAAGCATATAATAAGTGTTTTTGACGCTGGTTAGGCGTCGGGTATTTGTAGCGACTGGTAGCGAAGCGAATGCCTCGAGCATATACAAAAAAGAGTGCGTATATGAGGGTGCGAAACCTGGCGAAGGAAATGCCGGTATTGCAGGATGGAAGTAGAGTTGACAAGATTGGATTTTGTTGAGACGCCCGGCGCGCTGGCAATGCAACTGAAGAGAGATGCGGTTTACAAAAAGAGTCGGAAGGAAAGGGGACTCGCTATGGTTGGCACTTGTTGGGAGACTTGTCGTTGGCGTATGGGTGGCTGCAAATGGTCATGTTCGTAGAGATGTTCGACATAATAGACGGAATACTTGAGACTTGTAGTCAATCCCATTGACAGGTCCATTCATTTTGCCCCACCAAGGTTCAGCCAAGACATGTCTTGTTGTTTGCCTCCTTGAGGCTGACCAGCTTGACCAGGGAATACTGTCACAGAGCTCTCATGCCCAACTCGTGGGGGTGAGGGGTAAAATGAGCTGAGCCCGCCCTGTCCGATTTCACCAGCTTGTGCGGGTGGAGCATTGGGGCCAGGAAAGATAGTGACCCCACTTCCTCTAACCGGTCCATCAAGACGTGGTGGTGCAGGATACATAGAGTTGAATTTGCTCTTGGACATTTCTTCTCCATACGCTGCTGTCTGTGCTGGATTGGATGGGGGGAAGACAGTAGCCGTGCTCTCCCGACCTACGTTCTGAGGAACACCGAGCTGTGGCGAAGGGGGGCTCAGGTCACCGAAGGGGTATTTTGGCATCTCGGGTGTTCCACCGCTTGTGCTTGTTGGGAACATAGTGTTCGTGCTATCGCGAATATCAAGTTTACCTTGTCCGGGATAAAAGGAGCTGAAGTTACTCTTGGGATAGAATGAACTTGTGTTGTCGGGATAGTAAGAGCTAGTACCGTCACCCTTGTGATTATCAGCAAAGACCATGCTGTTGGTATAGTTGCTGCTAGGTGGTCGTTCGTCATCGCCGACTGGTGTCCAGCTGTCTACAGGTTTCCTCAGGTAATAGTCATCGTGGTGGCTAATACCGGATCTTGAGCTTCCATTGGAGTTGGCGCGTCCAAGTTCGGCCTGCATTGGTTGATGGAGCTGATGAGGTAGGTTCTCCCGCGAGTTACCCAGTGTTGGGCTTCCACTGGCTACATGACTGAGGCGCTGCCCATCCAACCTGGGAATATCTAACGGAGGAACGGTTTGCGAAGGGTGGTTGAACATGCGCGTATTGGTATAGTTGGACTGGCTGATCCCACTACTCCTGTCGGAAGCAAACGTTGATCGGTCCGCTGGAATATTAGCCAGATTTGTGGCTTCGTTGTTCGCAAAGTAGCGGCTCCAGCCAGAGCTTCGGCTTCGATCAGCTATTTTTGATGTAGGTGGTACTCTGCCCGAATTCTGCCGTACAACTTGCACGGGCTCTGGCTTCAGGTCAAACTTCGACAACTCAACGGGATCCGAGTAGCCAAGAGGACTTGGTTTCTTGACTAAGCCTGCAGTGCTAGCGTCACTCGCCATATTCCTCCTGTGGCCTGAGTTGCCTTTGCCATTGAAAATGGCCAGTGATGTGACGGAGTCGTTGTTGCGCGCGTAGCCGCCAGAAACTGATCCTCCAGCTTCCTTCATAAACTCTGCTCCACGGTCGGCAAAACTCAGACGATCCTTCTCAATATATCCTGATTGTTGTCCATTCTTCCTCTTCGATTTCTTATACTTGAGACAGAACAGTAGCAGAATCAGAATTGCAGCAATACCAAAAATGGTTCCCAGAGTGGCCCCCAAGACAGTCAACATTCTATCTTTGTTGTTGTTTGATGCAGGGGCTGTGACAGGAGCTGCTGCTGTCTCAGTAGGGGTAGAAGAAGGGGTTGCGGATGCAGTTGAGGCTGGGCTCGATGATGTGGCGGAGGATTGGCTCGATTGAAGCCTGACCTGCTCGCCAGAGAAGAGCTCCGTTGTGTTCACCCAGGAATTCGCTTGGGAGTCGAATACGGAGATTGGTTCTTCTGCATTTCCTCCAGTCACTACCGTCAGACCATTGTTGTCTTGAGCAATCGAGTAGCCATTTCGTAATACGGTTGGCGCAAATGTCTCGTTGTAAGCCGGCCAGTCACTGACCGTAACTCGCTTCGTTTTGTCGCCTATCGTGGTTCCAGGCTGAGCAACATTACCATTCTGGTCTAGGAGCAAAATGCGTGAAACTTTGTTCGGTGAGACGCCGAGGTCGAACTGCTCTAATACCAAGCTGCCGTCATCTCCCTTGACAACCGCACACTGTACTGTCGCCTGGTTGGTGATGGGTTGTTGGAGGGCAACCCCTAGGTCCCGCCAGCCCTCAGTTGTGCTAAATGTATAGACTGCAGTGTTTGTTGCGCCGCCACCAACCATCAATGCGCGGCTAGAGTCGACGTCCATAAGCATTGGCATAACGGATGGGGGAGCACCCGCCGAAGGGCTAGCCTGAACGACGAAGGGTGGCAGAGTAGAGATGAGGAAAGTTTCTGATGATGGGCCCACATTACCGGTTGTCTGAGAGCCAGCATAGACAAGTAGCTGCTGTGAATCCGAGAGGTAAGTAGCAGCATGGTTTTGTCGGTTCTGCGTAACCCAACTTTCGGCACGAACCCAATCCCACTTCTTATCCGCAAATGTATAATGCATCAGTCCAGGATAATCCCACGTCGCAGCCGTTTCGTTTACTGATCCACCAACGATGAAAAGTTTAGCTGCATTGCTGTCTCCTCCTGGTACCGCCTTCACACACTGCGCGCCCGTCAACGAAATATCCATGGGCTCCGTTTTCCATTCTGCCCCCTCTTCTAATTTCAGCGACTGGAAACCAGCTGGTGAATAGACGTAAAGCGTGTTATCGTGAACGATGGAACAATGACCGTCCAAGGCGTGGACGGGTTTGGGAATACCCATCCTGGGAAAGATCGACAGGAGAGATGGTGAGAGAGTCTGATGGACGAGGGGAGCGAAAGGAAGGTAGGCGAAATCCAGATAGTATCAGCCCAAATTTCGAAGACAACCAACAATCAAACTAGCAATCCGATTGAAATCTCATGACGAAATGGAAACGGCCAGGATAGGAAAGGTAAAAAATAGACACGGATAGGAATGACGATATCGACGACGGTTTGTTGGACCGATGGCGTGTGGGAGTTCCAGAACTTCCCTTCAACCCTTGACCAAGTACGGGTGAAGACAATGGAAACAGCAGAAGGGGAAGCGATCCAGTGCTAGTGGTGCTGTGAAAGGTAGAAATGGTCCGGGATGGAGAGGTGAAGAGAAGGGGGTTGGAAATGACCTGATCGCAGTCGGGCGATATGGGGGATTGCAAGTCTATAGAACAAGAGGCATGGTTAGTAAAGGAGAGTGTAGACAGATGAGAAGCGGCAAGTGCGCGCAATGGTGGAGCGAAGACGTACCGAAAGGCGATGAGGAGGAGGCGGTTGCGAAAGGTGGTTTTGTGTCTCGACAGGCGCACACTGGGTTGCAACGGGGGCGATATGGATGTCTAGGCCGTGAAAGACGGGTAGCTAGAGACTCTGTCAAAGAGACACAGTGGGGAGCCAAAGGAGAGGAAGCACGACACGGCACAGCGGTCTGCAAGAGAGGGTGAAGGGAGCCCTAGAGCAGTGAACGATTGGAGCTCTGGGAGGTTGAGCAGAGCGACTGGGGGAGGCAGAAGGCGGAGGCAGAAGCAGAGACAGAAGCAGACGAGTGCAGCAAACGTGCTGGGCAGAGAAGGGCACAAGGGGAACACTGGGAGGCTTGGGCTTGGTGCATGGGCACTGCAGGGCCAGTGAAGGGGTCCGCCGCTCAGTCGCTGTTTCCCCTGGTCGTCCCTGGTCGTCCCTGGTCGTGCCTGCCTATCCCTGGGCGCGAGCAAGGGTGGGCCGAGCCCTGGCTTGGGAAGGGGCGCTCAAGAGGGGAAAGCGCGTTCGGGCACGAGCGACGGTGAGACGGGCAGCGGACCATGCAGCGTGAGAATAGACCAGAAACGCACAAAAACGACAGCAGCCAGACAGAGAGGTAGACAGGAAGACAAGAAGACAGGCCACCTCCACCTCCACCTCCACCTCCAGCGGCGCAGGGGGGCAACATTGGAGGAATCGTGAAACAGGCCAATAGCGCAGTCGCCGCGAGCTTTCTCATTCGCCCATAAGACAACTCCCAAGCACTCGCACCCACAAGTCCCCAAAGCCCTGGCCTGGCTGGGGCCACTTTGGGGCATCTGGCTGCGAACTAGCCCCTGGCCACTGGTGCTGGGCCTGTCGCGCCGGGAACGGCTACAAGTGTA
Source organism: Acrocalymma vagum (assembly GCA_028476805.1). Classification (NCBI taxonomy): domain Eukaryota; kingdom Fungi; phylum Ascomycota; class Dothideomycetes; order Pleosporales; family Acrocalymmaceae; genus Acrocalymma; species Acrocalymma vagum. Next base: position 286,520 of record JAQGEP010000002.1, read on the forward strand.
CCAGCGTACCAGCAGCGTACCAGCGTACCAGCGTGTGTACCAGCGACGAGCCCCCAGCGAATAGCGAATTCCATCCTTCTGCACACACTTTCTGTGCTACAACACCGCCGCTCACAATACTTATTACTTCCGCGGTAGGCCCCCGGCCAACTAGCTAGCCAGCCAGCCAGCGTCGGGCTGCCCGCACTCCCTTAGCACTTGCAACTTCTCGCTCTCAGCTTCCAACAAGGCCTACCTCACTGTACCCACCTCATCACACAATGACGCTGACGCACCCGCGGCCCTTTCACACTGGAATGCCAGCGGTGACGACGAGCGCGGCTCGCGCAGATCAAAATATTGCCCTCGCCGCCCCAAGCGTGTGTTATGAAACTTCGACGTGACTAGCCCAGCATGGATGCCCTACGCCCTCATCATTTCCCGTCCTCAGTCCACGCGTTCACGAATCAGGGTTGCCCGCTATCCTACGCCGCCGCTTGCTCTCTCCAGCTCTATCCACACGCCCGCCCTGTCTGCCGCGCCCTGCACTGCAAGCTGCACCTACTTACCACTTACTTACGCGCGAGACGAGGAGTGTGCTGCGTCACTCGGTCTACACTTACTTCCGTCTACAAGTAGATAGGCGTCTGCGACACTAGGTGGTAGGTGGTACACCTTATCCATAACTCAGCACTGTACTGTATAGTCAAGTAGCTACAGTAGTTTGCGTATCTGCTCTGCCTCCCCTTCCTCCCAAGAGCCCGCCCGCTGCGCTTCGTATCCTCTGCAATTCCAACTCTTCTCGGCGGGCTCAGCCTCTGCAGCAAAGTTCAGGCACGGTGCTCTCCTATTGCGCCATCCCAGCCTCCATCCTCGAATCTTGCTGCCCATGAACAATCAACAATCTCCCCCAGAGCGACGCGCCGTACTGTGCACCACTGATTCCCCCCACCATCAAGATTCAAATTTCACCGTCACACCTTCATCACACAAGTCTGCGCTCAACCTCCTCTTGTAGCCGCTGCCCTACGACCACATGATGCGCACCGTCGAACCGCGCGCTCGTGGGCTCATGCGGCTCAGGCTCAGGCTCAGGCTTACTTAGTACATATTAGGCGGTGGAGCAAAGGGAGAGCACCTAGTGACGTCTGAAACAAGCCAGGCTCCACTGCTCATTGGCCGGCCGCTTAAAGAGCGCTATGTCAGCGCTGCCGAGTCCTTATTTCGAATCCCCCTTTGGGCAGCCTGCTAATGTCATCGACACCAGCTTTGCTCAATCCATAATGCTACAGGCCTCGCTCCAAATTGCACTGCAGGCCGCAAACAGCATGATCGTCTCTGGCCCGTCCACTGCAGCCTTTTTTGGTGTTGCTGATTGCTGATTGCTGGTTGCTGCCGTGCTCATGCACCATGATTAACGATACGACCACCTGCAGCAACGCTCCAACCTCGCCGCCGTTTGCAAGACGGTGTTAATATGGTGCAGCAGGCCTAACGACATTCCAGAAAAAAACGGAGACTCTACTTGCTCTGCCTCCGCTGCCTCTTCACTCTCTCCAGGTATATTGCCCTTCATCAATCCGAGTCTCACCCCGACGAACCTGGATGTCGACACTCCCCACGGCATGGACGCCCGTTGCCGTGTCCAGTCTAGAAGCTGCTGCTTGTATTGTAAGTGGTAGGTAGGTATCTAGCGAGCTCAGAAGTCAACCCACATTGGACCAGTCGACACAACGGCGTCTTGGCAGGATTCACGGCCCATCTCGCCTAGGGAAGTTAGCCCCGTGAGGCTCTTCCCTCTCGCTCGTGAGTTAAGAATAGCCTTGCCCTCCTTCCCTTACCATATCATGGCACCACCACATCATTCGATCCACCAACACAACTAGATAGTCTAGTATTACATACATTTCAACTTCCTTTGTGCGGCTGCCCGATCTCTCCACATCCTGCCCACGCGACGCTTCTTCCACCAAACGAAGTTCAACCTAGTTCCCTTGTTTCACGTCATTTCCGTCACTCATATGTTTCGTTAATGCGTTCAATATCACGATACATGGTTCCCGGGTCTTGCACGTGGCAGGCCAAGTTTCAATTCCCTATATCAATGCTTCTATCGCTATTTAAAGTCCCGACTGGCGAGAGTGTTTTGCTCGAGAGTGTAGTCCGAGGATGAGGCATTAATAGTTAGTTTTTGAGTTTTTGGATGCCAACCCAAGACACACGCAAGCAGGTAGCTCTCCGCAACAGCCTTGCGTAGGACAACTGCAGACTACTGCGCTCACCGCGTAAGCGACAAGCGCCATGCGCGAAGGTGTTTACTGCCCACTATTTACGTCCGTTCCCAGACTCGCAAAACTCCGTTTGCCGTTGCCTCCATCTGCTCGCTGCACGTCTTACATACTATTTAGATGTTGCGCACATCAATGGGTTAGAATATACAAAATTCCGGCCAACCAAAGCCGAGCTTAAATAGTCATAGTTGCATATCGCTGCTCAAACGGTCCATTTGTATTTTTTAACCCTTTTTACCGCCGCACAGTTTAGTAGGCTATACGTACATACCACATTTTCAGTCACTTCTTCCAGGTACTCCTACGTACTGTGCCGCGACTCTGCGTTCGGCCTTTTTTTAACTTTTGCCTCAGACCCCAGGCATTATTGCAGGTATCTATACATCATCCACCCGCGCTCTGTTTCTAGGAATGCCAGGACCATCAGTCGTAATGGAAACGCGTGCCGTCACAGGATAATTATATTTGTAGGGGCCCGGAAACACATGCAATCGCCATGACTGGCCCCAGGCAAATACAGCGAGAGGAGGGGTTCGGCGTAATATGAGCTCAGTCATCAACCAACAAACGCCCACCAACCCCCCATCCAATAGTCCGTCTGACGCTCTCTCGTTCGGGAATACGTTGGACGTCTACCAGTGTACTGCTCCGTTGGCAATGGATCGGTTTCTCACCCATGAAAGGGGAGGGTGTCCTCGTACGTACTTGTACTCAGGCCCCGTTGGTGGCCTGCACATCATTGATTTTCCGAGCGACGCGGGTGACGAGGATCGGATACTTTTTTTACATGTGCCGGACATGTCAAATCCCCATCCACTTTCCGCTCCGTGGCCTGGCACTGACACACTGACACTGACATTGGAATGGGATGGCGATCGTCCCCGTCGATGGTGGACGGGTATTTTGGATCGAAAGTGCGGGCGGGTGCAAGATACCTCCGCCGCGCCACAGCCTTGCGGAAGTCCGTTCTACTTATGTACCCTAGTTGCCATCGGGGTGTGGGGGCTGTCTATAGCCCTCATGTCAGATTTCATCTAGGCCACTGGAAAGAGCTTAGTCTAATCATTCCGAAGAGTCTTTTGCAAGTGCTGTTTTTGGGTAAAGGAGATCACAACTTTTGTAGGTGGTTCTTACTTACGGAGAAATGCGTCGCCGAATTTGGAACTATCGTGACTTTTAAAATTAGAGTAATAGGTACTGTAGGTATTCACCCACTGGGTAATATTCGAGCGCGGGGTCTAGTCAAACAGATTACGACTGGGTCGCACAACAGCGAACCGGCAGTAAATGTTCATACCCCGTAAAAAGGAAACAAAATACCACACGCAGTCTATTCGCATTTCCCGGTTTTCCCCAATGCCTGTCTCGAAATTAATCCGCACTGTACTACACACACCGGCGGTGTAGGCGAGCCTCTGGCTTTGTGCGGCCAACCACATCCTTCCTCCCTCGCTTCCGATTCTCTAATCAAACAGCGTGTAGCAGGAAAGACACAAAGAACAGAAAACTGCCGATATCAGACAAGACAACATTCCCTCCATTAATCTGACACTTGCCCCAGCTTTTCAGGTATCTTGTTATGGCAATCCTGAACTGTTATGTGCCACAGAGTCAGACACGTGTTGGGGCAAAGCCGGGGAGTCCGGGCATTGTCAGCAGACGAAGTAGGAAGGAGCTCAGCAGTGCGGAGTGTGGAGAGGAAGGGGGGCTTACGTGAATTATTCAGTGATTCAATGTTGATTCTCGAGAGCGAAGGAGTCGAGTGTTTGTTCCACTTGCCTACTACCGTTCATGCATGCATAGATGCTGCGATTGCATCTGCACCTGATTACCATGCAATCAAGATCCACACAAACCCCCACCACCTATCTGAAGTCTTGAATCAGGAAGAAATATTTCCTCTCGTCGTGAAAGGGACATCCCATCGCTTCTCAATCTGGGCTATCCATTCCATTCCTCCGAATAGTCCTCTCCTCAGCTGGTGCAGACGCACACTCACCTACCACAACAACGCCCAATGCAAAGACACAAGATCAGCCAGTCATCTATGCGGCTGTGGAACCACCTTTTCCACGTGTTCTTGATGCACCCCGCAACATGTGAAGTGCCAGATGTGGCACTATAGTCGAAAGTCGGTGGTGCAGCTTGGCTTTCATCCAGGCAGATCCAATGAATAAAGAGTGTGGGGTAGGGCAACAAGGCGCAAGATAGTAAGTTTGGAGAAGCGAGCGAGCGGATTTGTCTGTGTGAGTCTGAGTAGTGTATTCCAGATACTGCGAGTATGTGTGTATCTGGTAACATGTGAAATAATGTTAGCTTTATCCTTGATCCACACTACTCGTAGTATTTTCTTGTCTATCCAACGAGAATTCACTGTCTGCTCAACCACGACTACCTCTTGAAAGGCAGCCCTTTCGTATTCCTTACACAAGATATGTCATTCGCTCAGCCGCTCACTAGCGCACTCATTCGCCTCTACGGCGCCAACGAGTCAGCAGCCAGTATTCAAACTTTAGTCTTCGCCAGTCAACGCCTCAGGCGGCCTTCGCCCTTACTACTTAGCTGGAACAGCGGTCGTCTGTGTGCCTAGTGGTGGTCCCTTACGTAGTACAATCTTGCCCCCTATAATGCCCCAGGAAGAAACAAAACTTTCTCGAGCATTCCGCTGCCACTGGCTTCATGTATAACGTGACCATGTAATGGATGGAAAGTTGCTCGAGATAATATCTGGCCATTCGACCACGGTAGAGCATTTACTCTACCAGGCGTAGTTCTCCGATAGCGTTGATGCGGCGCTGTTTGTCCATCTGTCAGGGGAGGTGCGGGGACGGTAGGTGGAGCGAGATGGGATGTCGGGCCGTGGTAGCAGAGGCGTGGGCAATCGTATAGTCTGTATATTATCACGAAACAAATCTAGCTTCTCGAGACCGTAAACGTTTCCATGGCTTTCTTGGGGATCCTTGGGGATCCTATGATGTGGTTGGAGGACTTTTGCTTGCGGTGAATTGGGCATGTAAGGCGTTGAAGGTATGCATGGTGATGCCATAAATGTTTGTCCTGAAAGAGGCGAACTTCTGCAAAATTTGGGGCTCGATTGGTTTGAGGCTTCTCAGCTCAAAGCACATGGCGTTCGGGTAATCATAGCATAGTATTTTACACAGCTTTGACTTGTGGGGATTTCAGCTTTGGAACAAAGTATATGGACCATTACTGCTTCGTATTTCCTTTTGCTCGTGAATTTAAGCACACAAGAGAGGCACGGAAGGTTCTAATTATCAGTGCTATAGTAGGTTGTTAATTCACAGCCTGCTAAAGCCTTCACTCTTGATGGTTCGATGGGATCCAGTATGCAAAATATGGCTCATACTTTCATCGTGGTCAAAACGTTGCTTATTGGCAAGCATTCGGCTCCATCTTCCGGTTGATGAACTGTGTACATGACTATTTGTTGCGGTAGGTAGTTTTTTTTTGTTTTGTTTGTTGATTGGCGAGCTCCTTGTCTTTGGAGAGTTGCAATTTGTTATAAAGATACTCTTATGATTGTGCCCTTGGTGCGGTTGAGAAAAAAATATAATGGAGAAATAAAACCACTATCAACCTGCATAAAACTAGATTTTATAAGCTAAACGGTGCGTTATGTATTGGGTTCCTTGTCCTTTTAATTTTTTTTAAATTTTTTTTCCATTTTGCCAACGCCATGTAGAGTCTTTTACACGTTTTATATGGTACAAAACTCTCCTTCCATTGACCAAAATAACGTCATTCCCTATTTAGCAAATATTCAAAAATCTCTACTTATGTTTATTTGCTAAATTTTTATTATTGCTGTCTAGTCACAATACTGTTTTGCAAATCAAATGGTAAAAGTGGGGGTTTGGACATTGTGAAGACCACATTAGGAGATTCTTGTTCTAGAAATTATATACGGACCATCAGATCGTAACTGTCCATGGACATTCAATTTGTGTGCCTGAATGCTTCCTTGAACATACTTAAATAATCGTTGTGAGAGCCTTCTTACTATCAGCTGTGTCGTCGGCAGGTGAATCTCAGGCGAC
>JAQGEP010000002.1:292857-622953 GCA_028476805.1 Acrocalymma vagum
CCTCCATGAACCCCTGCAAACACAACCAAATCACGTTTGTAAAAGCTGTCGGCTGCGTTGAGAATGCTTTCACGGAATTCTCTACCCGGCCGGCTTTCACTCTTGAATGACTGTCTTTAAGCTAGTAAGTTTGGGGTCTAGGCAATCGCAGAACCCTAGATCTATCTACTTATCTCCACCGTCACATAAGCAATGCATTTTTGCCTCAATTTTATCTCCAAGATATATGAGAGTTCGACTGAATATATTTTGTCATCGCGTTTGGGACTCGACCAATATCTGCCATCATCCACTAAGTGGTTTCTGAGATGCAAGTAAAGAGTGGGGGTATGAGCAACAATGGACTCACTAGGCCGTAGAATCCAGACACCACTCAGTTGTCAAGAATGCACTCGCCGAAAAATTAAATGCAACAAGAAAATCTCATGTCGGCCTTGCGCTGACAGGGGAGGCGGAGACCTGCCACCGCCGGCATAAGGCGCCAAATAGATCTCGACAAAATAGAGGAACGACATCCACAAGTGAGGTACCAAATCTCACGAGAACTATTTCCGCAATACATCAACGGCTAGATAATATTGAGTCGACTCTGAGCGATGAAAGGCGCATTCAAGTTTCACCAGTTGATGAAGATCGAGACTTCCAGGAGAACGGGTTGGCAGGCGCAATGGAGGAAGCTGCCTTTGGGATAAGGGAAAACAGGAGGCGACAATGGTCCTCCCTACTCATCGGAGATTCTCGAGCTTCGGATGACGAGCATCAATGGTTCTCCTCCATTTCATTATCAAGATGCTTGGAAGCTTTCCCTCATTAAAATTAAAGCCAAGCTCTTATCACCTTCTACGGAGGCTGCCTCAATTCAATGTGTAGCTGTCTGCACAGACCAACTTTCACTGCACAGCATGACTTATTTTGGTCGAGGTATGAGCAAGAGATGGTGGAAGATGAAATGGCTTTGACAATTCTGTTTGCCGTATTGAGCGTTGCGGCCTTCTTCCTACCCGATGAGCAAGCTCGCTTGATTGGATTTGAGCCAATGAAGCTCGAGGAATTAGCACATTTGTGGTTCGATTGTTCAATTGCTACATTTTTAGATGCGGTGGATGAAAGTACCCTTCACTGGAAGCTTGTCAGGCGTTATTGACATTGAATTATGCGTTTCATTTGACTGGGGACACGCGTTTGCACATTACAATGACGAATTTGATTGTTGGCATGGCTCGAACAATGAGTCTTCACTTACTGGGCACCGAATACGAATCAGTCAGGTCAAGAGAAAGCTTACTGAAGCGGGAGATTGGTCGGAGGGTCTGGTGGCATATTGTTGAGACTGATTGGTATTTCTTACCTTATCATCGCTACTCATGTGAGTATTTGGACCTTCAGAAACTTCGGAATTTGTGCTTAACGTGCTTAATTATAGCCATTACACACAATCAGTTTGGCACTGCACTCCCCAACTTGACGGACGAAGGAGAGAATGCGTCTGCCACAGAAGGACTTCACACTCTCACATTGAGCATGCTGTGAATCTTCCGAGATCATGTACGATTTATATGGAATGTTGAAACCAAATCAAAACCCATTCTACAAAGCAGTGGAATCGGTATCCGTCCGATTAGATAGTATCAAGAATGGCCTTCCCTCTGGTATGCATCCAGCTGTTTTGGGAACTTGCAACGCCCCTGGTCCTGACTTTATCTGGCGTTCCCTAGGCATGATGCTGGCGTATCGATTGTACTTTATCCACAGAATCTAGTTCTCGAAATCCTTGAGAGACTCCGCCTATCAGAAGTCACACGTAGCATGCATTCATGCTGCGCAAATCATCCTATCACTGGCTGATCAAGGGTTGCCGAACACATTTTACCGCCTATGGAACACTACTCTTTGGTTGGTAGCTGCCGGCATTGTAATTGCGCTAGATATCGTACACGCTGCATGTGCGAAAAGAATTTCGCCAAACACTTTCGAGATACGGACGCAGCTCAAAAATCTGATTGACCTCTTGAATAAATTAGGGGATAAATCGGGTATAGAAGCGCGCGGAGCAAAGTTCATCGTCAATCTCTGCGCTATAGAGCGGGAAATTAGTGAAGACTCCGGCTCGAGAAGGAAGTTCACCCAGAAGGATATCTTAGAATTGATATGCTTGGTTCGAAATGGCGATAACAGGCTGGAAGAACAGCAACGTCAATCTTATCCAGATGCTTCAAACAGGGCGATATGGTCTCCGAGTGAAGCTCACTCCTACTCTTTTGGCAACCTCTTGTCCCACAGCCCGATAGATTTGGGCATAGACACGATGTATTTTGATGACAGTATTTTCTTACCGACCGCAGGCGGAGACCTCGACTCAATGCTGCAGATGGTCGGTACAAGGAACGAAGGTTTTGGCACGATTGAGGAAAGGAGCCAATATATTATCAACACGTATGGAGATGCGACACTCAAGCCATGATCTGAAATATACACATTCATTCCGGTTAATAGTCTATATTGTCGACAGAGATGTGAGTGAGCAGCCACGGCAATAAATACTTCTCTCAGTACAGCTTTCGATGTTTTCCGTTACACCACGCCTCCTGTTTTCTAGAGTAGGCTAGTTTTCCAGTGTAATCCTATTTAGCATCCCGTAAAGTCTTCTTTATGATGAAACAAGAAGTTTTGAGGCTTCTAAAGGATATCTGAGGATAGGCTGTGACTGACATCTTAGCGTAACGTCTTTGCCTACCTCCGATATGGGCGAGATAGCGAGTCTCTCTGATACTGAGTGCGTCTTCCCGTGATAGCAAGAACGGTTCTGCTCTTTTTGAACGCAACCCCGACACGCTCTATCTCTGTGTGGAGCTTCAGTGAGCACTGAGTTTGGATGCGAAAGTTTGATAAGGAGAATCGGCATGTTTTGAGCCGCACACTCTGGTGCATCGATGTCCTTTCGTCCAGTTATTGTAGGAGTAAAGGCATGCGCGTTCGCTATTTCCGGAATAGTCTTATCAGCAGCCTGTCTGAGTGACAGGGTCTACGATTGTGGACGAAGGCATTATGGTGATTGTAGTGAAATAGATTGGCTGTTTCCATGAAGAGGTCATACAATTTGCAACGGAATCAACAACAAGACATGAAGTCTCATTTATCTGATATTACGTTGTTTGAATGGAGTATGGGATGGCAATGTTCGAGTGGGAATATCCAATGCTCTAGCTTTCATTCGTCCATTTTCCACGACGGATCCGGCGCGCCCGTGACGGGCCCGTGACGGACCCGTTGTCGATCACACCCATCCTAGTAAGATAGCATAACCTAAGGAAAAGCTTCCCCTTGCCCACACCAGATGCTCTATCTAGTGTAAGTCCAATCTCTGGCAGGCTGGGGCCCCGCTAGACGTTCATGATGATTGCGGAGGTGGGTCCCCCGGAACTCGACCGAGCTTGCACTGTGTTTGGTAGCGGATTTGTAGGATGGTATAAAGTCCCATCGCCATGACCTGATGTTTGGCATCGAAACCGCGGTTCAGGTTACTAGAAGGGTCTTCTATTGGATCTTGGTGTTAACAAAATGTCTAATTATCTCAAAGGCACGACGCCTTCGGGCATTGCGTGCATGGGTGTAGTTTCGATTGGTGCGTTCTTGTTTGTAAGTCCTTTTGACACTGGACTGAAATACAAATTGATTTGACTGAAATTCTAGGGTTTTGATAATGGCTGGTGGGGAACTATTCTTGGGGCGCAAGCTTTCCTCCGAGACTACGGATCCTGCAAGACAGTCGATGGGATTGAGACCTGCAATCTATCTACACCCCAACTTTCTGCTGGAAGTGGAGTGCAGTCGGCTGGTATCAGTGAGTGTTGTCACCTGTTGAAATGGTATAATTTGTCTAAAAAAAAGCCATCAAGTGATCGGTTGTCTGATCGTGGTGTATTTGAACAATCTTCTGGGCAGGAAAATGGCACTTGTGACGACTGGCCTCATATCCATCATCGGATGCGTCATCGAACTGACCAGTGCTGTTGGCTCAAGACCCGGTTCAAAACGCTTTGATCAATTTGTAGCTGGCAAAGTAGTTGCCTCGCTCTCAATGGGTCTAGCTGCCAATATTGTTCCTATATATTTGGCCGAAACATCGACAGGCGCGGCACGAGGTTTTGCAGTCAACATGTACCAGAATATCCAAATCATCGGTGTTCTTGTAGCAACCGCCACAGTTTTTGCTACCTCTAAGAGAACTGATGCTGCTTGGTATTTAATACCGATGGGACTACAGCTCCTCGCTCCGGTCATCATGGTGTTCACATGCCCATTCCTACCAGAAAGTCCGCGCTGGCTTATTTGGAAGGGGTATATCTGATGCTCCCTAGTCTCATAGAGATCATTCCAACTAACCTCGTACAGCCGAAGAGAAGATGCAGTAGCTGCCGCAAAGCGACTATTTGCCACCGAAGCCAATGACTTCGATGCCCAAGAATACGTGCATAACATCCACCTCGCAATCGAACACGACCGCCTGAACCCTAAGTCATCCAGTTGGGCCGATCTTCTCTGCGGCCCTGATCTCCGCCGCCTTTTGATTGCCGTCGGCATACAGTCGCTTCAACAAGCACAAGGTTCCTCCTATATGAACAACTACATTGTATCTTTTCTGCAATCAACTGGCGTCAAGGACGTTTTCCCTGTCATCATGGGCCTCTATGTGCTCTATTACGTGGCCATTTTGACTGGCCATATACTTCCCGACATTTTCGGCCGAAGAGTAATCATTATGTCGACTGCTGCATTCTGCGGTGTTGCGTTACTTATTGTTGCGTGCCTAGTCACTGCTATGTCGACGCCTACTGCAGCTGCGCAGAAAGCCTCAATCGCATTGATCTTCCTATGGCAGGCCTCATTTGGTATTCAATCTCCGCTAATCTGGATCACAACTGCTGAGTCGGCGCCGTCTCGAAATCGAGAAAAGGTCCTCGCTGTTGCTGTCTTCTTCGGTTTTGGCATTTCACTACTCATCGCCTCGGTTTCCCCATACATACAAGATTCGGGATACGGTAACCTTGGGGGCAGGATCGTAAGTAAACATCACACCTTCCGTGACAAAACTAGTTTTATTAACATTTGCTCACAGGGCTTTATCTGGGGCTCGTTCTCGGTTATAACTGTCATTTGGGTGTTCTTCATGCTTCCTGGGATGAAAGGTCGAACTCTCGAACAGCTTGACTATCTGTACGACAACAAGGTGCCAACGAGAAAATTCGGTAGTTATGTATTTCCGGAGACACTAGATGGTGAATAACCGGTCAAAACGGTAGAGGTTCATCATACTTTAAACAAGGAGCCTGATCCTTGAAGAAGTGTGTAGTGGTAGGACTGTTTTGGAGGAGTTTGTTGACTTGAATTGCATTCAACTTTTTTCCCGAATTTTTCAGGACACGAGAGTAAAGGGAGAGTAACAGTGTGGAATACTATGAGAGGGGGACTGGGGATATACAGCCGATAGCTATGTGCGAACTTGATCAAACCATTGAGACATCTTTTCCGATATGCCAAACATCGATGTCGCTGGGTCAGTACACAGGACCCTTTTGTAGAATACGTCTAGGTCGATATCGATGGTTCCAACACACGTGGCGCCCAATTCTTCTACTTTATATGTAATTCTTATTTTCTCTATCGTGATCATTCACTACAATGCATAGGGCATATATAAATCACAACTGACCTCAAGCCTCCCCACCACGATGTCATCTAACGCCAAATCATCCCAGCCCAACCAACTCATTCGTTATTTCGTGGATTATCAGTCATCTTTCTTTTTCTATATGGCATTAATCAAAACCTCATTACACCCTTCCTGCTCTGCCAACTTGAATCATCTCCCCGGTAAGCCTATCATCGCTCCTTAGAACCGGCCAGCTCGCCCCATCAGCCTTGACAAGCGTCAGCTCCAGCTTGGTACCCAGAATTCTGAATTTAGACTCTTCGGGATTGATGGTACCATAAAGGGGGAATTCGGTTTGATATCGCTTGCTATCCGTAGTGCGGAGATCTAAGTCGACGTGCGAAGGCCGGAATGATACGGTTGCGGTGGCCTTGTCAATCTTCTTGAGGTAGAGAGACGCAATGACTGAGGCGGATGTTTGGTAGAAGTCGGTTCTTGAGCTCATTAGTTCGAATATTCGCGGTATAACTTAGCAAAGAGCCGAAAACAAAAGTCTGCTTACCTGACAGTATCCAATTTCTCTTCACCGGCTTTCTTTCCGCTGCCGACAAACAAGTGCCGGTCTTTGGTCTTGCATCCCTCAATGTTCATGAATTGGTCAAACTCCAGCACTCTCCGCTTGCAGCAGCTCCAACCCTTGCTACCCTCGTGGAAAATTGGGGCGCCTGGGTGATGCACACAACTCTCCCCTTCTCTGTCACCTCCCTTGTAAGTCTCTCCGCAACCTTTCCGCCTACACGTCATGCCTTCTTTGAGCTCTAAGCTCGGATCGTCATCCTCGTCTTCTGGTGGGGCTGGCGACCCCACTGGCTTGGGAGCGGCAGCTTGTGCTGTGGGAAGCCTGGGAGCAGGTGCGGGAAGAGATTCTTCGAGAGAGCCAAGGTTGACATGGGTGTTATTAGGGATATCAGGAGCTTTCACTGGTTCTGGGGCAGGCGTGTCATCAACGTCGGAGTGTTTTCCCGTTGTGCAAGGCTCAATGGCCAGGAATTCGTCAAAGGTTAGCACGCGCGGCTTGCAGCATTTCCAGCCTGTGAGAGTGAATTAGTCAAAGTTCGAGGTAGCTTGAGTATGGAGGTTGACGAGCTGAAGCACACCTTTCTGCCCCTCATGGAACACGGGCGGGCCGGGATGGTAAACGCAATCCTCATTGTCGTCCTCGTATGTTTTGCCGCATCCTTTGTGGACACACTTCTTGGCCATGATTGCTTATAGTTTTCTCGTTTTGGGGCGATAGTAGAGTCGGGCTGAGCGAGAATTAGGCTGGAGGCACGTCGTGATGAGTTGTGCCTGTTGGATTTATTCACAAGAGCCGAATATTCTGGAAGTATGTCATTGGCCCGAGCGTCGGCAGAAAAAGATGCTTATTTTGGGCGGTGAAGGAATTGGAGCTGCATCGCTCCGCATGCCACCACTCGTCCAATCATCTTGCGTTTCCTCCGGTTTTTCTCCTGAAGCTTGTTCTCGAATGCTCACACCGACTTCAATTGCAAGCGTCCACTTCTATTTCCTTATTTTCTCTTGCAGCTTCAGCCTTCGCCATGTTCCGGGCTTCTTCCCGTTTGCTGGACTGTCGCATTACTTTCTTTACGCGCAGCCCCTGTTCCCTCTGCGATACCGCAAAGGCTGTTGTCCAGAATGTGAACGCTAAACGGCCACTTAGATATCACGAGATCAACGTAATGGAGTCCGGCCAGGAGAAGTGGAAAGATGTGTATGAATTCGATACGCCCGTGGTAAGCTCCCTGGATTTATATAGCCTTGTTGTCGTTGCCTGAGTACCCAACTGACCACACACCGGTACCTGCTGTAGATCCACATTGACAAGGCCGATGCTTCCGAAACCACCACCTCGTCGCTCAAGCTCATGCATCGCTTCAAGGAAGATGATGTCATGCGGCTAATGGATCAAGCCGAAAAGTCCTCCTTGTAACAAGCAGCTCTAGAGATAAGCTTGATGCGGCCCGGATTACCTCGGGGGGGAAACAGCTTGACCGGGCTCTTCTGTTTAGCGTGTGCAAGTGTGGGGTAGCTCTTCACGGGCGTCTCTATCCCGAAGAGGGGTAGGTCAGAATTGCGATGTCTAATGCTACTCCGAGCGACCTTTATGAACATGCTGTCATCCTTTCTTCGTCCTGTACCGGTATTTTCAAAACCATTTGCGAGTCCTCTTCGACGACGTCCTTGTATTGCCCGTCCTCTGTATTTTACTCAGCCTGCATTCAGCATTAGAAACATGAATTCCCTTCAACAATCAAACAGACTTTACAAAGCCTTCAACAAGGGAGGTCCGACGTTCGGAGCATGGCAGGTACAGTCGCTTGCCTGCTCAATTGAAATGACACTATTTGATGCTGATGCTGATACACAATGCTAGATGCTTCCCGGCACGAACCACTCCAGGGCAATGGCTCGCTCAGGAGTTGACTGGATCTGTGTCGACTGCGAGCATGGCAATATCGATGGTAGAGAACCCGTGCACCTGGTGAAGCTATTGTTACTGACTGCATCAAAGACGGCGAAATGCACGAGGCAGTCGTTGCCATAGCAGCTGCGGGCGTCAGTCCCATTGTTCGTATCGCAGCAAATGAAGCCTGGATGGTCAAGCGTCAGCAGCCTTTGCCCCGCACCGAATCATCTCTGACATGCCTCTGACAAATCTCCAGGAGCCCTCGATGCGGGCGCCCACGGAATCGTCGTCCCATTAATCTACACCGTTGACGACGCAAAGCGTCTTGTCGACTCCGCCAAATTTCCTCCTCAGGGCCAGCGCGGCTTTGGCTCGCCATTCAGCCCTCAAACGTTTAATAATGAGCCCTTGACAACATATCTTCAAGAAGCCAATTCATCCCTCTTAACCATTGTTCAAATTGAGACAAAATCCGCACTGGAATCCGTTCGAGAGATCGCCGCTATTCCCGGAGTAGACTGTCTTCTTGTTGGCCCTTTTGATCTTGGAAACAACATTGGACGACCAATACTTGGCTCAATGCACGAGGAATTAATTGCAGCAATTGAAAGCATTAAAGAAGCGGCTCACGCAGAAGGCAAGAAAGTCGCCATGTTTTGTACTGATGGTGCCCAGGCGAGACAGTACGCTGAGAAGGGGTTCGATATGATGAGCATCACCGCTGACATGTACGCTATCCCCGCTTTCATCGGACAGAGTCTTGCGGTTGCTACTGGCAAGGTTCCTGCTCCGTCTCAGGGGGATCAGAATGTAAAAGGCTATGATGGGAAATAGGTAGCTAAGCAGAGAGCTTGCAATCCATAATAAAACTGCCTATTGCCTATATAATATAACTCCAGGCTGGCTCTCTGCAACTGACCCTAACGTAGTCGATGTGACAGTAAGTTGATCTGCGCCGTTTGGCATGCTTCTAGCAGTCCTATTTTCAGCCGCGCTCAGGTGAAACGTCACTTCGTACTCTTCAAGTCCAACTTTCAGCGATATGAGAAATATATTTTTGGCTCCCTTGGTAAATTGCGCTAAACACTTTCTTCTTCGATGTTTCGTTTTCGTCTGGGCTTCAAAATCGACGATATGAGCTACACCTATATAAGTTACCTTTGAAGCACTACGGATTAGTAGTGTACTTGTGTGTTGAAAACGTGTTAGTTTCTTCTACCAGCTTCAGCCCCTTGTTGGTTATCTCATTTGTCTCGTACTCCAAACATCACTCTTAGAACGTCATATATCAACCTGCTACCTGTTGGTTAGACCAGGGATTTCATCTCCTCTCATACCCGTCTGCTTCATTCAACAACACATTTGAATAACATGCTACCTTCTATATATTGGATAATCATGGATCTCCTTCTCGCAACGCGTATTTTTAGCAGCTGTCCTTTCCATGGTTCTCACATAGCATCACATTGTGTTCTGTCTGCCTGGTCATTGTGGCTGGATAATTCAACCAATAACTATATACCCTCACTTTGTTCCCAGTAAAATAAAGCAATCTCACTTTGGGAAGGCCTTGCACTCAGAGAGAATTGGTATGGCCAATTTTGAGTACGAAAGGGCGACAGCTGGGCAGTGAAAGTCAGTACAGACATACGTACTTTCTACTCGGGAGTGAAAAGCCTGGAGTCTCTTGCGCGCTAAAGAGACGCGGAAGTGAATATCAATCTTTCCCTTTGGCGGATCCTGTATTATTGTTGCCTATAAGCTCCCGGTCCACTTTCACACTTGTAGCTGTTTACACCGCGGAGTTTTTATCAAAACAACACACCCTTTTGCTTATTGATACGCGTATCTACATTCTCGACAATCTACCATTTGCCTTCCTGGAATATGTCTCTACCGTCAGCGGACTCCAGGGATGCGCATTTGGTAAACAATTCAAATTCCTATATCCCTCAGTCTGTTCACAACAGCTCAGAATCTCGTCTCATACCAACCATCAGAGTAACACCTCCTACCCCGACTGAACCAAACGCAAACATCCCTCTTACACCACAGAACCATCCACCCGCGCAACCTCAAACACCCTTCGAATCCAACATCCAAGCTCGCGAAGCCTTCCGAGAAGAGTGGATTCGCACGTCATCCGTTCAAATCGCCCACCTAACCCGCGTTTCCTTTCTCCGCGCCCAAATATACAGTCGCACACACTCTGAAGACGACTTGAGGGCGTGGCACGAAGCCACTTCGCAGCTCGCCGCCGCAACAAGTCTAGATGCGAGAATAGGAGAGAGGCGGAATATGTTTCTGCCAGCGGGTATGCAAGCAATGAGGACTGATGTGCCGGGCGATGGGATGGCGGGCAATACTCCTAATGATGAGTTCAGTGCTAGGGGTGACGAGGGAACGGGGAGGTGGCTCGGGTACAGAATGGCAGTTATGGAGAGGGTTTGTGCGGAGGTTAGGAGGGAAGGAGATAGAGGGGTTGAAGAGGAGGTGGTAGGCGAGATGAGTGCAGAGGAGAGGAGGGCGCTGAGGCAGACAATGATTGCACGTGTTGAGGCTGCTACCGCGAGGCGTATGGCTTCACGTCGTGGTACCCAGGAGTAGGATGGGTAGGCGATTTGCTACTTGCTTAACCCCTATCAATCTTGGGAAGGTTGGGTCTCACTTTCATGTGCTACTTTTGGATTCTTCACACTAAACTATTTGGTTTAGATGGTATACTTTTCCAAAGAGTATATCATTATCCTTAAACATGTATTTTTTGCCCTGGAACATACTTTTGACGTCTCCACGTTGTGTTCTGCCTCCTGTAGAATTAGAAATTACGCAAAATATGAATACTGGTGCGATGCCAAATTACTGGGAAGAAATTTCACTATTTAATCTTAGGAGATAGTAGGCCGTGAGGCTTGAAAAATACGATACGTATTGTAATATTAATTTTCTATCCAACGAAGTCCCTCTCTTTTGAAAATTGAAGATGAATAACCAAACCTGAGAAAACCACAAAATATGCTATATGCCCTCTTATACGCCCTACTAAATGCAATATATCCCTCGTATGCTTTTCTCCCTACAACATCCTCTGTAGCTCCCTTCTCACGCACCGCCAGATGCAATAATCTTCTTCCCCTTAACACTCTTCCACTCCATTCCCAAACTCGCACAAAAAGCCATCCCAGCCGTCGCAATAGCAAGTATAAATGCCGTAACAATAGCATTGTTATATGCTTTCAACACACCGTCCAAAAGCTGAGGTGGAACTACCATTCTCACATACGTGGCCCCAACCTCGATAATAATACGCGGATTTATACCGGGAGCTGTCTTTGGAATCTCGCGCGAGAGCGAGTTGACGAAGATGTTTTGCGCAATGGAAATGGAGATGGCACCGCCGAGACTGTTGAAAAACATAACGCATGCGTTGGCGGTTGGCATGTCTTTTTCGTCTGTTACAACTTGGACCGCTATGAACGGAATCTGGACACTGGCACCGGCGCCAACACCGGCGAGTATTTGATAGCCTATCCATTGGCCGGATGGAGATGTCACTTTTAGGGTGTAAAGCATGCCGCAACCAATTGTGAAGACTGCAGAACCGAACCACATGAAGGGTGAGTAGTATCCGACGTAGGTGATGGCACCACCAATAATGATAGAGGCGATGGTTATGCTAACGAGGTATGCGATGGTGCGGATTCCGGATTCTTCGGCTGTTGTACCCTTGATTGCTTGAAAGTAGAAAGGGAGGTAGAAAATATGACTATTCAAAATGATAAGTAAAACTCTTGTGAGAAAATGGAAGAAGAGTCACAAGGAAGATACTTACACATATAAGGCCATGGATAAGAAAGCGGAGAACAAACAACTGACCAGAACAGTTTGTTGCTTGAAGACACGGACTGGGATAGTCGCCTTGTCCTTCTGGTAGATTTGGATGCCAATGAAGACGGAGATAATCAATCCAAATCCAAGCAATGTGCCCCAGACCTTTGAGTTCTTCCATGGATAAGTTTGCCCACCCCATTGCAGTGCTAGCAGTAGAGACACAATAGCGCAAATGAGGAACATGGCACCAACTAAATCAACCTGCTTCATTCGTTCCCTAAAAGAAATGTGGCTGTACTGACGCTCTGGATTCGAGAAGTAGAAGAAAACGACTGCGAGCGAGACAGCACCGAATGGGAGGTTGATCCAGAAGCACTGATAAGTCGGTTAGTGGTCGGCTTGTACAGTTTCTAGGAAAAAAACTCACCCAGCGCCAGCTGACATTGTCAGTTAGTGCGCCTCCGAGAACAGGTCCAACCACTGATGCGATACCAAACATACTTGAGAGAGCAGCAATATAGATGGGGCGTTTACGGAGGGGCACTGAATATCCGATAATTGTCATACCTCCACTGAAAAGAGCAGCTGCTCCTGCACCAGCGACGCTACGGCCCACAATAAACATTGGTGAACTATTGGCTGCGGCGCATATGATGGAGCCAACCTCGAAGAGCAGGAGTGCAAAGAGGTAGGTATATTTGACATCGAAATATGTGTATATCTTTCCGAAGGAGGGCTGAAGAGAACAGGTAGTGAGGAGGTAGGATGATCCATACCAGCCCACATCCTCAAGGCTGTTGAAAACGGTTGTAATCTTTGGAATTGCAGTCGCGATGATAGTGTTGTCCAATGCAATGACAAAGGTAGTGAGGCAGAGACCGAGAGACAGGATGATGAGTTTGAAGCCACTGAGGTATCTTGATTCATCCTCTGGTTCATCATCCTCTGCTCCTTCGCCTTCTACAGGATCTGCTTCGCCATTACTGGATTTGGAAGGGCCGCTTCCCTCGACCTCTTTCACAACTGCATCACTCTTCTCCCCGTGTGTGGAACCATGATTACTTTTTGGCGCCTCAGTGGAGCCAGCGAATTCCTTGCTCTTTTCCGGGTCCTCTGGTTTTGTTCTGGTTTCGTCGTCCAATGACTCTCGAGCCGACCGATCGGGTTTGTCGTCGAATGTCTCTGCTACGGGCGCCTTGTTAGCCTCACTGTCGGCTCGGCTTTCAGTAACGCTGGTATCCGTATTATCAGACGGCTGCATGAGCGCGCAAACGAAGGTTCCGGGCGGGAGAGTGCCGCGCTGGAAGTTGCCGTAGAGGAGTTCGGCGCCGGGCCGTAACGGGGGGTTCACGCGGGAGAGCTTAAAACAGATCGCGCTGGAGTAGCGACGGATGGCTGACCGATGGTTGGCTGACTGGGTGGGGAGTAGCAGATTGGCGTTTCTCGAACAGCAAAGGCGTCAAAAGGAATAGATGGATTCAGCCTTTTTCTTTTTTCTGTCTAGGATAGCACGAGAATGAAGGAACAGGTATTCGGTGGCAGGCAGAGGGGCAGGCCCGCGCCGTTTTCTACAAGCTCCAACAGTTCGAGATCGCTCAGTCCATGGCCGTTTTCTCATGACAAGAAACGCAACCCTCTCGAAGCGAGGCGTCGGAAGTCGAGGGACCCGGACCGTGTCATGGGAAGTCATGGGAAACAATGGCCTGCACGCAACCAATGAGGCTGCACCCAAACCACCTCATCGGCTCACCATCCTGGCTCCATCGCTTCCAAAATCTGGAAGGTGGAAACATGTGCCGGGGCCTGGAGGCCTCATACCACACCTACTTGCTCACTGCTCGCAGCTCACCGTGGCACATTCGCCTTATTAGCATATTGGATTACTGCATACACTCAGCTAATCTCACCACCCTCTCTCTCTACCTCTCTCTCTCACACACATTCAAGCCATTCATACCAACTCCAGAGAAGACGCTGAACAATCAAAAAACAAAATGTTCTTCGGATGATGCGTCTATGTCGAGCACATTGCCACGAGCTCGCTTAGTGACCCCAGTCGCGTGAGGAGGCGGCCAGACAAGATGATCTACGGCTGCAGAAAGCGAAAGCGAGGCTACAATGGTTCGACTCGGCGACCTCGACATTAGAAACAAAGTCTTCCACACAATATACAGAAATCGCATGTTGCTGCAGAATGCTAGACATCAAATGCCATGTGTCTCCCTAGCCTTACACTTGCGACACGCTTCCAGAAAACCCGCAACATATACTTCATCTCATTCACTTTAACAAAAGGCATTCAGATATGACATGGATTCTGCTGGTTAAGAAAAGTGGGAAAGTTGTGCCGAGGTGCACCGTATACACCGTATACCAAGTGCAACCCTCTAGAGCTACCTAGGTAGACCTCCGTCAGGCTGCTCCTGCTTGGCCAATCCTCGCGCTATTCCCTGCGACACGGCGTGGTCTCTAGACCGGCGAAAGGAACAGAGTGGAGCCGAGATTTGGAAGTCACATTAACATCGTTCGAGCTACGGAGAATTTTCAAGGACCGTAGAGATCCCGGTTGTCAGGGTCTTTCTGCTCCCCCATAGCGGAAACCTTGGCAAATGTGTAACGGGGCTGAAGTCGCCGAACTCGACTGGACAGGTGTTGGTTTTATGTTCTTTAAAATCACTCAGTCTTGTTGCGCTTGTATGTATATGGAGAACTATAATGGGTGAAATCTTCTGCATTTCTCTAAATAGTGGACCTCATTTTGGTGTACAGGTTCACGGAAGGTATATGCATGCCTGGGGTTCCTCTATCCCACACAACTTGCCTTAAAGCAAGCTAACAAAAGTTGTTTAGTCTCGGTTGATGAGCCTTGGAGCTTTATTTCCCATGGCATGAGATTTCCTTCAGATCAGACCGATCGCCCTATAGAGATTTAACCAGAGGGAATGAGATAACTGAACCATGTCTATAGCTGTAGTGAACAACAAATTCTAGTAGAACACCGTGAAACAGACCCAAAAACATATGTTTACAAAACTGGTTTACATCATGCCGACCGACCCCACCATCATCATCATACATGTCTTCTTGTTCACAACGACGACGACGGCCCTCTCACACAACCACACCTCCCTCCACTCAGACAACCTCTCGGAAAACCACTGCGTCTCCCTCCCTCCACCTGCATCATTTCTGTACACCATTAGTAGCCATGTCCAACCTTTGATCAACACAAAAACCCTCTCTTTACTTACCCGTTTGGGACAGGTGCTGCAGGGATACTCAACCTTAACAGTAGTAAGGATGATCCCT
Source organism: Acrocalymma vagum (assembly GCA_028476805.1). Classification (NCBI taxonomy): domain Eukaryota; kingdom Fungi; phylum Ascomycota; class Dothideomycetes; order Pleosporales; family Acrocalymmaceae; genus Acrocalymma; species Acrocalymma vagum. The sequence continues at coordinate 308,118 of JAQGEP010000002.1, forward strand.
TCTTGGCCGCGGGGACATTTTTGCTGGATCATTTGGCCCTTGATGCATAATCTTTCGAAGATCTGGGCGGGTTTATTTTAGTTTTTTAGTTCCCGTTAGGCTAGTTTTCTTGGTGCTTGTTCTTTGGTGGGTTGCGTGGTATTACCACCTAGGTGGTAAGGCTAGGCTTACTTACCATAGCTGTGTGGCCGCATGCGTACGAGTACGCGTGGTAGAAGCACATTTTGAAGCGGGTTCGTTTTCGTGAAGTCGGGTACCGAGTGTGCGATATGCTCGCCGGTCTAGTTTCCGAGTTGTGATTTTTGCTTAAGACGAGGTCGCTGGTATAAAAGAGTGTTTGACGTCCTGGGGTAATGAGTGTCGTGTGGGGTGGTAGTGTGCGCCTGACTATTACACCTTCAGTCGAGAAACCAACGACCACATGATCTACTCACTCAGCAAACCCAGGTGTTTTAGTCTCCTGCTCAAAATGAGAAAGAAGCCGTCCCAACCAGAGTATATCTACCTGACTGTACTAATTATGTGCCTCCCCCAGGTTCAGGCCGGCAGTGAGCCTCAGACTGCAAGAATGATGATGTGAGATTAAGTGCACAGTAATATACTTGTGTAAGAATTGGTGATTTGCATGGTGTTGCCCCGGCGCTTTATATATCCCTTGTCCTATGTAGCACTTTGATCGAAAGAAATGGCGAGATGCTGATTCTAACATGCTCGCCGGTTTGACACATAGGAGATGTTGGAGGACGTCAAAGCAGGTGCAACCTTCTGCCTCGCCCCGTGTACCTGTGCTACTGTGACCATGGGAAACGGGCGGAGACATGATTGCCAAACAGGGCATTTGGGATGCACCGATACGACGGACCCTCAGCCGGATGGGAAGCAAGCCGGTGGTTGCACTGTTTCTATTTGCTTTCGAAGTCAAAGCCCGAAGATGTTTCCCCTTTTAGTTTCAGCCCGATCGTTGGTATTGGATGTCAATACATGGTTGCAACAGCGAGTACTGAATTGTTCAAGAATGCGGCTCCATATGGCGCCAGCGTAACACAGTCGCGTGGACCGAACGCATGTGTAGGGGGGCTCTCGGACCTGAGCCGAGTAACGGCAACACCACCAAGGGCGTGTGGGAGACACAATGGCTTACTATGGGATTGGCAATGTTTGTATCAGCTAGGTATTGCAGATCTTACTAAAGTGCTGCGAAATCTTCTCCCACAACTATAGAAACACCCTTGTAACCATCGCGCAGCAGGAATATTGTACGAGTGGATTGATCTGCCTTCTGGTAGTACCAAAATGCACCTTATCCTCCGTTTGGTACGCAGTTCGCTTTCTGCAGCGCTGGAATGCAGGCGCCTCTGACGACGTACGTGAGGTGGGGCGACGTGGTTTGCTAGCTAAAGCAGGTTGATGAAATTGTCCGATTTGTCGGCGATTTCGATATCCTGAATCTTCAAATCTTGTCCAGCTGTTATGTCGCAGGCAAATGTCGTCGAGCTATCGAATTCCTCGGTAGGCTTCCAGAAAGCTATCCTGTATTTGGGCCCCTAGAAGGTGCTGAGGGCATACTTAACATGATATTTTTTTTGGATCTTAGGCTGCTTGTTGCTAACAAACTGGGCGGAAAATATTGCGGCACAACAATCAACTCGCTTCTTTCCTACTGTTCCTGCAATCCGGCAAACTTGACTGCAAGATTCAAGACTGTTAGCGTATCCATAATACAGGGAGAAGGACTTGGAAGCCGTGAGTGGAGATGGAGGCTGGACAAGAGGGAGACTCTCGTGCGCACACATGGCGACTCGGTTAGCATCCGCAGGAACTATCGTCATTACAAGACTCGCTGTTACTTTTGCTCCCTGCACTGCCTGCTGCACGGCGGCCTAACCAAAATGCTGGTTATGGAGAAGGCTGGTGATGATAAATTTGTGAACTCCTACTGCTCTGTTGGCCAACATTTACGGGGTGTCTGACCAATGGCGTGTCACTTACACCGCCAATTGACCTCGACGCAACCCGCTGCAAAAGCTGCATGCTGGCGCGTATGACGAAACAGAGCTATTGCTGGCACTACGGGGTTTTGCTCTCAAAAAGGTCTTTGATCCTCGAACAAGTCTAAATGACTGCTAGGAGCCTGGTTTAGGAATTGGCATGCTAACGATATTTCCAAACCTTGATGGACGGCCATTGAGGACAAGAACGTGCAGGACGCTCCACTCTGCAGCATGCAAGGATGGATCTTTTGACCTAGCAGCCTTGGACCTGACCAGCCCTGTCAGTATGCATGACGGGCCTCTTGTAATAAGTTGGTATTGTGGGGTCCACAGGAGGAGTGCTTAGGCTATCGTCAGACTTGTCTGCTGGCTGGTGGCTGAAGGTGAGGGCGCTATCCAGCCGAGCTGTCGTTCTCACAGAAGAAGAAACGATGGCAAAGAGTCGATCTGCCGAAGCAAAGGCTGGTGATGGTGTGGTGAGCTGTCAATAATTGCAGCTGGCCGGCTAGCCACGAAGGCATGGTGGTGGTGGTTTGGGCTGCTGGGGATGGGGGTGAGTGAGGGCAATGCCCTGGTATCGCGTGCTGGCAAGCCTCAGCGGGCGGCGATATCGCAGAGGCGGGTGCAAGTCGATCTGGAGAAGATGATACGGAGATTCTGGCCTCCCATGCCAGCTGGCAGCAGCGCCCCATCTTGAGCCGTGAACGGAAAAAGAGGTCATGCATGAGACAGGTGTGGTTTAGCGGAGGTATTTGACGCTTGACACGTCAACAACCAACGTATAGCTCGCCGCTGCATATTGACGCAGGAGCTGCACCACCGTTCCCAGTAGGCTGGCAGAGGGGGTGGGATAATAGTAGCGCCGATGCCTCTGTATGCGAGCGCCCGCCCTGCCATTATTTTCGCACCTTTTTAAATTTATTTTTTGGCTTTGCGTTGGCTGTTGTTGCTGTTGTCTTTTGCAATTACAGCGAGCACGCTGTATTCGACTATCTAGTCCTCCTCACCACGCCGATCGGGTAGAAACGCACGACGGAGAAGGTCCCGCTGCGCTGGGGGGACGAACAACGAGCAACGCCTACAACGCCTACAACGCCTACATACGCCTGGACTCTGGACTCTGGACTCTGGCCCTCGAGCAATTGTCGCCCAGCAGTACCAGTGGTCGCAGTGCCAATTGCAACCAATTCCGACTCCAATCGCCATCGCAATCCCCGTGCGCGTTACGTTAGCGGTCCGTCAGTACTCGGTCGATACTTGAAATAAGTATCGAGCGGATGTGCTGCAGAGAGAAGAGGAGGTGAGAGAAGGAGAGACAGACCGTGTCTCTGCTTTGTCTACCGTCTGTCTGGCCAAGTCCACAGGTCGACGCCAGCTCGAGTTTCCCCCGTCCCCGTTTCCCTCCTCCCTCGGCCCTAAACAGCTTTTGGCCCACGAGCACAGACAGTCGACTCACCGCCTGCCAACGTCACAGCTCCTCTTAATATCGTCGCAGGACCTCGCGCAGTCGACTCGAGAGGCAAGAGGAGGTCGCAATGCCCTTCCTGCGGCTTCACAATCACCATATCCAGCCACCCACTCGTCTCAGTCTGCCCACGCTGCTCAGCACTCTGCGCCGCAAGCCTGACGAGTGCTAGCCCTGCCCTGCGTGCCTGTCTGACCCAGCAGCTGTCCGTATCCGATCGCCTCACCCGCTAGGCGCTTCGATTGGCCCACAGCCCATCCGCGTCGTCGAATGGGACCACGTCTGTCCATTCAACCCACAACTTCGTTTTGCCTTGTCCCTTTAGAGGTAATCTGGAGCTCTGCAGGCCCAGCAGCAGCCAAGTGCGCTTTTTGGACCCCGAGCAAGACCCTATCGCTGACCATGATCCCAGATTATCACCACCCATCATCCCAATCCCATCCTTCTGGCGTTAGGTTCCGGGCAGTCTGTATAATTTACTCACCCACCAAGCACTTTTACTTGCGCTACTATTACCATTTACGACTACTATCATCTATCATCCATCATCCGTCATACACCATCCACCACCCGCCATTTACCATCACCCAATCTGAACATTGTATCATATCCTAATCGAGTCACCTGCCCAGCCATCGGAGAAATACCCCATCCTCGCCCGTTTCATCGAATCGCCAGACGCCCGTCAGACCAGTCACGGGAATCACATTCACTCTGCCTGCCCCCGCGCACGGTCGTTGTCTGCCGAAACCAATCAATTGGCTACTACTCGTGGTTGGGTTTCAGAAGCTCATCTCTCCGGCGGCTTCATCCAAACCACCTTCGGTCAGCCTGGACCGAGTTGCACTGTGTCTAGGCTGGAGATACAGCGCAACGATCCGAATCGGGTCTTGATGGTATGTGTTTGCCTTCTTCCCATTTTCTACCACCCACTTTTCCGCACTCCGAGCACCATTTGGCCAGGGCATTGTGTCCGTACCTGCATTGCGGATCCGTGCCCATCGTCAAATTGGGACTTGGGGGGATGAGGGCATAGTCCTTTCCTTGTTTACTTCTATCAGAGTGCGCCTTCCTCATCCCATCCGTCCCCCACCGTTCCTTCCATCGCCGCTATCACGCTGACGTATACACAATAGCACTCTGGAAGATGGCATCTTTGGATTTCGACCAGAAGTTTCTTGGTCGGATAGCAAAACAAACAGCCGACTCCAACCCTTTCTTGTCCAGCGCTCTCTACCAGATCTTGGGTCTCTCCGTACTTCTATCACGGAGACTTATTCGCGCTCGGAAGCTTCGCAAGCTCGACACGAGTCGAGACACCCCATCACTCGCAGCATACCAGCACATTCTATGGCTGTCTCGCGAGGGTCTGTCCATATTAGAACTCTACGTGCTTCCGTATGCGCAGGACAATCAACATGGCCCGGAATGCAGAGTGCTCAGCGTCAAGCTGAGAGCTAGCTTCTATCACATCTTTTGTCTGTTCCACAACCAGCCGCCCGTTACCGCATCAAACATACCCAGCGTCGACCCCCGAACAGCCGTTGGTGCACCACCAGTACCACTCTCTCCACGGACAGGAAACGGTCAAACTCGCAAGTCCGAGTCATCTAGTCTGTCCCCTTCTTCTAGACGGGCAGGCAAACAACCGACCCTTCGCGAGCCTATCGACTCTATCGTGTCGGAGACCTCTTTTGTCACTAATCCATATGCCGCAGGAGGGCCCGTAGGCACTCCATCGCCAGGGCCTATCCACGCGCCACCCGGTCTGAATCCAGTTCCGATACCTCAGCCTTCATCTTTCATCCTGCCGCCTCTAAACTTTGTTCCGCTGGCCGGCGGCTACTTTGCAACAGCCACGGCATACGCCACCTCTTTTCTTCCTGGATCACATCCACTGAGACTCTCTGTTGCATTAGAGCACAGCGCGTTCTTGTGGGACTGCCTTCATGATCATAATGAATCCCGGCGGGTAGCGCGACGCGCCATCAAGGATGTATATCGTGCACAAGAAGCCATGGACGACACAGAGTTTGAAGATGCAGCAGAACTGGTTGGCATCTTGGGCCGTATGATGAAGCGCAAGAGTTGGGAAGGAACTCCTCGAGTTGGCGGGATGGCAAGCCCAGAACCAGCACCCGCCGGTGGCGCTCAAGCGAACAGCGGCGACAGCGATCAACAAGGCAATGGAGTTCCTGTTGCTCCTCAAGCAAGTCCTCAAATCAGTAGACGAGCAGCCGAAGCGCCTCCCATCACGATCACGAACACGGACACTCCTACCCAGAGCCCACGGAGGAGTGCGGCAAGGAGTCGTTCAAACTCGGTCAAGTCTGGTTCGAGACCTAAGGAAAGTGGCAGCCACGAGGGTACGCCACGATCCGAGACACAACGTTTCACAGGAGGCGGAAGTCAAGAGACAACGCCACGTGCGAGGCATGCCAGTGTAGAAAGCGGCGCAAGTACAACGCCACGAGCTCCGCAAGGGGTAGGCGGTCGCTCACCTGCAACACCATCGACGGTTCGAAGTATTCGGCACCATCCAGACGAACGTGGCTCACAAAAAGGTACACCCGTCATTGGGAACTCGACACCCATAACGGCAAGCGCTGCAGCAACTCTTGCGTCTGATACGGTTCGAGCCTCACCTACGCTGCGTCGATCACCGCCACTGCGGTCCTCCCCCATCCAAGAAAGTACATACTCGAGACAACAGCGGTGACTCCCAGAGGCGGGACGGGGAAAGACAAGAAAGATGGAAGTTCAATGGACAATTCCCGACTACGAGGCTCAGATAGTGCTATTACCCTCTACCCAGACGCCATCCGTATCATCAACACCTTCGACTTCACAAAATAGGACCTCTATGTAAGGTACCTGCTCCCCCTATCTGCACCGAGCCTGTCAGGAACCCAACTTGGCCTTGGCTCCAGACCCCGCCTGCTTGACCATCCAATTCACCTACAAAATACTTTATCATATTGCATATACCGGGCCTACAACTACCCACTGTACTATATTGGCGTTCCAAAAATGGCGTACATACATCCTTGGTTTTCATCTACTAATACGTTTCCGGACTCACATGTATTTGGCATACGGATACCAAAAGCCTTGCTCCCCATGGGCGGCTGTCTCACCAGTTCTTACGCGCATTAATACCTAGGGCTTGCTTCTGTCTTTCCATCTGGGTTGGATACTTAACCGTCTATCTGTTTTTCAAGATACCACTCTGTTGGTTCTGTTTCCCATTTTTGGATTTTTCTCTTTGGATCTCCTCCTGGATATTTATCGGATCTTGGATTTTGGATTTGAATTGGAGATGGCGTATCTTACTAGATATTTTGGAGAGCGATTCGAAATCCAGCTTTGCAGTACTGCCGATGATCCTGTCGCATGGCATCGTCTATCGCTCATGATAAGTGAAAGTCATTTTATTAACATTAAATGATGTACGTTGGGCCTGTCTCAAAGTAACTACATCTAAGCAGTAGATGAATACAGCTTATTGCTGTAGCTCATGGTAGGGATGTAGTAAGCCATAACGGGTAGGTTGATTGCAAGGTTTTGTGATGTATTGAAGTCTCCCTGAGCTTAGATTATCTTCCGTTTGATGTCAACCTCATGAGGTATAGTACTGGTATTGGCCTGCCTACCCAAACAAACGCCGCCCAATGCACTTTGAAAAAGACCAACCTTAGCGCCATTGATGTCACTTATTCTTCCCATATAGCATGCAGTAAATACATGCGAAAGCTACTCAAGTACTTGCTCTATCAAGCCTCCGTCTTAGGCTTCTTCATAGGCAAAGCCGGCACCTTGAACCCAGCGCTATCAACCTTCGCAGAAGCACCGCCTAGCTGCGTGAACGACCCCCCCTTGAACCACCGATCGTCATCTGCCTTGCGCTTCCTATTCATCTCGTCACGGACCTTGGGGTCCACCAATTCAAGACCCTGGACAGGCGTGAAAGCAATCGAGCTCGTACCTGCAGGGACACCGACGCCACTTGTCTTAAGACCAGAATTGCGCAGACTGGTTGCTGTGCCTCCCGCGCCAAAGCCCTTGAGCGAGGATGCAGCGCCCAATGTGGTGTCGCCGCCCCATCCAGGATTCTTCTTGGAGAGTTTGGCGCGCGTTTTGGGATCGATTTGCTGGGCGCGGATACGCCCTGTGTCTTGTGCGCCAATCATGCCCATACCGCGCGTAGAATCGCCATAGCCAACTTCTTTTTCTTCCTTATTAAAGGCCATTCGGTTTTGCGCCTTGCGGATTTCGGTCATAGCGGTTGCTTCTTTAGCTTTTCTGGCGCGTCGACCACCACGTTTGCGCGCGGGCTTGTCGTCCGGAGCGGGGAGAGCGCGGATACCTTTGTTTGGTGGGGGCTCAGTGAGCTTATCGAGACGGCGCTCGCAATCTTCTTTGAGTTGTTGGCCGATAGAGCCGTCCGAGGCTTGGTGGACCATGTCGACGCGTGCGGCTAGAATTACTTTTGCAGAGACGATACGCATGGCTTGTTTCTTGAGATCCTGGCGAATGGTTTGTATGATGGGGCTGTTATATAGGAAACCTTGATGTCTGATGCCAACATTGGTAGCGAAACCAAGTCCGCTTGCTTTGTTGGAGCCTAGAGGTGGGATATTACATGCTGGTGTTTTAGCTAGACCGACAAGGCCTCCAGCATAGTTGATGAATTGCGCAGCAGTAAGTGATCCAATCAGAGTCGTGAGGTTTGGTGCAAAAACATTCATGCGTGACTGCACATATTCGGTGAGAATACCCTTGGCCTTGTCTAAATCAAGCAGCATCTTGCAAGAGTCAACAACAAGAGTAAGCTCTGCGTCGTTGAGGTCTCGGCCCGCGGCTCGAGTAGCCTCAACCGTGACGACCATGAGCGATGGAGCATCCAGTATGTTCTTGAGCGGTATGCCAAGGGCGTTGTCCGCGCTTTGAGATATTGACTTGATATCATCTAGCGGTCGATTTTGCAGGATAGCAACCGTCTTCGCATAGTCAACCGGGTTCTTGATGAGCTCCTCGAGATATGGGAATCGCAGGGAGTAATGATCGCGAATAAACTTGTGTACAGCCGCAATTTCGCCATCGATCTGGGTCGAGAATTCATTCGCTTCTTTCAGGAGCTGATACTCAGGGTTTTCCTCAATTGATTCCCCTTCCAAAACCTCCTCCATGCGATCCTTGACTTCATCAATTTCCTTCAGTACTGGCTGTAGCTTCGACAGTAGGGTTTGTGCGCCTCGGATATCAGCTGGCCCTTTTTGTTTCTTTCCCTGCTCTGCTGAGTGTTCTGCCTCTTCATCCACCATGTCATCGTCGCCACCGTCGACTGGAGAATCGCCTTCCCCGAAGTCTTTCTCCAGATCGGCGAAATCATCTCCTACCTCGGAGCCAGACTCGGCAAAGTCAGCCATCAGCTCCTGCTCGAGAGTCGCCATATTGAATGTTGTATGTCGTCCTTTCTGGCGGGCTGTTGCTGTGTAAGAAGCGGAGGTGAGCTACCTGTGAGCTTTGCGCCTACGAGGCGAGAGTCGCGACAAAGCGGCCGGAGGAAACCCTCCTAACAAGATTTGGTTGAGTTTTGGGCTCAGCTAAGCGCAAGCTTTAACGTACCTGTTGCCTGGTGTGGCCGCCGATGAGGTTGAAGTGGTTGGACTGTGGAGAAAAGATGAAGAGACCTTACAGTCTTGAGGTGCAGGCTTGGCGTGTCTAGGTAGATATTCTGCCGGGCGGTGAAGACCGCCAAATTTCACCTTCAACCGAAGCTACAGACAGCTTTCCATATCAACGCGCACGACGCGACAATCCGCCTTCAGATATTTGAGGGCGTCTGCCAGTTTGTAGCGGTTTCTAGTACCATCTAATTCATCTCACTTTTTACAGTCATCATGGAAAACTCACGCGGACCCCCAAGGGTCAAAAACAAGGCCGCCGCACCCATCCAGATCAGCGCAGAACAGCTGCTACGAGAGGCCGTCGACCGTCAAGATGAGAAGCTCAAGGCGCCGACTCAGCGATTTGCCGACTTGGAGGAGTTGCACGAGTTCCAGGGCCGGAAGAGAAAGGAGTTTGAAGACTATGTACGGCGGAACAGGATAAACATGAACAATTGGATGCGCTATGCGCAGTGGGAACTCGAGCAGAAGGAATTCAGGCGCGCGCGATCCATTTTCGAGCGAGCGCTCGATGTTGACAGCACGTCGGTGGTGCTATGGATCCGTTATATCGAGGCTGAGATGAAGAACCGGAATATCAACCACGCCAGGAACCTGCTCGACCGCGCTGTTACCATTCTACCGAGAATCGACAAGCTCTGGTACAAGTATGTCTATATGGAGGAGACGCTTGGTAACATTGAAGGTGCTCGATCCGTTTTTGAGCGCTGGGTGCAGTGGGAGCCAGAAGAGGCGGCATGGTCTGCATATATCAAATTGGAGAAGCGACATGGTGAATTTGAAAGAGCTAGGGCTATTTTCGAGCGATTCACAATTGTTCATCCGGAACCGAAGAACTGGATCAAATGGGCTAAGTTCGAGGAGGAAAACGGCACAAGCGACCTCGTTAGAGATGTCTATGGCACCGCTGTGGAGACATTGGGCGATGATTTTATGGACGAGAAGCTTTTCATGGCATATGCCAAGTTTGAAGCAAAGCTCAAGGAGCTTGAACGTGCGCGTGCAATTTACAAATTTGCCCTAGATCGCATGCCTAGATCAAAATCCGTCAACCTCCACAAGGCATTCACCCAATTTGAGAAGCAGTTCGGCGACCGAGATGGCATTGAGGACGTCATCCTGTCAAAACGAAGGGTTCACTACGAGGAAGAAGTGAAAGAGAACCCTAAAAATTACGACGCCTGGATCGATTTCGCACGTCTCGAGGAAACTTCAGGCAATGTTGACCGTGTACGCGATGTTTATGAAAGAGCTATCGCACAGATACCGCCCACGCAAGAAAAGCGCCATTGGCGACGATATATATATCTCTGGTTATTCTATGCTGTCTACGAAGAGACAGTCTCACGCGACATTGAGCGAACAAGGCAGATCTATCAAGAGTGCATTCGCCTGCTTCCCCACAAGCGCTTCACATTTGCAAAAGTGTGGCTCATGTTCGCTCATTTCGAGATCCGACAGGGCGAACTGACTACCGCACGGAAACTCCTTGGCCAGTCTATAGGCATGTGCCCTAAAGACAAGCTCTTCAAGGGCTATATCGATCTCGAAATGAAGCTATTTGAGTTTGGCCGCTGCCGTCAGCTCTACACAAAATACATTGAATGGAATGGTTCCAACTGCCAGACTTGGATCAAATTCGCCGAGCTCGAACGCGGTCTCGATGACCTGGATCGCGCGCGCGCCATCTTCGAACTTGCAGTCGACGAGCCGCAACTCGATATGCCTGAGCTGCTGTGGAAAGCCTACATCGATTTTGAGGAGGGAGAAGGCGAGTACGACCGCACGAGAGAGCTTTACAAGCGCCTGCTGGAAAAGACATCTCATGTCAAGGTCTGGACGAGCTGGGCGCAATTCGAAATCGGGGTCCCAGACCTAGACACCGATGTCCCCGTCGACGACGAGGATCGTCCGGTCAGCGAAGCCGCAAAGGCGCGCGCGCGCAAGGTCTTCGAAACTGCGCACAAGACGATGAAAGAGCAGGACCTCAAGGAAGACCGCGTGGCGCTGCTCAATGCCTGGAAGTCATTTGAAACGGTTCACGGGTCGCCTGAAGACTTGCAGAAGATTGAGAAGCAGATGCCCAGGAAGGTCAAGAAGAGAAGGAAGCTGGATGATGATAGCTTTGAAGAGTATGTGGATTATGTTTTCCCTGCCGATGACGAGAGCGCCGCTAAATTGGCGAATTTCATGGCGAATGCGTACAAGTGGAAGGCAGCCCAGGCACAGAACGAGGGAGAAGGCCAGAACGGGAGTTAGGGAGCGTATTGGGAGACCGGAGCGAGTGTTTGGGTATAATTTGTGCGAAATGGACGACGGCGGGCATAGTATATATTAGTAAAAGCGGTTGCGCGATTGTACTATACGTAGAAATTATCTGCAACGTGAGACTCGCCGGTCAGTATGATTGGCAAGCCTCACATGCACCAAGCAGCAAAGCTGGACTGGGACAGATCACATAACTGTATCGTTGCCCTTGCGTCACTTCTTGATTCCCTCGTACCCCTCCAATCTTGTCGAGTCTGGCACCAAAAAGACCGAACTTTTGCCTGCCCTTTTATCCTGAGCTGCATGTCCGCAGACTGAATGAAGAAAGCTTTACTCCACAAAAACTCAATCCGTTCCCATGCCATTGGCCATACACGGCAGCCACGACACGCATGCTCTCAGCAGTCGATCCAGGACGGTGTGTTGCAGTAAGACGCAGCGGCTGCTCTTCCAGTACATGTACGACAACGAGAACAACAACCCAAAGGGCTCCCACCAGCATGTCGCTAGCCTTGTCTAGCGTGGGGGTCGATGTTGAACGCAAGGCATAACGAACAAGGAAATAGCCTGTCATCGGAACTGGCCAGCAAGTTCCCCCCGTGGCCGGCTCCCATTCGCTGCGGGTCGGCAATTGCGCCGCTAATCAGGGTTCACTCGCAGGGGGCAATGTCGAAAATGAAGACGTCGAGATGTCTGCTTCAAGGTCGCTGGCGGCTTCGGAGGTGTTCGGAACCGGAAAGAGGGGCATATGTTGAATAGGTGATATGTACATCTGTACAGATGTAGACATGTCCTGTATGTAGTATACGCGAGAGGAGCTAACTCCCATGGGAGCAAGGGTTTGGGGCGTAGATATGGAGCAACACCCAAACGGTCAAATGCCACCGTACACCCAGGCTTGGTGATATGTCCACCCTCGAGCGGAACGAAGAGATAACGCATCTGCTTCAGGAGGCTGCGGCAGATCAAAGGCATGGATATTGATCCCAAGTGAATGCTTTTCCTATCCGACCCGATTCCTCGGTAGCCGGGGCTTGCAGCAAAAGAGCTATCCTGGGTTGCTCAGCCCGCCCAGTCGTGCGAAGTTGATAACAGCCAGTGCGTGGCAGCAAGATCTCAGAGCGTGCTCCGAGGTACGGCAGCCCGACGGTATCTGCCTTCGACCTTCTCCGGCTTCACCGCTATGTCTGCTCTTCTCCGTCATTGGATGGTTAGCGTGTACCTAAGTGAATTGGAAGCGCAATTGGATTGGCGGGGCAGAACAGGGCCCCTGGCGGGGTAGTTGTTGCCGTATCTTGTCGAAGTACAAGAATAAACTGGGGACGTTATCAAGGAGCCCGAATTCCGTCCATTGTCTCGCACTCATTGCTCTCCTCACCAGTCTCCAAGTCATCATCCACAAGGTCTTATCGCCATTGATCCGTCTTTCTATGCGCCGGGCAAATCGAACTGGAAACCGGCCGTACTGGACCATTAGGTTCCTGAATTCCCCCTAAGCTTGATACCCATCGACTGACATTTTATTCCAATTAGTGCTAGCGGCGTAGGCGTAGCATTTGCCATCCCTCACCCTCTCTCAGCCTAGTCAGCGCAACGAACTCACCATGAGCAAGCCAAAAGTGTTGCTCCTGGGGGAAATTGAGCAGTGAGTCTTGTACAAGCCTATTCCTTCATTCTATCATATCCAGCCGATGTCGGGTAGCTGTGCGCCGTTTGATAATGGTGGGGACATGTTGCCTGCAGGAATTTCCCTAGCAACTTGCTTGGGAGATGACCTGCCGTTTTGTCGCCATATTCAAAGTAACTACGTGCTCTGACATGTAAGGATGTGAAGAAAAGACTCCATTTCCTTAACATATTATCAGTTTTGAGACGTAGAGCCCTCGGCACCTCATACCGTGTCCAACGTTTACATACTCTCAGTCGTAGCTGACCGGATGGTGGACAAAGTGCCCTCACATCATGGAACTCTCTATCCGACATCGCCGAGCTAGTCAAACCGCAAGCCCGTACGCGCGCCGAATTCCTCGACGAATGTAGAAGCGGAGTGTTGGAGGGCATTTTGGTTATATATCGCACATTCGAGAGCGTGGATATAACGGGAAGGTTCGATCAGGAACTGGTTAGCCAGCTTCCCGCAAGTGTGAAGTTTGTATGCCACAACGGTAAGTCGAAGCTGTGCCCATCTGTCTTTATGGTTTCAACTCAACCAACCCACCCTGCGTCTAATGGAGGCCGTTGAAATATGAGCTACCCTTTCCGTCATAGAAGGAGCTTCTAAAGGCTGGCAGAACTCTGATGCGCGGTCAGTTGCAGGCTCTTGAAGCTCCGAGATAAACTTCATGCACATGTGTTGGGGGAAGTGGCATGCCTCGTACCGCAGATCGAGCTTTGGTGCATCTCCTCCTTTACCTTTCGCGCGCCTTTGTATGCGTACTACGACCTGTTATGTAAACGAGTAAAGATTGGGAATGGAGGCGAGCGCATGCACTTGTGGTACTCGAGCTGGAGCATGGTAGGAAAGTCTCCGAGGCAGCTTTGAACCCACACAACGCCTAGTTTTGATGAAGAATTGCTGTTCGAGGAGAGATGCTACCAATGCCGTAGCTGTATATTCAGGGTAGTTTGACATCTCTTGAGGTTATAGGTTTTAGACGGTTGCTTCTGGGTGCGACTTCTTTCGAGGTACTGTGCTGGCGAAGGAAGGCATAGTTTCTGTCACATGTCGATCATTGTTCAAGAGGCTTATCATCTTGTTTGTAGGTGCTGGATACGATCAGATATGCGTGCGAACCTGCACCTCTCGAGGCATCAAAATTTCAAATACCCCAGCCGTTGTGAACGATTCGACCGCCGACGTCAACATGTTTCTCATCTTAGGGGCACTACGAAGATTCAACATGCCGCTGACGACACTGAGGGGCGGTAACTGGCGTGGACACCCACCGCCTCCTCTTGGGCGCGACCCAGAGGGAAAGACGTTGGGTATCCTAGGAATGGGCAGAATTGGTAGAAACCTGAGGAAGAAGGCTGAAGCATTTTCTATGAAGGTCATTTATCATAATCGCCGCCAGCTGGACGAGGAACTTGCCGGGGCTGCGGAATACGTAAACTTCGAGGAGCTGCTGTCTAGGAGCGATGTCATCAGTGTCAACCTTCCTCTCAATGTGAGTGGCACCCCTTACTCAAGTGAGCGTATTGCCGGATAGGCACCTATCGCCATCGATCGAATAAAGAGACTGCTTACGTTGTTTTTGGCACAGTGTGAGACACGCCATAAGATTTCGACCCGACAGTTTGAGAGAATGAAGAAGGGGGTGGTGCTTGTTAATACCGCGCGAGGCGCCGTGATAGATGAAGACGCCCTGGTGAAAGCATTAGATAGCGGGCATGTTGCATCTGTTGGCCTTGACGTCTATGAAGACGAGCCAAGGGTTCATGCGGGACTCATCGGCAACCCTCATGTTATGCTTTTGCCTCACATGGGCACGTGGAGCGTTGAGGTGAGTTTGTGTGCCCTTTTCTGGACCCCTTACTCGTCCGGGTAACTCGTCAGAGGTGAAGTGGCACTGTGACAGGGCAAGGTGACTAGTGCCCCGAAGAGGCCATGAGCTGCTGCTGCTGTTGCCTGCAAGAGCGGTTCGAATGCGGGACGCTGGTTTCAAGATCCATGTGGATACACAGTGGAGCGGTTGGTCTGACGCTGGAGTACCTGGAGAGCTAACAAACCGCACCTTCCTCTTTTCTACCACTTGATATTCCGTGCTTCCTAGATGAGAAGGAGCCAGTAGTAATGCGTATAGGCGGCTGACCTTGCGGAACAGACACAGGCCGCCATGGAGGAGAAGAATGTATCCAACGTCCGATCTGCGATAGAAACAGGGGTTTTGCGGAACGTCGTACGGGAGCAGGCGGGTATGTGAATGGAAAAGCGTGGTCAGCGTCTGGCACAGGTTTCTATCGCTTGGCCAGGACTAGATTCAAAGTGCTTGTCGTGGTTCCATCCATAGGCGCGCAGTTTGGCTAAGCAACCACCTTAATAGATGGCTAGATTCACCTCAAATTTAATTTTCCTGCTTATTTGCAAGATCAAAGAAGTCTTCATTGACAGAGTGTTCGCACGTTGATACTCTTCATTTCGCTTTTGATACAGTTTCTCCCTGGACATCGGGGACGTCTTTGGTAACTGAGCAGATCACAGGGCGCAAAGGGAAGCGTCGAAGAAGCAAACCCGATCCCAATTCTTTCAGTTTTGGACTGCTTCGTGGGATGCAAGAGCAGGACAATCCTTGTGGCGGAGGGATGATCCAAAAAGGTCAAATTCTATGGCAGGCACAACACAGTACTGTGCATATCATCCCGTTACTTTTACCCTGTGTCGGTCGCCACCGAGCCGCAGCGGATCGTGCATTCATCATCGCCCCAAAATGCCATTTCGGAGCGAAGAGGCCAATAGTGGCGTGCGAGTATCATATAGCGTGCGAGGTGCTTCCCGGTCGGCCTCCTGGCATGTGCAACTGCTGTGATGCCTAGGTCTTAACAGAGATTCATCGCGCAGAGACTGGAGGCGTCCATGTACCAATAGGACCAGCGGTTATAACCAATTGATGAAAAGGGGGATTCAGGAATTCAGGCAGTGACTTTTGAAGTACTTGAGAGCTGAATACGTGGTGGCATAGACAGCCTGGAGTGGGTGGAAGTGAGCCAGCAGCCGAGCTTAATCGAGCCGAAGCAGCACATGATTGATGTGTGGGTGTGGGCGTTGACAGCGCAGTCAGCAAAGCCACCAAAAGCCCCGTCAAGATGATGCACATTGCACATGCTCGCTTGCTCTCGGTTGGCGCTTCCAAGGTTCGAGAAAATTCCACATCCTATACTGCTCCGTCCCGGGGCCATCCTTACACAACTAAACGAGATCTCCGCCTCGACTTCAGCTCTTCATTTACTGGACTTTTTTCATCCCCTTTTCAACACCAACCACACCCACCTGCGTCAGAAAGGACCGCAACCAATCAGCTGTAGGCCGACGCAAGAGTCTATTGTTACACAGGGCCGAATTACATCTGCATGCGTTGCGCTCCCCACGGCTCACCGGCCGCAGTCATCTCTGCTTTGATACGGCTGAATCGAGGCAAAAGCTACGCAATACGACGGACAAGATATTGAAACCGCTTCTCTGGAGTAAAATATCAGCTTTGGGGGGAGTACAATGGAGTGGACCCAGTGGGCTCGGTGCAGCCACACCGGCAGCCCGAGAGTCTTGCGAAGTACCGTCTTTCTGCCTAATCCTTCCTGCTACACAGCAAACGTTACACTCGACCATTCCTCAAGCAACGGCTTCAACGGCCGTGGCCGCCAGTGGTTTTATCCGTTGATAGACTCCGGTAGTACACATTGCCTATTCTAGGACTCAGGCTGAGTCTAGTTCGGGGGCAGGTGCTACATCAAAATGACAAAACGCTTTTGGATCGCGAGATGCTCTCATGCAGAAGGTCTTCCAGGGTGTTCAACGCGATGACGATCGAAGGTACATTGCAAGCAAAGTGGCTGGGCATTGAGGCTGCATCGAAGAGAACTTTGTGGACGGGTAAATAGAATGGGAAATGACACCGCGCAAGCGGATTTTGCCTGGTGTGGATTTCTGTCGTTGGCGGCAGCGCAGCAGAGGCGCTGGGCCTAACAGCCAGAGGGCTGACAAAGTGAAGGAATACCGGGCCGAGAGGACGGACGTGTGGGACGGAGGTTGACGCTCCAGGTGCCCAACCACTCTAGACCGCAGTGAAGTCATTGTGTTGGATATATGTCGTATGTAGGGGCAAAGCACGTTGTATGAATGCACGGAAGGGCATGATCGGCGCTACTCAAGCGAAGCGAACGCGCGAACGGTCGAGGGAAAGGATTATTGGGGGTTTGGGATTGCGGATTGCGGATTGGGGAACTGAGCGAACGAACGGCCGCGCGAACAGGCGAACAGGCGAAGAGACAGGCGAGGACAGGCGAGAAGCGCCAGGATCCCAGCGGCAGGCCACACTTACAGCACTTACAGCACTTTGTGCTACGAATGGTACAGTACATACAGTGCATACTGACATACTTACTACTTGCAGTACATAGCTATCTCCGTCCCATCCCTCGTCGCCCGCCCGGCAGCCAAGTGTTCGAGAAAGTGGTTCTGCTGCGCCAGCAAAAGCCGCTCCGGCGCGTGTGCCCGGCTGCCAACTGCCAGGTACATATGGCGGGCAAGACCCCTGGGGAGGTATAGTATAGGGTGCGCAACAATATCAGCCTTATTTGCCAGTTTGCGCCAGACACGACGGCCGCAAGATATCAGACACCAACGACGGCAGACGGCGGACGACAGCGAAGAAGAGAGGGGCCTGGAGAGAGCGTGTGTCAGAGCTGCTGACCCGCATTGCTTGCCATTTCTGATGCCAACGGGCGGCCACGCAGCAGGCGCTCAATGAAGGTTGGACCTCCAGGCTTGAGACCCCGATACGACATATCGTGGCCCACTCGAGCAGGGAACTTGCGCCGACCGTTTGCCTCGAACGAGACGAGATGCTAGCCGGGCAGCAGGGGCTACAACGCTGCAGTGCAGGCGTAGGGATGTCAGAGCCTAGAGTCGTAGACGGGGCTAGGTAGGGGTGCACACTAGGTGGTGCGCGCTGATTGCAGGAATTCGGGCTGGGGGCGATGCGCAGGATTGGAGGGCACGCGCTGGGCCAGTATGTTTGTTGCGTGAGCCAGTGTCTGTCCCGCCATTTGCGCTGTGCCATTTGGCCGCGCTGAGTGTTGATGGATCTGAACGAGAGCAGAGAGCTAGAGGCGGTGGCCAGTCCTAGCAAGATGCAGTGGTGAGAGTGGTGAGAGGTGGGAGTGTGGTGGGTGCATGGGCCATTGAGTGCGCCCAGGGGAGAGGGGGGAAGGGGGGGCGAGCCGGGCCAGCAAGGCCAGAAAGGCCAGGATGCACCTGCCACCAGCGAAAGAAAGTGTGGAAGAGTGGAAGAGGAAGTGGAAGGGCCTCACGGGCACGTGACCTATAACACACGGGCGCTAATTATTCCTTTTTTCCCCCCGTCCATCTTCAAATTTCATAGCCATAAGCCGACTGCATCGCATCACCACTCGCCTCGCCGGCGCTGCAGAACCTGATATATTCCTGACGACGCGCCAGGCCGGTGACGAGTTCCTCTGGACGCCCTGCACAAGAGCACCCACCCGTTGTAGCCTGTCAGCGGATCGCAGGGTACTCAAGCGAGCCCGCCTACGCCCACGTCTACGCCTACGCCTACGCCTACCCGTACACCTTACTATCTATCATCGCCTAGCATCAATTGATTCTGTAAGTCTCCATTCCGATTTCCCATTTTCATTCCCGTTTCCATCATTTCATCTCGACCGCTTTTCCAGCGCGCATATCTCGCAGACGCACTGCCACGGCCACCCTGTCTCTATCAGTCCGTTTCCTTCAACTACCTGCTCAGGGAGGCTAGCTAGACCACGCCAGAGGCCTGCAGCGCTGCGCCCATTGGCGACGGCGCCCGTCTTTCCTCCCTTCCTCCAGAATATCGCGCATTCTTTTTTTCCCTGGACGTGTCGCCTCTACCCGGCCCGCGCGCGTCTGTGTGCGTGTGTGAGTGTGTGTGAGAGTGCGTGCGCTGCGGTAGAAATCTTGCTTCTTCTTTACCCTGTGGCCGGCTGTCTGGTCTCTCTCGTCATTACTTCTCTCCCTGTCTTTTCTTTCCTTTCCACCTCTCATCTTTTTCCCTCTCACCAGTCTCGTCTCCCTCCCGCCACCACCCCAGCGCGGCTAGCGAGCGCTCGTCTCGTCCCGTCCGCAGGCATCTCGCACCCACTGGCACCGCTGGCACCGCTGGCACTGCCGGCCCCATTTGGCACCATTGGCACGTCCTCGGACACGCAAGCAGCTCCCGACCATCTGTCGCTAATCCATCCCGCGCAGTGCAACAACTGCCCGCCATTTTGTGCAGGCTGCAGGCGGCGCCCAACCGAGGCTCCACCCCTGGATGCTCTAGTCCCCGATCTGTCGCCGTCACGCCTCGCCGAATTATCCCAGTCCCTGCCCCTTCTCATTCCCTCTTGCTGGTCCGCAGCCTCAAGCTTTCAAGCGAGGACACCGCTCGACCGTCCATCCACTGCAGCGTAGCCCGCAGAACCTGCCCTCCTGTGCAGCGCCGGGGTGGCCACATTCACCGACTTAGCCCATGTCACACGATTTTTCCTCCCAGCTCAACTCTGCGCCGTACTCGCCTGCCCCGTCGCACTTTTCGCAATCCAGCATGGCGGATCCCGCCAGCCAGCAGTCCCGCCAGCAGCAGTCAACTTCCTATCCCTCCCCCCATTCCTATCCTTCGCCCTCGATGCAGCCAACTTACACCTACCCGCCGCCCCAGGGCCAGCAGGGCTCCGAGCCCTATCGAGGCTCTCCTCAAGGCTCCAACATGTCGCTGCCGCCGCTGAATCTGCCTCCCATACGTCTGCAGGATGGACAACAACCACCGCCGCCGCAACCTCAGCCAGGTCAACAACCCATGGGCTCTCCTTTGCCTCCTCCACAGCACGCCATGCCCCAGTACTACGCCCACCCACCCCATCCCGCCGGCCAGCCGATGAACATGGGCCCGCCACAGCAGCTCGCCATGCGTTACCAACTGCCCCCGCAACCCGGCGACCAGAGAGTGCTTTCGGGCGGACGTCACAAAAAGGAAATCAAACGACGCACCAAGACAGGATGTCTGACGTGTCGCAAGCGTAGAATAAAGGTGAGTGAATGTGCGGAGTTCAATGGCTTGCGATTGGCAGACGCGATCTGGTGTTCGCGAGACGCGCTGAGAGGTCCGCTTTCTCCAGACAGCGGTCGTTGTCTGTAACCGAGCCACCATGAAGCGAGCGATCCAAACTATTTCCCCCTCTAATTCAACCTCACGTCTTGGGCACCCAAAAGCCTTGAAAGCTGGAAGAAGAAACCCTAGCTAACCACCACCTCGTTCACAGTGTGACGAAGCCCATCCTGTTTGCCGAAACTGCCAGAAGAGCAAACGCGAGTGCCTTGGCTACGATCCCATTTTTAAGCAGCAGCCCGGCCACGCGCAAATACAACCCGCACCCAACTCTACACCACATACCTCCTCTATACCCGCCGCCTCTGCACCCCCGGTATCTGCTCCGTATAGCCAACCTGTACCCCAAGGCTACGCTCCAGCTGCTTCGTCTGGGTACGCGCCTCCAGTGCCTGCAGCTGGATCTGGTCATCCACCTCCCCACGAAAACTATAGCAACTCCGCTATCGATCCCGCTCTTGCCGCTGCCGAACCAGCAATGCATGGAGGTCAGCCACCTTACAATGGTGTGCATGCGGCGAACCCCGCTCTCAGAGGAGGAGTTGGAGGTGCAGGCCCATTCTCGAATGATATTCAACCTGTGAAAGGTGTGTGAACTGTTCTTTATACAACCATTAGTAACCGGATTCTAATTTTAATCATCTATTACTAACTTCGCTTCACCAGGAAAACGATTAAAGATTTCAGAGATCTTTTCCATCTGTAATCATAACCCACCGGAAGTGCCCGTCCGCACCACTCCTATTCCACCTGAGCTTGATGAGGAATTCAAAACTATTTTCGCAAACGATTATTGTGCGGGTCTCAATGTTATGCTTGAGACTACTTGGTTCTCTAACAACAACAATGCGCTAAATCGAATCCTCACCGATAAATACCTCCATGAGGAGGCTGCACATTTCACCGAAACTGTCAAATACCGTGCATCCTCAATTGATATGAGCAGTGTATTCAGTCAAGAGGCGCGGCTGATTTGGCACATGTTGGGTGCCTGCAAGAATACGGCGCCTGTCACCAATGGTGCAAATGGCACTGCACCTGGCGCTGAAAATGAAGAGTTGGCATTGAAGGAAGTTCGCGCCCGTTTCGAAGTCCTGGAATGTCTCCTCACCAATCAGAATATAGAGGCCAATCCTTTACGTCATTTATCGTATCCTCCTGATATTTCCGAGCCGAAAAAGGCGGAGCTTGAATTCTGGGAACACCTGGGCAACTATGTACTGTATGCCGACAGCGATTTTGCACCACCGGGTTCTGCAGACCGCGCTCTTGGAGCGATGCGTAACGTCCTTCATGCACATGAGGTGCGCGACGCCATCTATTCGATCGCTATTGCACGACATCTAGGCAATAGAGTACGTGGTTTCCCCAACGCACTGCCAGCTCCGTTAGATCAAAACCCGGAAAGTGAGCTCAACAAACTCCATGTGGCTATGGGCTTTATTAGCCATGAAAGCCGCAGTGGCTCCCAGCAAGTCATTGCTCGCATCTGTGACATGGCTATGCTTTCTTGGACGGTCGCGAGAGCACCCTAGTGCAGTCATCCTAACGTCCTCCTGTCTCCGCTATAGGTTTTATTCCTGATTGGTTTTTGGACGAGAACATCGGCCCCACCGTGTGGACATTCTCTAATTCCTCACATTCGCCACCTTTGTTGAGCGCTCTGACTGGTAACTGATTTTCGCCAATATGGCCCTAAAGACGAAACGTTGTTATCCGCCTATTGTATTTCTCCTCGTCAGAGCCAGCAGTGCGCGTCCGTGTAACACTATCGGAACGTTTTGTTATTTCACATCATTGCATGATTCGAGCAGGAGTTATTTACCCCATCTCATCTTTGGCCTAGTTTCGTTATCTCCTTTTTTTTTCTCGCTCATGAGCATTATCGGCTTTTCGTATCCTCCATAGTGCACGCCCCCATTATGCCCCTTTCCTACTTCGTCCCGTGTTTTCGCAACTTGAACTCTCTGCATCTGGAGTGTTGAGCTGAGGGTAACGACAGCATTGGGCAGACACAGCAAGATATCCCCAAGATTCGATTATTTTGTGTCCTATTTTATACCCCACTCGCTGGGTAAAGTAATTTGTACTTTTTTCGGACAAGCTAGTTAACCTTTTGGGTAACTGGTGCGCATTTTGTAACAGCTGTTTGCAGGTTCTATAACACGACGAGAACCTTGCAGAAGCCGCTAAAGGGTTGACGGACGTGGAGATCGCATTCAAATGAAACAATTTTAATTTCTCTCATCAGCCCTTTCGTTATATCTCTCCATTCCAGTCATATTCACATCACCTACTACAACGCCTTAAGCCCCGTATATGTGAGTCAAACCAATACACCCCAGTCATTATTTTTACTATTTTTTGTTCAACCTGCCTGTAATTTGGCGGAATGATCCGACACTTTGTCACTATCGATGCATGATGACCGATACACAGACAGGGGTAACAACATGAAGTCAGATTGCATGGAATGGAAATTTGCGTCTATTGGCTGCCTTTCATTGACCGCATTAGCCAGGGAAAATCGGCCAAAGGTTATAGTTGTCACACAACATTGACGTCCTATCGACAAATCCTAGTTTCGTAAACCCATCCGGCAGGTCCCCCCAATTTTCATACCATCTCGGGTTCTCCTGGCGATGCTCGACACTGTTGTACGACGGCCTTTGAATAGTTTTCTGCACATATTCAAACAAAACAAATCCGGTTAATCATCATCCAGCCCATGGGTGCAAATTTGGGTCTATCCAACCACAGGCAATTCCTGGCATCTACTCTTGATCTCAACCCCAATTTCTGCAGGTCTCTTCACCGCCATTTTTGCACCACCATCAGCCTCGTTTAGTCGGGCCCCGAGTAGGGCCCTTCCAACCTATCTCTATGGTGGCAATAATAGTCAGCTTACAGCAGGTGAGAATATTACCTCGGGAGATAACTTCGAGAGACTACCGTCGCCTGTGTCTAGGGTGATGACAAGAAAACACCCCAAGCTTTTCGGTTGCGGACAGGATAATAGACTAAAAGGATGCTCAAACGCCAAAGATACACAAAGGTATAACGGTCGGAGAATTTCCATCGCCACGGAACGTGCGCGTCCCCAACCCGGAAGCGATGTTGATCATGTTACGTCGCGTTCCCAATTGTTCGAATGATGTACCGCGGCATGATTTAAGGCTCGGAAGCGAGGATAACCTTGACCATTCGGGAGGGTCGGTGTCGTGTTGCGACGCGAACGTGCGGTCTGTGTACTTGCGGACATGCCTGAGGATGGTCGTTCATCTCAGGGTTCTGATGTGCAGCGCAAGTGGATTCCCCATAGGCCGGCGGCATATCCGGACATGGTGGCGGTTGGACAAGCTCATCACTTGTCCTGGCACACGGCATATGCATCGCACCTCTGCTATTCTGTTTATATTCTTTCTCTGACTACCCCTTCAGTTACCAAAGAAAGTGCTTTTTGACTTGGCGCTTGTCGAACACGCCTATTTGCCAGCCACTATACTTCTTTCCAGAGACATCTGGGCCGTTGCCCCACCTTCACTCGTCCACTTTAAAAATCTCCGAGACGCATGCACGCGAATGCAGATGTGAAGAGCATGGTAGCACGATGTTACGTGGCGCCTTTCAAATTCTGTTTCCCCAGTGTCTGGGGTACCCATGAGAGCCGCATCAGTGGGACATTTTTCCTTGTTCTGATCCTGCTTGTTTCTGCCTCATGCCGGGCAACGATGGGACCAGAGAGCCGGGTCCTTGCCCGTGGAGTGATTGTGAATGGGGGGAAATATCACATTCTCTCTTGTCACTTGGGCGACTTTGGAAGACTGAACCACTGCCATTTGTCTAGGGGTATTGTGCATATTATATAGGTACTTTCGTAATCTGGTAATCTGTACTGCTTGGGCATGAAAAACTGCTCACTACACGAGTGATTAAAAGGGTGCCGTGGGTGCTGTTGAGCTGCATCGCCAGCTCTACCCAAAAGACCCCAAGCAGCGGTAAGTATCTCGAGCCACGGGAAAGTGCCGCAAAAAAAAAAAAAAAAAAAAGAAAGGATGGGACGTTGAAGCCATCTAAAAGTCCCGATATGGTCAAAAATGATGCTAATTTCTTTCAAGTCTCTAAACGCCAGTAAAAGAATGCCTATATGAAATTCTTTCTTCCTTGAGCCCCTTGAAGTCCAAATGGTCAAGTAGGTGTTTGTTGATTACGCCCGATCCAATGCCCATCTTACATAAACATAAGACCTACCTGTAGACTTTTAACCTAGATAAGTACCATTAATCCCAGCACGTCATATCCTTTCTACTGGTGCTAGTCCGCGCTTGAGCAATTGACATAATCATCGCTACGCACACAATGAACGGCACCCAATAAAGACACGCGCCCCGCTCCGCTGTCTCCTGACGTGAGGCAGTGAGGCAGCGGACACTTATCTAGTACAGAAGCGTGAGTGCAATCCAATCGGTGGCGTTTGCTGTGTCCAGGGGCAAGCAGCAAAGGGCGTCGACTGCGATGATTTGAAACTCCGACCTTCTCATTCGCCCAGCGCGTCTGCTCCCCTCCACCTCCACCACGACGCAGGCTGCTACTTATAACTTGCACACACCGTTCACGTAGCAAGTGGCCAGCTACTCCCGTGGCTTTTCTGTGTTTCCTGCTTCTTCCTCTACTTTGCTGCCAAACTTCGCAACTCCAACCATACGTGCGACGCAGGACCATTCATTCTACCGATCTGCCTACAGCTTCCCCAGCATGTCGTGTGGGTCGTGCGTCAGCCACATCGTCCTCAGCAGACAACGCTCCCTTTCGCAAAAGAGCTCTGTCCCCGCTGCTACAGAACTCATTGCTGCGACGAGCTTAGATTCTACATCATCGTCAACTACTACGTCTCGTCATTCACCTCCTGCTTCCACATCCACGAGCGCTTCTACTCCTTCAGCCAACCTCCTCCCAAGACAGTATCCAGAATTCAAGTCCTTCCATCCGTTGTGTGAGCCTAGCCGCATCTCGCCCCTTGTGCGCGACATCCCTCATAGTCCACCGCGCTCACGCAATCCGTGGTTTTTCCTCTTCTAGGTGGCTTGGTTTTGCAAGGTCCACAGTTGCGGCGCATGGACGCTTTGGAGCTAATCTAATCGGAGCAGATCTGATCTGATCTGATTAGATGAATACCAGAGGGGAAATGTGGGGAAGTGGGGAGGCAGCTTGGAGACTGAGTGAAAGGATGGCGTAAAAGGTTAGTTCGAGAGTCTCATTGCGTTGCCTATTTTGGGCATATATCGTTTGGCTCCAATTGCGAGATTTCTTAGATTCAGGAATTCTTTTTCTATTCTTTCTTGTTTTTGGACAGATTGACCTCCAACTCCAAGCCTGGCAAGAAGTTGACGTCCGTCATGCTTTCCTATATTCAAACAGGAAACATCCTCTCATGCCCAGAGCTATGCATGCTTTTATATTCTTTTCGTTCAACCATGACAATAATCTAACACGCTCCACAGCCAAACTCCAACATATCTACATCATCTCAGCTTCGTCTAGTTTCTCGCCTCTTCGGTTCGCCAGGTACACTCGGCCGCTCTCATACGCTCCCAAGTACAGACCGCTACCCACAAAAGTCCACACACCTCTTAGCGCTCCGCCTCTCCAGATGCCTCTCCAGCCCTGTGCATGGATGACTTCTTTTCCAATCTGCCAGCTGCTCTTTCGGCCATTTCGCTTTTTTGGAGGTGCCATAGGATTCAAGGCTTGGACCGCACCCTGTACGCTGACTTTGGTCGGTTTTACTGTCTTACCAAAAGCATCAACTAGACCATCAGCCTGGGGTTTCTGAGATGCTGCCGCCTCCACCGCAGAAGCGCCTTCCTCTGCGGCCGCAAGCATAATCCGCGTCTTAATCACATCAATGGGCGTCGTGATCACTGCTGCCACGGACCCCGCTGCACCCGCACTCAAAGCGGTGATTGTACCAGATTCCATGACCGTCCCTGTACTCAACCCCTGGTCATCACGATACTTGTGTATTCGCTCCTTGAGCCGCTCAAACATAGGGAACTGCAGCGCCGTAAACGGTAGGTTGCGACTAGCTAGCGCCGTGTAGCCCCGCCACAACGCCAAGGGGTTCGACTTGAATTTTGCGAGAGTCTGGATGGTGGCATTAGTCGGCGAGTTGGCTGATACCATTTGCGCATTCTGCTTAATGACTTCGGCGGGGGTGAGGATGGCACAGGATACGAGCTCCGCGAGGCCTGACGCGCCCGAGTGGATGAACGGCGCGGGAATGAGGCCATTCGGATGCGCGGCTGTCGATGGGTTTATGCGCGTGAACAGGTCTTTGAATTTCTCGTACGTGGTAAAGAAGGCGCCCGCTATATCACCGAAAATCTTGGTCAGCCTTTGCTCCTTATCTCTCAAAACGTTGCGCAGGGTGCCGCCTCTCTCCTCGCCTTCAACTGAGCCTCGCAGAAGCCATCAACTCTACTCCACCAATCGCGGCAATGAAAAGCATCGATGGAAGTTCAAATTCAAAACATACACGAAGGCAGCGTAGCTATAACCACACTCCCAATGCCCTGATAG
This sequence comes from Acrocalymma vagum, assembly GCA_028476805.1. Classification (NCBI taxonomy): domain Eukaryota; kingdom Fungi; phylum Ascomycota; class Dothideomycetes; order Pleosporales; family Acrocalymmaceae; genus Acrocalymma; species Acrocalymma vagum. Next base: position 334,972 of record JAQGEP010000002.1, read on the forward strand.
ACGCCGCGGAACAACGCGGGATTCGGCTTCCCCGTCACCGAGTTTGTGTACAGGCGAGCATAGTCTGGCGACTGAATGCGTGTCTTGAGCGTGTCGAGGGGGTAGACGAGGAGGTCGACGGTGAATGCTGCGATTGCGCCCGCCTGGAATGAATTCATGTATTAGCTTCGTTGTGTTGTTTTCTCGAGCATTTTGTCGTTGCGCAATCGATCAATCTCTCTCTTCCTCTTATCTGCTCTGTACCCCACACATGGCTGCGCACTCAATTGCGCACACAGAACTACAAGGATTCAGAACTCCAATATCAATGCATACATACAATAAGAATATCACTATTAAAAGTGTTACCAGACATAGGTACCTCTGGACGTCAGATGCGAAGCGGTCGTCGTCGTCATCGCCAGTTGAGAGAGAAGGTATGGTTGAGAGTCTTGGAGTCTCAGTGTCAGCCGAGTTAATTTTTGTCAGAAAAAAAGCCGGACGGAGCTTCTGGGCCGACGAGGCGCGCGGGAGAAAGCGAAGTATGCAGACGTCACTGATCCGCCCTGTCCACCATGCGCTTGTCGCGGGTTCACGTGGCTTGTCTCGAGATCATTGCGATTACAGGAGACGATTCGGTGATGCTGGTGTATCTTATCTGATGGTGTTGATGGTATCCCACGATTCATGGTTTTTTTGGTGGGTAGGTGCTGTAGCTTCAACACTCGGTGGTACTCTTACGATGAACAAATTTGCTCCTGTGTAATTTAAACCTTGGTAATTTATACGTGCTGTCTACAAGAAGGCACTATCTCCATCCAACGTTTTCTCTAGGCTTTTTGGGTTGAACACGTAAATCCATCAAAAGGCATGCTAGGTTTGCCTTGAGAACAAAAGGGTATACCCATATCCCGCAACCTGATGCCACGAACTCCGCTTGAGAAACATTGCGACGCCCCAGGTCCTTCGAATCAGAAGAGCCCTGCGTCACGTTCGCGCCCATCGCACCAAGAGCTCCAGTCGACCGAACCCGGTTAACGCCGACCCCGAAAAACACTTTTGTCCGATCGATACATCTTAACCGATAGAATCCAATGGCGTAGCCATGGTCCAGATTTTGAAGAGAATGAAAAGGAAGTCGAGGGAACTACGACAGTTTCACAGTTTAGTGTCCTGTCTGGTGGAGTCACTCAGTCGCCTGAGGGGGGGGTTTAAACTTCCACTCCCTCCTGCTCTGGAACTCGCCCCTTGTGTTGCCCTGCTCCCACCAGCGTTAGTCGTTGTACCACCTCCGGCTCTAGCTGTTGAACTGCCGGTCGAATTCGACCGCTGGTGCAGGGTCGCGCTCATCAGCCAGTGTAACTGCATACGCATTCCATTGATGGCGGCGTTGGTGTGCAACATTTCGTCTTTGACCCGCTGACTCTCATTGATGACCATCATGTTCGTGCGACCCTCGAGATCAGTAAGCGCGTTAGCAATGCGAGAAACTTCATCGCGGAGGGAGTCGTGGAGGGTCAGGAGATGGTGAATTTGTGAATCAAAAGGAGGTTGGGCAGGGTTGGTGAACGGTGTCTGGGACGAATCGTTGGTAGGTGGTACAGGTGGAAAAGAGGCGGGCGGTAAGCGGAAATCTGGAGTAGGCATAAGCGGTGCAGGCGGAAAGCCATCAGAGTTGTTGGGATCCAAGGGGTTGGTGACGGGGAAGGACGAGTCATTGGTGCTCGCTGGATAGAGCATATTGGTGATATTAGACAAGCCGTCTTCAAGGATGCCAACCTTTCTGGCTAGTGGCTCCATGCGGGCTTCGCTCCTCTCAATGCGGGCCTGTTGATCCCTAAAATGGGGCGTCATTATTGCCATAGGACATGTCTTCTCGTGCCTTGCAACCTCTGTTCGCTCTGCAGAGAATGTGCAGCCAATAATTGTACCTTGACATGGTACAACGACTTTGGGGCAAACGTCCTTGACGTGGGTCTTAAGGTCAAGACGAAGAACGTCAATAGAACAATGGGGGCACGTTGTTGAACGATTGGCACAGCTGGTCCGCTGGTGATCCTAAGCAACCAGATATGTTCAGTAGGGGTCGTAAACACAACAATTTGATAGCAACTTACTTCCAGATCCTTCTTCATCAGGGAAGTGTGGCAGTTTTCGCAGCTCACTGTGTAATGTAGGCAGCCCTTGTGGAAGTCTTTCTGGGAGATGTATAGGCGGCATTCGTAGGACGGGCATTCGACTTGTGTGTACTCACAATACAGCATGACGTGATCGCAGACATTTGCACGCTGGTCAATCCAACTGCAACCGCTTTTTGTATTAGGGCATTTAACGATAAGTTCGTCGAGCATGGTCTCGATGATTTTGGGGACGGGGCGGGGATCGTGCTCGGAGTCAACTCTGGTACGGCAAGTCGGACAGGTCTTGCGGCTGGGCTGCTGTGCATCCCAGGCGTGTTGAAGGCATTCGCGGCAAAAGTAGTGATCGCAGACGAGCTGGACGGGCTTATCGAAGGCCGAATGGCAGATGAGGCAGATGAGGTTGCCATCGGGTTGGGGCACGTAATCGAGCAGGTGGAAGTCGAGGGGCATTTTGGCGATTCGGCTCTTTCGACGCTTCGAAGAAGGTGAGTTGGATGCTCTGAGAGCCAAAGGCGAAGGGCTGCTTGGAGGACCACCGACCACGACCAATTGTGAGGACTGTGAGGCGTCGTTTGAAGCGTGCAAGCCTGCATTGCTGGAGGCACGCGAGCTCCGGCGGTCGTTGGGTGGGGGGATGGGGGAGGGAGACGACATTGCAGAGGATGGAGACGGAGAGGAGAGAAGCTGAGGACTTTATGTCAGTCTCAGTCTCAGTCTCAGTCTGAGGCTCGGCTCAGCCCCCATACTCGGTCGGGGGCAGTGTCGTTGGGGTAAGCAATAAGGAGGCAATCAGGGTGAAGAGAAGAGTGAGAGTGTTTGTGTGAGGAGGTGCGGGCGGGTGTTTGGTGCGGGGGCGGAAGGCGGAAGGCGGAAGGCGGAGAGCGGAGGGCAAGTGCGCCGCTCGGGCAGGAGCGAGGCGAGGACAAGGGCGAGGGAAGGAAGGTGCGATTAAATACTCCAGTCCCCAAAAAGAAAAGAAAAAGAGGCCGCGAGGAATGAGCGCACGAGCGAGGGCGTCTCATCAAAAGGCGACCCCACCACTTAGATACTCTATGTTGCACGTTGCACGAACCGCGCCCTACAAATAAGTAAACGTTAAGAGAGACAATTCCAACTGCATCGCATTGCATCGCATCTCATACAACGCCGCCTGGGCCGAGAGCCAAGCCAAGCAACCTCCATTCGTCACCCCCATCTCCATCTCCCTCCTCATTGTCTTCCGCACTCCACCACCCGTTCCTTGTCCTTGCTGCTCATACTTTCTATTCTCCGGTCTCACCCCCAAATTCTTCTTCTGGAACTTCCTTTACCAACCTATTGCGTCGTTCGCTGCTTCCCGGTCCCGACCCTCATACCGTTTCCGGCATCGTACATCCCACACCTCCGCCCGCGCCATCTCCACCTATCCGCCATACACAAGACATCTCTGCTCTGCCAGCCATGTCGACCAATCCCCCACAGCTGTTTCTGCTTGCAGACCACATCAAACTCTCCCTGCTCGAGCGCCAACGCGCCATCTCGCTCAACCTTTCTCCCAACAGCCAAGACGGCCAGATATCTCGGTCGTTGGAGCAGCTACGTTCGGGAATTGAGGAGCTCGAGTCGCAGGTGCAGGACACTCCGGATGAGTATGTAACCGTTGCTTGGTCATATTTCTACATCAATATGCCCTTCAAAACAGAAACTATGATAATTCCCCCGGCGACCCTTTACTTCCGCGGCTGCATACGAATAAAACGTAGGCAACAACATTGATCGCAATACTTTGTCTGAGCCTCTACTTGGTTTCTTTAACAGCCAGTCGACGTTTTATAAAATATTCCAACATTCCCAAAACCGCCCTTTACAATCCAACCGTTCCTCCACAACATACTTTCCAAACTGACGCCTCCGCTGACTTGATACCCACCCACAGATCCATAACCTCTCAACTCCCGCGTCTCCGCTCCCAGCTCGCTGATCTCACCTCTCAATTCAATTCAAAACCTGACGAAAACACTTCCCCAACGGTCACTTCTCCCAATGACCCTTCACTCTCTGCAGACTTCGCTGCCGCCCAGAAGAAACCCCGCCAGGTTTCCAAGTCCGTTCGCTTCACTGATACTCCCTCAGCCAACGACGAAGACCCGAATCGTTCCGCTCTTTTCCCTTACCGGGACAATCCAGATGAAGAAGCTGCGCCGGATCAAAGTCATCTATCCAATCAACAGATCCATGAGTATCACAGCCAAGTCATCCGTGATCAGGATGAGCAACTAGATCGCTTAGGTCAAAGTATTGGACGACAGCGTGAGCTCAGCATGCAGATTGGTGACGAGCTGGATGGACAGGTTATGTTGCTCGACGAGGTGGAGGAGGGCGTCGATCGCCATGATGCTCAATTCAGGCGTGCCCGAGGTAGACTTGACCGCTTCTCAAGAAAGGCAAGGGAGAATTGGAGTTTGACCATCATTGTTGTTTTGATCATCATTCTTGTTCTCCTCATTGTGATTACCAAGTGAGAGCCTTTAGGGCTATCTCAACAACACCAGATCTTTGAAACCAGCGGGACTACGATCCGTCACTTTGGAAGAAGAAGCAGGACTCTTGTTCATCGTTACACACTCTTGGCATAGTTGGGCGTTCAGGAGCACGTCGCCTTCTGTGCGTGATCAGAAGGCAGGAATTTCGTCGATTTTTATTTGGAGATATATCTCTTGATTTACTATTGTTTCCCGTTATCCGCCTGTCTTGCGCCAGGCCAGGCGCAGCTACGCCTCCGTACTGCTACCTTGTCTTTGTCTGTCCAAATATTCTATATATATCACAGTTCAACGTCCATATTTGTTTTTCCAAGCCTTAGTGTGGATTTCGGTTGCTTGCTTTTTGTCAGTGCTTGAATTGAAAGGGTGGTAGTACTATATTGCGGCCCAAGATATCGACGCTATTTGAAAATAAACTCTTCTCTGGCGTTCGGTAAGTCGGTTAGCCTCCATGTGCTACTTGCGATTGCTACTTACGATATCATGGCCTTATTTCTTGCGAATATACTTGAGTCGATAGCCCGTCATTCTCTCTCAATTGGCCACTCTTTGGCTCACACATGTCTTTCTTTTGTTGCAGAAAATATGAGCAAACAACTGCACTAGCTTCGCCTTGTCTCAGAGAAGAAGGAAAACGAAATGAAATGAAATTCGCTTTTTAGCTTCATGTCAAGTCTTAGGAAATTAGAGTGTGTACTGGGCTAGATATGGTAAATTCTCTATTCACCACGATAATTGTACTATACTTCCTTTCCTGCGCAGCAATTCATTGTATCCCACCACCATTCTACAAATATCCCTATATCTCGAGTCTTTGGAGCCCCGTGAAATCAATCTCTGTCTTTTCACCTCTTCATCCCGGCGTGTAGTACTCTGTCCGCTCCCATTCTTCCACTGCCCATTTTAGTGTTTGCGAAATGACATAGAAAGAATATTCTTGTGCCTGTTTACGACTTGGCTGTCACAAACTGGTGGCGCACTCACTGACAGCCTTTGTCATACCTTCATTCTATCTCCTATTGGGTGATTTATCATGTCGACTTGTCAACAAAAACCTCATGCGTTACATCCAGATAACAAAAGCATTTTGTCAAAACTTCCGCCTTACTTCTTCATTTCTTACTAGGGAATTATTTAAACCTCCAATTCATCGTCATAAAATCTATCTAGGCCTAGTATAGCTTATCTCCTTGATTCTCGATAGGAGATTGAACAAAAATACAAGTCGTCTCAAGTTCCATAGTCAAAGGGTCAAGGCTAAGAGCGGCCTTTCCGCGTGCCTGTCAAACGCCAACGCTCCAATGTAAACCACAAGGTAAAAGCAACCCATGATGTGTGAGACGAAGTATGAGAAAGAGCACGCTTCTCTTGCCGCTGCTGCAAAAAATTGTATGCACGGTTTCCTCGAAGGGGTATCTCTGTATGATATGACAAGTAAAAAACAAAATGCTGCAATGAGATAAATGGCTCTTGTGAAATGTGGTAGTGCTCCCAGGAAAGGGCAAGCTAAACCGAGTGGTATAATTACCAGACACGGTACTGTGAGACGCCTACAATACTTTGATCAGCTGCAAGATGGTTGACAAGATCATTTATCAATCGTGGCCAACACCTTATTAAAGCTAGGAATGTGCCTGATTGACTAACCCTCGGTACCTGCTGAAAGGGGATTAGAGGAGAGAGAGTGATTATGGCTCTGGATAAAGAATATGCCTAGGGAGTGGCGATGGCGACGAGATGATAGTAAGAGAAGATTCCGTTGACGACGCAATGGTTTAGCGAAGTCCGAGTACTTTCTTCGACTTATCGTAGACAACGTATGTGATTGATACCGCTGGAACGACCTTCAGAAGGTTTGGTGTTAGGCCTCTAAAAAGACCCCTTACGCCTTCTCCTTGGATAGTCTGCACTGTAACGTCCATGATTCCAGTGTACGTTCTCGGGTGTTGGATCGTCCCCTGGCTCTGTAGTCGAGTTCGGAGAAGATTCAAAGGGTAGACAGCGCTAGCGCCAAAAGCACCAGAAAAACCGCCGATGGCGGCGGTGACCAATCCTCCAGGTTCAGCATCCTCCTCGTGGCAGCCGCGCTTCTTGGCATTGCGTGTAGTAATAGTTCGTTTAAGGTACTCGAATGTACCCAGATCCAAGGCTGCATACGGAAAGATACCAAAGAGTCCCATCGGAAGACCGCGGTAGTAGGACACAATACCTCCGTTTCGCCACATCTTCTTCGCTGTAGCAATGATTAGGCGGTTGCCATGCAGGCCTCCAGATACAGTTTCACATTGCATGCGACTTTGTATAGTCAGTCAGTGGTCTGTTGGGGGAATACCGATGTGACATACAATTTCAGTGTATCAATTGGATAGACTGCAAATTGTGAAACCATTCCTAGTACCATTAGTATAGACTTTGTTGGCGGATTAAAAAGCTCTACTGACCTGCTAGTCCACCAGCGACAAATTTGGACCAAGAATGAATATTCGTTGGGTCATTGTGGCCTTCGACCTTAGCAAAGACGCGCTTTGCTGCCTGCGACAATTAGGAGCAAGCCTTGACTAGTGGTCTATATACTTGCCTCATATGAGCCAAATTTTATGGCAGATTCAGGCATGACTTTGACCACATTCAATCCATTTCCTGATATTGTGAGCCTCTCTGTTTTGTTACTTTGTGCCAATATTACTCACCAGCGTACAAACTACGCATCCCACCTGCCTGCCATAACTCTTTCGTGGCAACAGCAAGTGGTCGCCAGGCATTCATCGTAGCCTTGAGGACGTTGCCCGACTTGGCAGCGTCGACAGCTTCTTTCGTGACGCTGGTTTGGGCGATGAGATACACTTTGAGACGGTCGAGGGGAGCAGTCGAGGTGCGAGAAACAATTCCTGCAACGCCTCCCGCCACGAAGTAGCCTGGATTGGGAACACAAGCAATCAGCACGGATTTGACACCTTGTACAATGCCTATCTGCACCTCGGCAAAAGGAGTATCAAGGTCTTCTATATCGGAACGTGGCGGGAGGATCTGCGAAACTGTAGACCTTGTAGAATTCGAAACTTGTGAAGACGCACTCATATCGAATGATGCGGTGGAATCGGGCGAAGGGGAAGACCAATGCGGTGCTTGTACTAGGAGAAAAAGAGAACCAAAGAAAGTGTGAAGAAATTGCTGTGCAGTACCTAAACCTTGTATGGTGTCGTCGCTGATGAGGACATCACCCTCTGGATTTACTTTCATTGTCGCAGAAAAATACGACATTACAGCATAAAGATTGGGGGCGCTGGCTGGGATGAATAGCAAAAAATCCCTATTGAACCAGAGTTAGCACAGCTCACAACTGTGGGTTGCCTTCCGATGACGCTGGTATGGTTGGGATGGCGAGTGCAGATGCTCCCACATATGTGGCCAGCGAAACTGCTCCATAGATGTCTGAGAGAATAAGGCAATTGTGCAACTCCTTGCACTGTCACATCAACCCATTCATTTGAACGAATCGTGCGGCTTGCGATGTGCCCAAGGCGAAAAGCTTGTCATCCTCACATAGCAGAAAAGACTTACCGCCATTCGTCAAAACTAATAGTTCCGTCCCGGTTGGTATCCACTTCCGCGAAGAAATTGTCTAGCTTGCTGTTGGGCACCGCCAAACCAGCGCGACTGAAAGCTGCACGAAGCTCATCTTTCGAAATCTTGCCGTCCCGGTTGTGGTCGATGCTGCGGAAAAGCGCCAGCAGCTCCTTCTCGGTCTGATGGACAAACGTACGGAACTCTTCGTGTGAAGCAGCGTCAGTCATTGCGATAGAGGTGTATGAGAGTTTTTTGAAGAGCTAACCGTTGTACTGTATGCGTCCGTCACCATCCGTATCGACAGCTTTCATCACGTCGTCGAGAATATGATCCGCATTTTTAAGAGCTGGTATGGTGTCAGCACGCGACCCGCAGAGAACAAGTGGGCACTCACGGTGATCTAGCTTCCTCAATCCCTTCTTAAGGGCTGTAAGGTCTAGATGGCCCTGATTGCGTTGGTCGAGGGTCGCCCATAGCTGGTCTACCCTGGCATCCAGGTCGTGCGAACTCTCTGTATCCATCGTCGAGCTATCTGTGGTCTATCATGATTGAGGGGAGTTACGGTGCATGAGGAGTCGTAGCTATCGGTACCGGACGAGGATAATTGGCGAAAGAATGGCAGTGTATGAGAGCAAGTGCTCGTGGACTCGACGTGGGGATGATGAAAGGTAGCGGCAGCGGGCACCAGCACCAGCGGGGCGCTATGATGTTGTTCCTGTGTGAAGACTGTCCCGAAGCGGACTAGATCAGTTCACCGGCAACGCCGAGGGAAATCACGACTGTGCTTGCAAGGCAAGGTGCACATGTGGTTAGGAGGCTTTGAAATATCTGACCCTTCACTGGTGTTGGTTATCTTAAAAATTGAGAATCATTTGCCAGAACCATTATTGTCCAGAAGTGCAAACACCTTATCCTTCAATTGGAACGTCTTGGCGGATGGACGTTTGACCCAGTGATGATTCCTAGTAACTCGGACAAACAACAAGAATTATTTTCTTCTGGTGCCAGTTTTCCCTTGTACCCCTACTTCAAATTCACATAAGCTATCTCTTTTCGCTAATCCCAAAAGGTGTTGAGTCTACTTCGCGACAAGGTGCTGGAACCGTTAGATCACATGATTGACTGGTGCCTTTGCCTCCCGAAAATCGCAGGCACCACGATCAATTGATATCTAACCCCTCAACCCATCGGCTTCCCAGTTCTCGCTGGACATATAAGGAACAGGCCTCTTTCAGCACAACATATTTACCTCACCTTTAGACTCACTGGCGCCTCCGGATAATCACAGCCACACATTAAAGCCTTACAGCGGAAACCGTATATCGATAGACGCTTTGCACCATGGCGTCCAGCTATTGGGAATCAACGCAGCGGAAGTTTTGGACATTCACAAAACAGCAGTTAGCACTGGAAAGAAAGAAAGTGGAAGAGTCGGAACGAAATCTCGTAAACTTGTATCCCTTACCTGATAGACGACACCTCAGCATCTACTTCTACCACCGTAAGCAACCCACCCCTTGGCACTTAGTCGATTTGAGTAATGACTCGCATTGTTAGAACTTTCAAAGATGGCACGGCCATTGGGTATCCGACAGCAGGCTTTGGCTACGGCGCAGGTTTATGTTCGACGCTTCTATACCAAGGTAGAGATTCGAAGAACCAATCCAGCTCTTGTATTAGCCACCGCACTCTATCTAGCTTGCAAAATGGAAGAGTGCCCTCAACACATCCGAATGGTGCTGGCAGAGGCTCGGCATTGTTGGGGTATGCTGCTACTCCACTTTATCCAAACCTAGCTAAACTATGTGGCGCAGATACGTCCTTCAATGATATTTCTAAAATCGGCGAATGCGAGTTTACCCTTATATCAGAGATGAACTCGCAACTCATCATCCATCACCCTTACCGAAGCCTTGCGGACTTGCAAACCCAGTTCTCACTGACCCAGGAAGAGAATTCATTGGCATGGTCTATAATCAACGATCATTATCTTACCGACTTGCCTCTTCTTCATGCCCCTCACGTAATTGCAATCACCGCTATGTTCCTCGCTGTTGTGCTCAAACCCACGCAAGGTGGACTTCAAATCAATGCAACAGGGATGACGAATGCACTCCACACACTGGGCAACGCACGCAACGCGGGGCAAGGGATGCTGAACCGCGTGCAAAAGCTGGTGGACTGGCTCGCAGACAGCAGCATCGACATTGAGGCTGTTGTCGAATGTACGCAAGAACTCATATCTCTCTACGAAGTTTGGGAGTCCTATACGGATAAGACGTGCAAAGACCAAATTGCTAAATTTGTGAAGGCGAGAGGATTGGACAAATGAGAGCTATTTCAAAGATGAAGCTATATCCGTCCGTTTCGGAGTCTGATGCAGGGGGCTTCGCGGTTATTGCGGGCGCAGCGCAGCGCACGATGATGACATACGACGGGGTTTAGGTATTGCGGGCTCACGTGTGGCATCAACACCTTCGACAATCTGTCTCTATATGAGAGCGGGAAAGAGATACGCCCATGTCTCGATGTTCGGATACCCTTCGTTGAACTGTCTGTGGCATTCCGATAGGATCGATAGCCGTCAAAGCCGCACAATTCGCAGCAGGTTGAGTCGAGGACGGCATTGTCTAGCTAGACGAAAGTACTGTGGCCTTCTGCTACACCTTGAAATGCATCTTTTGGGCACTGGATAGAGAGACTGCTACGCTCGTCACTATCAGGAGATGCTTTCCTCCGTCACGTTATTCATAGGATGCGCCACCGGAGACATGGGGATGATGGGCCAGCACCCACTGTGCGACCGACCGGAGTGTCGCCGTCAATTTGGGTGCTGACCACTCCACTGCACCTCAGCACTTAACGCAGTAAGCGGCATTACAGGCTGCTGTCGTCGCACACTCCAGGCCATGGGGGTACTGCTTTACAAGCGATTTCGCCTGTATTCACATAGATTAACACTCCCACGCAGGCGCGGCATCAGCAACTTCTACCCCACCTCGCATGTGGAGAGAGTCTGAGCTGACAGTGTTTCGAGCGTGAAAGGCGAGCGGGCAATATTCATGCGATGAGGCTTGGCGTTGTCCCAGATTTGTTTTCGAGGCCGTCTGAAAACAAGAGCAAGGGGACAAGCAGCGGCAGTCCACCAGTACAGTGGAAGACAGCGTTTTGGATTTGCTAATTATGGGGTTGCAGCAGCAAAGCGCCTCGATTGGCCAGCCGCGCATTGCGTTCCTCATGATTGGGAGATTTGGTGAGGGTAGCGCAGAGAAGGGTCTTGATTCTGACGCCGGGGGGAGAGGAGGCGCGTCGACGAACAGACAGGATGTCAGACGCAGCCAGCGTCTAGACGATCGCTGGATGAAGGCGCACCCGGGCTTCTATTCTGTGTTCGAGTGTGACCTCACTCGACCACTCAACGCAGTTGGGGAGCGACGATTTTGCATTCCAGAACTCTTGCAAGCGGCTGTAAGAGGAATGATGTGCAAGAGGGTCAGGCCCCGTCCGCAGGGACTCAGGACTCGTCCGAGGGAGCAACCAAGCAGAGTTGTCGCCCTCCCCTCCTCTTCGCAGCCCACATTGGGGCAGCCCAGGAGCTAACGCAGCACACGCAGCAGTGCCTCACTCTGTCCCCAGCCCTGTGCTAACCGTGCTCGCCATGCTGGCCATCCGACCTGTCCTGGACTCCTGGAGCGTTGCCCAGTGCTCCGGAGTTCGCTGATACGGCCGCCCTTGCCGATGAGCGCAGTTGCAGCTAGACCATCGGGAATTAGCTGGCAAGCTAGGCTATTCTGAAGTGGTGGGCATTCCCCTGGCGGACAACCGAGGGCGTGAGTGGGCGTGCAGACGCAAAGCGGCGGTCAGCGGCTTGGACGAAGCAGAGGGAAAGGGAAAAGAGGGTGGTAGGGTGGTGGTGGGATGGGAGGGTGGTCACGATGCCAACCCACCACCGCCTCGGCGGGCTGTGAGCTGGCTGTGGCCGGCAAGTTCTAGCGTGCATAAGATGTTTGATAGCAGTGCATCGCTGGGGTCGATGGGGTCGCTGGGGTCACTGGTGGTTGAGGATGGGAGCACGCAGAGCAGAGGTATAGGCTGGGGTGCGCTGGCCCACGGCTGGCGGTTCCTTTGTTCGCGCGCTCAGTCGTTCGCTCCTCCCACGGTACCAATATAGATGGTAGGGCAGGACAGGACAGGCACGGCGGCGGCTGCTGGTGCTCGACGGAAGCGCAACGCTCAGAGCTGCGCAGAGCTTGAGCGTTGTTGATCCACGGGATGCGCATCGCTTCTTTGTGTGCCAGCGCACTTGAGAAGGCCGCAGGCTGGCAGTGGCAGGGTGGAGAAGAAGACTGAGGAGAGATGGCGGGCTCCGCAGGCGGGCAGGCTGGCAGGCTCACTCACCACCAGCACCAGCACCAGCACCAGCACCAGCACCAGGCTGGGTTGTTCTAAGCGCGGGCGACGGACTCGTCTTGATCGTGAGACCTGCAGGCCGGCAGGGCCCCCCCGCGGTCCTTCCTCGCACCGTCCTCGCGGTCTAGGCTCAAAGCAGTCAAGCGGACCCACCGTGGCGAAGTGTACGTCGCCCAATCACTTGTCCGGCCACCGCTGGCTGCTCTTTCCTTTTCATCGCTCTTCACCCGACACACCACCGCTCTTTCCTTCTCACCTTTCATCAGACGAATACTCACGACTTCCATCTCTCAGCCTTGCATCGCTATACTCTCCTAATAAACACCTCTCTTGTTCGCTCTTCGTCGACGACACTGCTCCCCACCATTGTGCGACCCCTCCCGCCTGTTCCGACAGTTAAGCCCCTTTGTTTCGCCTTTGTTGTTGCTCATTCCCGCCTCCACCGCCAGTCGCCCGCTTCTCCCGCCGGGCCTCCCTCCTCCATCCTCCACCAACATAGCTCCAACAACACTCGATAATCATGTCGCAATTCTTCAACTACGGTGGACAGCATCACCCACATCTTAATGCTCACTCTCACAACCACCATGGCGGCCGATCCCGGAGGGCTCCCCGAATCTCGGCTGCGCACCACCACAAGCAGTTCCGCCAAGTGCGGACACCCAAGGAGTTCAACGTAGAGCCCCCAACTCTCATTGCCTTCAAGCGTGACTTCGAGGCCGCAAGGTCGTTCGACATCGAGGATGACGAGCTCTTCTGCCCCTTCCACCTGCTCACTGAGGACGATGTAAGTGATCTTCTGGCGTCTTTCCGCTCGATGGATTTCGCCACCCGACGATGTCATCGGTGCCTTGGCCACTCAACAGTGTACTAACGCATGCCGAATAGCTTCAATCCATCCACTCTGCTGCTTCTGACCGATCATCGCTATCAAGCGGTTCTCCCGAGCAGTCTCCTCTCCAGCATCAATTGCAGCCTACGCCTTCTTTTGTTTTGTCTTCTGCTCCTAATCCATATACGCCTGCTGGTTTCCAGCAGAACAACTCTTCGCAAACTAAACTTCACCAGCCACTAGCCCAACGAACCCGCAATGCCATTCCCATTGTCGACCCATCGACGCGAGCTGTTGCCAGCCCACCACCATCTGTCTCTCCCAACCGACAGATGCAACAGCAGTTCATGTCGCGTCGCTGGTAAGGCCTTGCAGGCACGAGGCCAGGCGTTTTTTGTTCCGTTTGGCATTGCGGCGTCCCTTCGTTGCTTAGGCTAGTGGCTACCCTTGCATGCCTGGTGGGAGCGGACTTAAATTCCTCTTGCTTTCATCGCGCATGCAATAAAACCAGGATCTAATTCTCTTCTTCCCGATATCCTCCGGAGGATCATGCGTCTATACTATCGACTCTCCTGTACAAATTTAACGATATCTTCTTCCACATCTTGGGTATACCACTTGGAAGGGCGACGGCGTTGCACTGTAGCGAAAACATCATTTCGGATAGAAAGCGCTCTGGTGTCATGTCTTTTAGCACTAACGCATTACGGCGGTTCGGCACATTATCGGTGTTTTTTGGTCGCATATTTTGGTTATCATCGACGTTAAAGACTTGAAAAATTTTTACGGTTACAGATATCGGTGTTCTGTAGCGTTGGCTGTCTTCCTAGCTTATTCTCACCCGGTCACCTTTTACGGGACCATTACAACGGGTAGATTTCTTATGTGTGCGGTCGGTTCGGTTTCAGAGGCTGGTATACCACAACAGGCGCGATAAAGTTTATTGAAGCGGCGGTGTCAAAGCGTGGGTCATTGGGTTTGGGTGCATATCATCTCCTCATATCTCTTGCGGGTTGTTATTTGATACTGTACGACGGCTGGGATGATTCTCATTACTGTGTTGTTGACTTTTTCTTTATTATTTTTTCGCTGTATGAGGATTTTCTGCACCCCAAGGTCGGATGGAATTGGGGCTCTTCTTGGATGTTTTTTGTCCTCTTTTGAGTTCCTTCGGGGAGTCGATATTTTCCTCATACTTTACACGCCTCGCTTTTAGAGGGCAGTGAGTTATATCCTAAGATAAATGGAATCGCAACTTCGATCATTCAAAACTACTATTTTCTGCCACTTGTGACATGTCAAAGAGTCGTCAGCAAACAATAACAAAACAAGCGTCAGCATACGGCAAGCCCAAGCTTCTCGGAACAAGAGGGGTTGGGGTGGTTGTTGGTTATGCGGGGTCTTGGTATGAATGACTGGGTAGGCTTTATTGGTAGTGTGGTGTAAGCTTTCACGTCTGTTTACCAAGAGCTCGACTGCAAACCAGCTCACTACGTACAACGAGCAACTCTTCCATTCCACCCCTAGCCTTCGTTTCCACAGCACTTTTTGTTTTTACTGCCACGCGTTGCGTACATTCTTACTTGGGCTGCGATTGCATTCTCAGGTCGTGAGTGCCAAGGATTCGTTCACGGTAAGCTTAGCACAGAAGTTAAGATTTTAGATTCCGGCAACGAAGAAATCTTTGCCTTTCTATATGTTGTACAAAACTTGAGTTTTCTTTTCCCAAACAACAAGTTTTTTGGGAGGGGAAAAGCTATGCTCTTGCTCGTTGTTTTGCGCTTCAGGAATACCAAATAGCATTGGCACAACATCCATCTGCCTTAATAATCACCTTATCCAACGACTTCGCCGTCTCATACTCCACCCCATCAGGCGTCTCCTTCCTACCCTGCATCCTCCAAATCTCTACATACCCCGTCGGAATGTCGGCCAAGGAAACGTACTCGTCGCTCCAGAAAGCTGGTGTAACGGCATTGGCGTAGCCGCCGCGCGTGGTAGTAGGGACCATGAACATGCGTTTGAGAATGGCGCCGTTGGTGCTGAGCAGGAAGCAGGAGATGTAGCCGAGATAGTCGGTGTCTTTTTTGGCGCGGGCAGTGACCCAGAGATATCGGGAGGAGGGGGAGAGCATGACTTCGGCGGACCAATAGTTTTCGTTGTCTTCGCCTTCAAAGGAGAGGAATTGGTGTGTTAGCAGGCATCCAACGGTCTCGTAAACGCAAAGGGAGACTTACCTGCAGGGATAAGTGAATACTCTTTCACAGCTTCGATTGCAACTCCTGAAACACCATCGAGGTCGAATGCTACGACTGTATTCGCTTTCTCCATGACTACGTATGCGAACGTGCTGTTCGGATGCACCACTACATGTCGAGGATGCATCTCCGTTCTCGAAGTCCTCTTCTGAGCGACTAGGCGCACTTTGCCAGTACTATTATCAACCTTGTGCGTCCAGATGGAATCTCCATTCAGATCAGCAGAGTAGATGAATAGCTGGCCGTCTGCGCGCCTATGCAGAGCTATGCCGTGAACACCGGATTCATTAGCATAGGACCACGAGTCGATCACTTTTGATAAATCTCCTCTATCCGTGACGCTAATGGCCATGCCACATGCGGGTTTGCCGGGCCAGGACGCGGAATATACAGTGTACGGCGCTATATTATCGCCTTGGATGAAGGCAGAAGTAGTGCCACTACATTTTCCCTGGCTGTTGATACGGCGGGAGAATGTGATGTTTGTCGGGGAATTGATGCGGTAGCTGGATATGTACGTAGTGTTCAGGGACGAGCTATATAGATTTTGTTTCCGAGAATCAAAGGCAAGCCATGCAGAGCTGTTGTCGGCTTCTATCGTTTTAACCAATGAGAGTTTTCCCACCTCATCGTCGAATTCGAGGGAGTGGATGCTGGAGCCGTTGAAGAGGTTGCCGGCGAAGAGGTAGTGCTTCATAGCAGAGGCTACCATGAGCCAATGACTGAGCCCAAAAAGAGACAGTGCACGCATAGTGAATTCGGGGGCTCTGGTCTTCCCGGAAGAATCTCGATGTTCAGTTCTGAGGGTCCTAGCATCTTATAGTAGCAGCATGCTAGAGGGGTTCGTTACCGATCGCAGAGTTAGGTCACTATATCTACCGACCTAGAACCGGCGCATAGCAAGGAAGAAAGGACAATCTCCAACAGAACAACAAGCTCGAATTCAAATCGCAAGAGCAATAATATACTAAGCACCTCCTCAAGCAAATCACAACTTCGTCATTGGTTGCAAACACCCCGGCCGTCCAATCTATGTACCGGTCGACCAGCCGTCACGAAAGATGACGGAAAGCAATTCACAAGAGCTTGATAGCAGGTTGTGGAAAATTTTCCGGCGTGACTGGTGCCATAGACCCTGCTTAAAGTGGCCGGCAATTTTGCGCCAGGGACGCTGGTGGTTGTTTGTGCCCAAAAGGAAAGGCGTCAGAACGGTGCTATGCCTCCGTAGGATGCTCCACCAGGCAGAACGGTAGGCATTTAGATGGCCAGTAAATGGGATGCCAAGATGGACTACTATCGGCATTGGGGGTCTTGCGGAATGAGTCGCAAGTGTGGTCGCTATGGAACAGGCCGCTGCTGTCAAGTACTCGAGTAGGCGATACTGGCATGAAGTCGCAGTTTTGAAGTTGTTATGGTTTGGATTTGGTGTCGTTGGGGCGTGTGGTGGGACAAGAATTCGCCCTACCGGTATCGATCCGGGTAGGGATAAAACAAGCTTCGGGGCGGTCGGCAAAAAGAGACGTGGTTGGTAGTATTAAAGGTGCTATAAACGGGGCTCGGCGGCAGCTTGGTCGTTGCAGACCACTTAAAGAAAGGAATGCAGTCAAGGCGAGTCGGATACCGCAGCATGAATAGAAGTCGGACCCAATATTCAAATTCCACCCTCTTGCGAGTAGAGTTTGGTGATACAGTCTCATAAACCCGCAGGTAGGTACAACCCGGTAGTCGGGCAAAACTTTTGACGCATTCTTGTAGAGCGCCCATTGGTGTCCTTTGTTGCCGTTCGGTTTCGGACCTCTTGCTAAACTTCATTTTTAGGATCAACTGTGGTTAATATTCTGTTGTTCTGATGATCGTGCTATTGACCATTGAACTATACTCGGTGTGGGTATGTTTTTAATGTAAGATGGTAGGTAGAGACTTTTTTCATAGATAACCTGGAAGCCCAGTACTGAAAAGTAAGTAAAAAATCATCTAAAACTCAATATCGCCCAAGAAAGCTGAATTAAAAGAATATGGTGGCCCAGAAGAAGATACTAGGGCTCCATGATTTAGCCTGCAATGAGAAAGGAATGAACAGGGACGGAGTGGTAGGTTTAATCGATATGGTCGTTCGCTTTGTGGCAGTGTATGACGCCGAGGCTGAGGCTGGTACTGCAAAGCGCCCCCAGCTCGCCGTACAAAGCTTCAAGGGACCCACAATAAGGTGACTGTGAATACTGCAGAAAGCTTGATAATTGGGGACGAGCAATTGGATCAGCGGTTTCCGGCCGTGCGAGTGCGGTCGATACGTAATCGTGAGAAGTGGTAGATCTGACGTCACTACTGCTCCAAGCCGAGGAACATCTGTTTCTCGCACCTCCCTCCCACACACCTTTCTCCAAGCTGTCTGTCACCATCAAATACCCTTCGTGGCCTTCAATTGCTATCTCTAAGCTCCGACAAACCCCTTTCCTTTCCTCCAATTGAGATACCGTTCTTAAAGCCGACCGACTAGTGAACTACGAGTTACTGGACCCCGCGCCATTCTCCTCACTCCGCATCGATTCCACCCTCAAAGAAAATAACAAATACACAAGGTCTCCGCCATGTCTGCCTTCCGCAATCTAGCTGCTCGCCGCGCTCCTCTTGTTTCGTATGGAATTGCTCAGCGTGCTGGCTTCCACTCCTCAATAGCCCGCAGTGCTGGCAAGGAGAGCAAGCTTCGTATGTCCATCCGATTCCCGACATAGCACCACGTATAGCACCACATACATCTCTCCATAGATTCAGTTTCTTATAAAAAAAAATGGGAACTGGTCTTCAAATTTACCCTGGAGCTTCTGACAATGACTAAACTAACCAATTACACACAGATGAAGAAGGACGTGCACAAGAGGCTGAAGACTTGAAACAGAAGAACCTGAGGGAACAGAAGGAGGGCAAAGGTCGTTGGGAAGAAGGGTTGGCTAGCGATAGCGAGAGCGCCGTATGTTTCTTTTATCTTGCCTCGTCTCCAATACAAGTTCCGCACCTGGTCCATCTCAACGCATTGAGCTGCGGACCTCAAGCATTGGCGATACAGAGAGGAACATATACTAACGAATTTGAATAGGTTAAGGCGGATCGTAACGAAGTCGAAGCATCCGAGGAGACAATTAAGAAGCTGCAGAAGGAAGCTGAGAAGGTTGCCGGAAAGCGCATGTGAGGAATACGATATCTGGCGACAATGAGAGAGTAAAAGCACTATGGAGGGAGACAGTGGAAGTGGGAATCTGAGTTCTTTGGACGAAAAGAATTATTGCATATTTCGATTAGAGTCCAATCCAAGCATTCGACATTCACAATACTGCACCACTTGCCTCCTACAGCTAAACCCGAAAATTCCAAGCAGTTGTCGCGCAACATTGGCTCTGCTAAAAGTATAGAACCAAAATACCGAGTACAATCGATTCATCAGCCCTCGCATGGTTACCTTTCCAACTACCTACGCCTTAGCAGTACTTCCCAACCCTCCAAACCTACTTATATAACACCCCCTCCCAAACTGCCCATCTCCAGCACCTAACTAGTCACTTCATCTCAATAACTCCTGCGGGACCCGCAAAATCCAACATGCACCGGCCCAGCCTGCTTCATTCTCGTGCCTCTCCACTTCGGTAAACCTGCCCGACACGTGGGTACGTGTGAAGCGACTACTGTAGGCAAGCTGCATGACAACACATGGGAGCTAGAGTAAGGTCTTGCTGAATCGAATGCGCTGGGAAGTTGATTATGCATGGCGCTATGGCTATCGCTATTTTTCTCGCGGCGGGGCGAGTAGTGCTTGTCGGTGTTGTGGTATTGCGACTTGGCATGCATTCTTTCTGGGATATGAATATCCCAAGGGTTAATAGAGAAAATTTGTTGAGAGGTATGCGTGGGAAGCAGATAGCTGATGGATGGAAATGCTGGGATGTGGTGTGATGTGATGGGGATTTTGTCGGGGTTAGTTGTGTATGGGAGTGATTGAGGGACTGGATTGGTGGGATGGAATAGTGGAGCATCGTGCTTCTTTCTTAGATGGCGGTGAGCTATACTTATTTGTACATTTTCAAACTACCCTTGGAATTTACGATAATCCTGGGAACATTTCGTACTCTGAGTGTATAGCGTGGTGTTCCGATAGAGCTTCCTTGCGCTCAGGGACTGTCCATTGGGATGCGTGATGATTCTCATCTATTCCCGGAATTCCTGAAGCTTTTGCTCTTCTAAGTGGCATTGTTACTCTAACGACTTCGGTAGAGTTCAGTGTTTCCTAATGGTGCGCTCTTTACACGATCCGTGGCATTCTCATGATCCTTCGTTTCTGCTCTTGTCCTTCAGGGCTTCCTCTCTCTTCTTTCTTGCTATTTCGGCGCCTTTTCCCCATAGATCAAAATCTATAGTATGGTCCATCTCCGCATGTTTATTAGACGATTGCCTCGGATTTTTCTTCCGGAAATGTTCCTGCTTTGCCTTCGAATCTAATATGTTCTGCCGCCCTACTCCGCGGCTCGAAAAATGCTCAGTGATATAAGGAACACCTCTTTCTTCTAGTTTCCAGTTGGCATCGTGAAATTTGGTTTCCTGCTTCGTTCTCTTTCCGGCGCGCTCCTTCCTAGGCTCTGATTTTGATGTATTCTGCCGGTTCACTGCGCGAAAGGCGCGTTGCGCGAGAGGAGGAACCACAATTTCCTCCTGGCGCCGCGTCCCAAAATCAACTTCCTTGTATCGTACATCCCAGTCACAAACTGCCAACTGGCCGTTTGAACGATTCAAAGGAGCACAAAGGGTAGGGAAGCCGACAAGCTGCTCGTCTCCTGTTGTTGCGTCCCTGCGGAATAAGACCGGGAGGCCACGACGGAGATCTTTAGGATATAAAGCTGACAGCGCGGAGCGGATGTAATAGTCTCCTGCCTTGCGAGATTTACGGCCGGAAGACAAGTACTTGAGGTGTTCTTCATGGAAGGCACGTAAGATAAGAGTGTCAGATGTATGGTTTTGGATACGTATCCAGTAGCGGCCATCAAAGAATCGGTAGCTTTGCCCTGTAGCTGAGGAATCGGACGGTGGAAAATATTGCGTCAAATCTTCCTCCCTTTGCTTTTCTACTGGCTGTCGGCTTACAAGGAAAGCCATAGGATTCGGTTTTGCCTGGGTTGATTTTTGCGCATAGGAGCCGGCTGTTGGAGGTTTGTCGAATGGGCAGGGTTTATCCCAACTGCGCCACCAGACATTGACGACACTGAAAGATTTCGCCTCGGATATTGACCTCCCTGAACTATTCTTTTCAGGGTCTGTAGCAGAGTTTGATTTATCCGAGAGCACCGGATAAATGGTATCAACAGTTGTAGAGAGTTGGCCGACTGATGGGCTATCCATCGGAGAGACGAGTTCTGAGATGCGATAAAGGAGAAAGAACGCAGTATTTCTGGCTGCGTTTCGATCAGAGTTGGTGACGATTGGTCGATCCAAGAGAGCGGATACTTTTGGTAGATGGACATAGAGAGACCCGGTCTGGACATCAAGTTTGAGCAGGGCCTGGTTAAAGAGTTGTTCTGCGTACGCTTTGTGCGATTCGATACGTTCGTGCATCCGAGTGGAGAGGCCTATTAAAGATGCTCTACCCAACGCAGCAGGCAATTTGTGTTGTTGAAATATATGTCGAATGGCGTTGCGATGCGTGAGGGTTGGAATTTGATTGGTTTTATCCTCAGCCCAAGGAATGTCATGGCTCTCACAAGTCGCAATAAGACGAGCCTTCTCAAGCCCCAGCAATGGCCGCAAAACCTGTACTCCCCCTTTTTCGATTGGAAATGCGAGGGATTCGTTCTTCTGGCGAATTATATCAACTTCCCCGAGATCACCACTGTGATGAACCCCGTGGATACCATAACACTCTGGTATCCATTCAACTTGACGTATGGCTTGCAGACCAGTCCTCCATCTGCTATTGATAAGTCGCATCAGAACGGTCTCCGCTAGGTCATCAGCATGGTGTGCTACCATCAATGTGCGTATATTTTTTTCCTTGCAGGCATTGCCCAGAGCTCTGTATCGAAGGAGGCGCGCATCAGACTCGAATCGGGACAGGTCAGAAGGATCGAAGTCCTGGGGCCAGGTGAGAGAAAGAATAGTCGCTTGCATGCCCACTGCTGAATGTCAATTTTCAAGTGCATGTCTTAGAAAGAGGGTAACGCACATTTCGAGCGCAATTGCTCCGCAACCCACTCTGCTTCTTCAGTGCTGTTTGATCGCACTTTATGATCTACTATGAAACCATGCCCTGTAGGAAGAGACTGATCTGCAACTTTGGCTTTGGCATACATCACAGCGAGAGCCATTGAGTCGACCCCTCCGCTAATTGCGAACCCTGAATACCTCGTCAGTGAATCGTCCTTGAGTGGGGAAGAGTTATAGCCTGAACTTACCGAGCTTCGAATCTGGCTGCCATTTCTGCCTATCTAAAACTCCGCCGAGCGCCTTCAAAAACTCATCCTCACTCACAGGTGATCCTGCTCCCGCTAGGGAGCTCATCCATCTCAGCGTCTGGCCATGGCGAGAGGCGGAAAGAGAGGAACACGTCCTCAGCCTGACGACATTGCTTCTCCACATATACAAAGCCGTAGCATCTGCTGTGGAAGCAATTCCGACAAGGAAAATGAGGAACAAGTTGGAACAACAATGAGAACAAGTCACGCAACGCACAAGAGGAAGCGCCGACGCGTCCGCAGTTCCGAGGTCTGCAAGCTTTCGGGATGGACGACGCACGAGCCACCGCTGTTCTCGAATTTTCCAGAGCGACCAACCTTGAGAAAAACATCTACCCTTCTCCATCCTCATCTCCTCACCCATAATACGAAAGCTCACCCAACCTTCAATTTTTTTTAGATACCCCCGTATTTTTCATTACCTCTCCTTCTAGCCAAAATGGTATGCTTGCTTTCCCTCCCCTTCCTTTGCAATCCGAGCTCCGCAACAACCTTTACTTTCATCCCATCGGATAGCTCCCTTTTGATCACAGTACAACGCTAATAGCTCCTTACTAGTCCGCCATCAAGTCCATCCGCAGCATTGCTCCCCTCCTTGACCGCATTCTCGTCCAGCGCATCAAGCCCGAGGCCAAGACTGCCAGCGGCATCTTCCTGCCCGAGACCGCCGTGAAGGAACTCAATGAGGCCAAGGTCCTTGCCGTTGGCCCCGGTGCTCTTGACAAGGAAGGAAAGCGAATCAGCCCTAGCGTTCAGCCTGGTGACAAGGTTTTGATCCCCCAGGTACGTTTAAGATGATGGATAGGATTGGTTGGCTGTGGTGGTATTTATCAGAGAACAATGGATGTCATGATGCATGAATCGCATCTTCCTGGGAAAGTCCTGAGTGTCGTCCTGATACAAATATCTTATCGGCGAATTCCCAAGCCTGATCGAATACTATGCCGGTTTGCAAAAGAGAAAGCAGAGGAATCAAGACAACTACACGACCAAAGAGAATTTATACTAACCACTCGGCAGTACGGCGGTAGCCCCATCAAAGTCGGCGAGGAGGAATACTCCCTCTTCCGCGATCACGAGTATGTTCCCCCATACCACAACGGACCTCCTTCACTTCATCATTCTAACTAACTCCTCATCAGACTCCTTGCCAAGATCAACGAGTAAACTCGCCAATCCTCCTCACCTTTAAACCAGACAGCGCCAGCCTCCCGCCTGTATCTCTACTGTAACAACACGGCCCCATGCCATCGCATTCGCCAAAAATCGCCACGCCTTCACGACACGCTAGCATCCAAGCCGGCGTTCATTTGGCATCCATAAACTTTTTAACGCGATATTTGTACTTGTTGGAATAAGCGTCTTTAATCTTACTTTTCATATGTGTAGTTACATCATCAAGCAAGACAGGGAGGTTGGGAAAGACTAGTCCAAAATCCAAAGAAACAAAACAAATGACAAATAAAAAAAAATCTCAGCTCTATTGTTGCAAGGATCAAGAAGATAATTGGAAAGAAATCGTTCATTCGTGGTGCTACTACGTCTTTGCTGCTGTCATTCATCATCCAATCCCGGAACAACAGCCACATAGCCAACGCGAGCCATCATAAACCATCATTTCATTTGCATCGCAGCTGCTTCAGTCGCGCGCTCACCACCCAGAATTACCTCCCCCTTCACCCCATTTCCTTCCCTCCCCTTCCGAGGACTGCTGATTGTACGAATCATAGCCCCCTCCATATCCACCTCCATACCCACCTTGCTGCTGAGGTGGCGGAGGCTGCCCATACCCACCAGGTCCAGGCCCATAATTCTCATAGCCCTGTTGGTACGCCGTTGGAACCGTATACGCAGGCTCAGCTCCTTGACCTCCACTGTACTCACCGTGTCCATAACCGTACCCACCGGGAGCAGGAGCATTGTACTCAGGAGCCTCGTGCGACTCGCCACCCGCATACGAAGACTGGTAAGGTTGGAAGTCTCCCCAGCCAGAAGGTTGTGGTGAGGGGGATGGAGAAGGTTGACGGAAGTCATCACCGCCTCCGCCCTCGCGGGTCTTGCTGAAGAGGCCAGGAGAGAGTTTATTTCCTAGGGCGCCGAGGCCGGACGAGTGGCCACCTCCAGAGCCACCGAGTATGTTCCCGAGTCCAGACGATGAGTGCCCACCTCCTCCTCCTCCTGAACCGCCAAGAATACCTCCAAGTAGACCTCCTACACCGCCAGAGCTCGAGTGTCCCTGACCGTGAGAGTGGCCACCACCTGGGTATCCACCGCCTCCAGAGTGTGAGTGGCCTCCTCCGTGACCATGGCTTTGGAACGAGCTCACTCCTGCTGCGCCGTGTGCAGCAGCACCGTGAGAGTGGTCGTGGTCTCCATGGTGGTTCTTACCCGCTCGAACTGATTCTGAACTGAGGATATCATTGAGATCCTTTCCACGGTATTCCTTAGCCCACTTCCTTACGACATCGTACATGTTTCTGTGGACTTCACAGTTCGGATCCATCATAGAAGGGTGGTGGAAGACACGCATGCAGTCATTGAGAACTTGATCGACAGGAACGTCTGGGTGATCCCAAGCGTAGATTACGCGTGGTGCAACATATTGTAGGATAACAACTGCAACCTGCCCAGCGGGCTCGTTGAGAATGTTGGAGAAGTGGTCCTTGGACAACATGCTGTGGGTAGGGTCGGAGCTCTGAGGATTAGTCCAAACTTCGAACTGGTGCTTTGCAGCTGATTCGACAACCGCGGATGATCCAAGCTTGAGTTGCTTAGATGCGGCTTGAATGATGGGCATGATGAACGGTGCGAGCAGGGAGAGCACAAAGAGAGTCACATGCTCTGTGATGTTCTCGATCGCCTTCTCCAGGCCGGGAATCTTAGACACGATGGCGGAGATGTTGCGGACCACCTTATCCCTAAAAAGTAGAATGGGGTAGATCTTAGGAATAATGGTTGTTGGGTCCGTGTTTGTGCCTGGTATATCGGGGCCTGGCGGTCCACCTACGGAGCCGGGTGGTGCATCAAATGAGGGTGGCTGTTGATGTTGGCCTGGACCGCCAGCTCGAGAGCTGCTGTAGTCATCATAGCCCCCACCACCACGAGAGCTGCTATAGCCGTCATAGCCACCACTTCGTTTCCCCTGAGCATTTGAAGCAGCCTGGGCATCGGAGGCGGCTTGAAGGGAAAGGGCTTCCTGGATAAGGCCACCAGTGCCTGGAATCTTTCCAAGGGCATTGGTTAGGTTATTACAAGCGCTATTCCCATTACCCCCTTTTTTACCGGTTGTAAGGGCATCTGAGAGTGTGGTATCCATCTGGTCAATTTCTGACTGTGTAAAGTGGTCGGTGGCTTCACCCAAAACCGAGTGGAAGAAGTCAACGCCTCCAAAGGTGCCCGTCACCAATGGATAGACGTGTTTTCCCCGTAGGGTGATTCCAGTCTGAACTCCAACATGAGGGAACACATTCGTATATCCGAGTTCTCGGAGGACAAGTTCCGTGTAGTTAGTATGTGCACCAAAGTCCTCCAGGCAGTGTAAACCTTGACCCAGACACCGAAGTGCTTCAGCAAGGTCCTCATCTCGTCCACGCTGTCCCGATGGGCCATGGGTATACATCCGACCGAAGTGGATTGCTCGGGCAAAGGAGAATTTCACATAGCCCGCAGAAGTAGCCCATCCTCCTCGTTCATTTGCAATGTAATTTTTCATGCCTAGCAAAGTTAGCAAAGCAGAATGAGGGGTCGCAGGAACACAAGAATATCACCTGTCTCGGGATCGACTGCCAACTCTGCTTCTGAGACTGGTCCCCGTAGTCGGGGATCATGTTTCCGTGCATCTTCGTTATCCGCATAGTCTTTCTATTCAAAGTACATGAGCATGCGCAACATGAATTGCAGTAGTGAAGATTCTTACGGGATTATCTGATTGTCATTAGATGATTGATTTGGCTATTTGAAAAATGTGTCAACTCACCGATATGCTCCTCTGGTCTGTACACTCCAAGTCGCTCAGCTGTGACCTCGAACTCGCCGGTGGCATAGCCAAAAGACATGAACGACAAGATCCATACAAGGACGCGAATGGTTTCGGCCTGGGCATTGTGTCACTCCTCGGAAATTCGGCACTTAGCTGGCTCTGAAAAGAGCACAAACTTACCTGTACTCTGGCGAGCGTCGCAGTATCGACAGCCTTTGATGTAGTCAGTTCGGCGTCTATCTCGAATTGAAAAGGGATTATGTCCATACCTGGGAATAGTCTCGGAGCCAGTTGCCAAAGTAAACACGCTGTTGTACCGACATCAGCCACAGGGCGGCGCTTAGCTCCATGGAAGGCTTGGGCATACCTTGATCATCATGGACTTCCATTTGTGGCCGCGCAAGCAAGCGACGGTCGCGAGCATATCTTCGATGTCTCCATGGCGCCAGTTCTTGCCTTCGATTTTGGAAATGGAAGCAATGTTGCCTGCGCCAAACGCTTGCGCTTTGGCTGGTAGCAGGACCAGGAGCGCGATAGCGACTAGCAGGACGTATTTGGGTGAGACAGGCATTGCCTCTGAGGGAGAGCGAGAGCGAATCTCAAGATGGTGTGATGTTTACGGGCGGAGGAGGAGGAGAAGACGAAGAAGAAGAGTCAGAAAATGGCACGGGAATTATCAGTTTGGTGGCCGGCCAGTGTCAGCGCATTCGCGGGGTGACGTGAACGGTTAGTGGCGGTGCACGATGACGCCACAAGGTTGTCGTAGCGCAGGAGGAGGGGCAGAAGAATAGAGAAAGAAGGTGGCAGCCGTGTGACGGGCGCTGTGGGAGTTAGTAGGGCCAATAAGCCTGCAGAAAAAAAGATGGTCGAGCTTGTCCAAACAAGCCTCTCGAGTACGAGGCTTTATTTTTTTGGGGGTGTGGTGTGGTGTGGTGTGGTGCAGCAGCAGCAGCAGCAGCAGCAGCAGCAGCAGCAAGTGATCACCTACGCCACAGCACACCTACTCTCTACCCCTCCTCTCCTTCCTCGTCTCTCTTCGCTCCATGGTGGGGGCTGAAATCGGACGAGGCCGGCGACCAGAGCGACAAGAGTGACAAGAGCGACAGAGCGGGCGAGGCAGGAGCGATGGTGGGGCAAAACATTAAAATGGAGCAACGGGCCAACGGGGCTTTGCTGCCCGTAAGTTGTAACAGACTACTCTACTCTATGTCTTCTCTCCCCTGCATCTGCATCGTCGCAACAGCTTGTGGCAGTTCAGCTATTGCTTTGTTCGCTTCATCGAGCGAGATGCGGCCAATCCGACCCATCGGCGCTGCTGCACGCTCACCGGCCGGACTGCTGCCTCAACCCGCGACCTAAGATAGATATTCAGCTCCCCAGGCAACCCATCCTGCCTCTACTACCTATTCCCAGACACTTCTGCTCCTACCTTCCAGCTGTATCTGCATTTTTGTTTTCACCTTCTCTAAACTCATAGTGAATTCTGTAGTGCATCCAGTTGGCTTCTATCTCATCCTCATTCATTCGGAAGGCCGTTTCTTCGTGTGTCTCAGTTGAGACACTTGTAAGCCTCGCGCTTCATTTACTCTGATATTTTCCTACCATCCTCCATTTATCCCTCGCTCTTCTTGGGGCTACAAGGCACCCAGCCGTGCGCCTAGTTCATTCTCAAAAAGACCAACATGAGCTCCGAGAGCCAAACACCAACCCCAACACCAGAAGCTATGGCTTCTGCCCAAGCCAACTCCAACACCACTGCTCAAGGCCAACAGCAGCAGCCCAGCTTCGAACTTCCTCTCCGCCTCGCTTCAAGGCCGAATGATAACCCAGAAGATACTGACGCTACCCTTGACTTTGATGACACCAGCTCCGTAGGCTCTTGGCAAGCTGTCACCAGAGTCAAAAAGGTCCAATTTCCCGACAGAGATGATGAACTTGTCGAAGAGATATCGTATACCTGGGCTACCAGAGAGGATTACCTCGCCTTGCATCGGGCCATTCTCAAAGGTGATATCGAAGTGATCAAGGCGAAGCTGGATCTAGACCTTGACATTGAACATAAATCTACCGAGGGATATACCCCACTTGTGATGGCCATTATGGAAGAGAATGTCGAAGTAACAAAGCTTTTACTAGAGAAGGGAGCTGACCCGCATCATCGCTCCTTGACACTACCTCCTCTCATTCACGCTCTCACGAGAGACAATCATTCTACAGAACTCATGCAGCTCCTCCTCGATCACGGCGCTCTCCTAGCAACCAAATCTAGTTCTCATGGCAAAAATGCTCTGCATTGGGCTGCTAGCGAGGGCAAGGTGGAAGCAGTAGATTTCCTGATCAGCAAAGGAATGGATATGGAGACTCCATGCTCAAAGGGTCGTACGCCTCTTATCCTGGCTGCTGAAATGGGATACACAAATGTTGCAAAGGTCCTGATTGCCAAGGGTGCGGAATATAAAGATGCAAAGAGCAAAAATGGTGGGACTCCTTTGATCTGGGCGGCATGTAATGGCCATTTAGAATTTTCGAAATACTTCATCGAGCTTGGTGCCGATGTGAATGCCAAAGACGAAAACGGCTTGTGTAAGTTACTCTCTTCTCCATTTAATGTACATTTATATTGCTAAAAAGGTGCACGACTGACCTCGCTGAAGCTGCCATCTTACTAGCCGCCAACTCTGGCTTCGTTGAAGTTGTCAGGTGCCTCCTCGAACACGGTGCAGACGTCAATACCCTCTGCGAGAAACCAAAAGCTTTCACAACGACTATGGCGGCTGCTTGTGCGGGTCACGCAGAAGTTGTCAAGGTCTTGATAGCTAATGGTGCCGACTTGAGCCTCCGCAATGGGGAAGGCAACAATGCTCTCGAAACTGCCATGCTTGACAGACAGCCTGAAGCTGTCAAGGCACTCTTAGAAGCAATGGGTGGAGAGGACTATCCAAAGGATAGTGTTGCTCTGCAGATTGCTCTTGCCAGGGGACATAGGGCCATTCTTTCTCTTATGGCAACTGCCTCGCTAATGTACCCATATATCGAGCCCTGGAACAAGGACAAGGAGTTTGCATGGATCGACTGGGTATTGGAGAAAGGCGGAGATTTTGTGAAGCCCCAGGCAATGCACAGGATGCTGCACGCTTCTCTACAAGAGAAGAACTATGGCATGGTCAAAGCCCTGTTACAGCACGGTTGCGATGGAAATTCTTACCTCGACTCTGGCCTCAGTCCCATAATGTACGCAGTCACTCACCGTGATCTCGAGTTGATTCCAATCCTACTTGAGGCCGGAGCCGACCCCAGCAAAAACTGCCTCCCGATAAACAACACAGTCTATAATGCCTTGGACCTTGCTCTTTCTGAGATGAAGAGCGCCGAAGATACTGAGGTGGTGGACCTCCTCCTCGCAAGTGGTCGCTGTAAGATCAACAAAGGCCCGGAGCTAGACCTCACAGCTTTCGCATATGTGTTGAAACGGTGGAATTCGAAGCCAGAAGGAGCTGCAGAGAAGCTTGCCAGGCGTATGATCGATGCCGTTCCGGATGTTAATGATGACAACTGTGACGCCGGCTCACTTCTCCATGTCGCAATCCTATATGAGAAAGAAGAACTTGTCGAGCTGCTTCTCAGTAGAGGAGCCAATATCGAAGCCACCATACTTCCCAGCTTCACTCCTTTCATGCTGGCCTGTCAGCGCAACTCGAAGATGATTCCTCTGCTCATATCCCATGGCGCTAATATCCATGTAAAATACGACTCCAATACCGGAGCTCTTCACGGAGCCGCCGCCTATGGCAATGCTGGGGTTATTCAAATCCTACTCGATGATTGTAAATTCGATATAGAGGAGTCTTCGACAAAAGGTTTCACGGCCCTCGTATGTGCCCTGGCATGGGGCCGAGAGGAAACCGCAATGTTCTTGCTGGGCCGTGGCGCAAATGTGAATGTCAAGACCAAAGACAATCAACGAATGACACTACATTTTGCCGCGGAGATGGGCTCGCGACGGGTAGTAAAGGCAATACTGGATCGTAAAGAGCTGGATGTGAATGCTAGAGACAATAGGGGTGCCACACCACTCCATGAGGTATGTGCCAACCCCTTTCCCTGACCCTTCATATATCAAACTGCTGACCCATCAACTCAGGCCGTAGCTACAGGCTCCTTTGAAGCCACCCGCCTCCTCCTTGACGCGGGCGCCGACATCGAAGCCTGCACCACCGACGAAGAGCGTCCCCTCCACACCGCCCTTATGTTCGAACACGACATCGTCGCCGAATACCTCATCGACCGCGGCGCCGACGTCAACGCCTGCGCCTCAAAGAAACGCTCGCCCTTACACCTCGCTGTAGGCCGCTACCTCCCCCGCTCAACACGAAAGCTCCTCATGAAAAACGCCATGATCGAAGCCATTGACGAAGAAACCTGGACACCACTCTGCGTATCCGACGGCCCGCTCACTACACAAATACTAATCGACCACGGTGCCAATGTAAACTACCAAGACAAAGACAAATGGACGCCTTTACATCAAGCTGTTTTCAACTCTGACATTGAGACTGCGAGGGCGCTGCTTATTCATGGTGCCGATATGAGTATCCGGACTACGGATGATGGCTTGACGGTTATAGAGCGGGCGCAGGATTTGAAGAATGAGAATATCAGATTAGGGTTTTTGCGTATGTTTGAGAGGGAGGAAGCTATGAGGAGGATTATAAATGCGCCCAGGAGGAAGGGTTTGGGAAATGATGATGGAGAGGGTGATTCTAAGAAGATGATTGACGTCGAATGGAAGATTGAGGATAGGGTTGAGGATAGGGTCAAGGAGTTGCCGGATGAGGAAACATAGGCGGGCTTTTGTTACTTAGGTCTCGAATTGGTGCGTTGATGGGTGGACTCTTCGATAATTCCTTCGTCTTCTCGTTTTGGTTCGATTTAGCGTTGGTAGGGCTGCTTGGTTCCGTTTCGGCATCAACCCTGGTCTAGGTTCCGTGTCTGAAACTGTCGTTATGACGTACATGCTCTCTTACTTTTTTTTTCCTTCTGCTACTGTCTATCTACCTGTCCATTTAGCTGATATCCTGACCTCACGATGTCACTGATATACGTATGTTATTGAATCAGTGTATGAAAAGATAAACGGCTGCTGCTCTTTCCACTTCGAAATAAAATGAAAGTGTATACAAAGACAAGACAAGGCAAGAGGAACTACTATAAAACCTACGTATTAAATCTCCCTAGATTACTTTCGATTGATGGATCCATGTCTAGTTTGCAGTAGACGGTATCGATATCGTGACGTATGTGGCGATTAAAAGTAGACTGGAGTAAAGGCCCGAGATATATGGGGAAAACAAACGGGGGTTTTCCTTGCTTTGGTAATTAATTCTACTTTTATGTCTATTTCTATTTCCTGTTCGCGGAATAAGTAGAGTGCAAGTATCTGGGATTCGTGTCCAGGAGCACTTGGGAACGGGAAACAGGAAACAGGTATATACCTGTCTATATATATATATTGCAACTATGCCGAAGTTCAAAAAGTCGAAACAAAAATGACGTCTGTCTGTCCAGCTAAGCCGATCTATCATATAGGTCTGGTCTAGACTAGACGAGATATTTGTCTGCAGGCAAGCGGACGGGTCTGGAGGAGGCTTGTGTTTTCAACTGCTTGTCGATAAGATAGGGAAGCGAGGATGATGGGATGGTGGGATGGAATGTGGGTTGAGGCAAGGTCTCGTTAAGTAGCCACGCTCCCCTACACAGTGGAAACAAGGGCTCTCTCGGCCTGACTTGGTCAGTGAGAATTCCACACGACCTGCACATCGACAACTTCAAGCGTTTCGGGTTAAGGTAGGTATCGAGAGAAGCCAAAAAAAAGGATAACAAGGCGAAGAAGGGGCTTGGGTCGGGGTTTCTTGGGTCTAAAAAGACTTTCAGTGCACACTTCCTTTTGGATAACAAAAAGGGCAAAATATCTTCAAACAGTGGATTCACAGAGTGGCTTGATGAAGTCAACTCATTGATGCACTTAAATTTTTTTTTTTTTCATATTTTTTTCATTTTGCTTCTCCCGAGAATGGAGCGTATTTGTTTCTCATGAGCACCCATAGCCAATCTCTGGCCATGAGAAGGGATATGCCCAGCCTCGCATACATTCTCGAAGCCCAACCCAAGTTCCACGAACAGCCGCTCATGACGTGTATCCGCCACGAATGACATGGTGTGAGTCGAGATGGGGGTATTGGGTTGCGATGAGGCACGTTTTCTAGCCCTCCCCGGCTCCAGGTTCAGCTTGTCAACGCCCAGGTCTGGGTCCAGGTCTGTCCGGTGAAGGAGTCGGAGGACTGGATATCCCTGGTTGGATACAAAATCATGGGGAAAGACCGGGCTATGCAGGACACGAGTGGAGGACTAGTCCCTCAGGATAGAGATGCGTGTCTGGGTTGCCCTTGGTAAGTCTTGATGTTGTGTCTGTGCCTGACCGGACAATGATACAGTGTGCCCAAGGCTGAATACAACGTCTGCCTACCTACATGCTCTCCAAACTACCTCTACGCAACATCAGAAACCAATTCTCAGCATGTCAAGGATCAATCTCCCCTCATACCCTTTTCGCTCAACATCTTCACTTCCGGTAAAGCTCTCCGTCTCAAAGAAGCAAGACGCGCTGAAAGGGGTTTGAGGTCGAGATAAAAGCGGCCGCCACGCCTGGCCAAATAAGGAAGGCCGTTTGCTCCCTTTCACACGCGTATCAACACTCTTGCCTTCTTTCAGAGACATAAATCTTGAGCTTATTTTGACCGCACTTTTGTGCGAATGCCGGCTATTGTGATAATCACGCGAAGGACATGGGATTTGAAATGTCGGGAGGAGCGGTGGGGAGGGTTCAAGGGGCCTGGCTCTTCGATTCTGGAATCTGCACCTTGTTCCTTTTAGTGTTGGTGCTCGTTTGCGGAGAGGGTGTTTGACGTTCCGAGCGCACAGAACGGCCCCCGAGGAAGGAATTATTGGCAGGTCAGGCTTTGTATTTTTAAAAAGGCTCTGGTTTCACGTATATTGATGGTGTGTGGGTTCAAGATTGTTAGCATGGTCAGTTAGTTTCTTCCTTTTTGTGGGAAGCGGGCTTGCGTGAAAGGAAGCTTGTGTCGCCTGAGCTACAAAATGGAAGGCTCTCATTGGTGAGACACAAATGTCCGCGGGTATCTCAAATATAGTACTTGATGGTAGCTTTTTAACCTGTCTTCTTCGTACTTGACTCGTCCTCATGATACTTTATTGAAACACGTGGCGCGGTGGAGCGTGGCTTGTCGCCAACAGAGGACCGGATTCTTGGATAGTCAGGAACGGGATGCCACAACCTATGTAGTCTCGAAATTCTCGGACTACACGATATAGGTTCAGGTTCAGGTTCAGGTTTAGGAATGATACTGACACGCTTGTTTCGCAAGGCGGCAACTCACGTGTGGTGTGTGAGAGGTATGAGCGCGACGGGAGGCTGTTACGCTCTTGAATAACCCATGCATGAAACGAGCAAGAGCACAAATTCAGATACTGGACCGTTCGCACCCCATACACGGCAGGGAAGGGTCCTCATTTTTACCATTCGCAAATTGATGGCTTGTGGCGGTGAGCAAAGGCATTATTGGCTAGGTCACGGCCACAATTTGCTTAGGGGGATCTTCAACAACGCTGTCCTGTGCGAGCCGTCCGAACCGTGAGATGAGAGGATGCTGGACGGAAATTTCTGTGCCGCTGGATACTCCAGAAGATCTCCATGGACAAGAAAAGCATGAAGGAGCAGCTGGAGGCGACTGTATTCTGATACGTAACAGCGCATTTTTGCTGTACTTGTGAGGCAGGCAGGTCCTAGGTTGTGGATTTGCTCCAATGAAGGGCCTGGCGAGGATGGAAGTTTACCCCTTTTCACGTGAGCCACAGCGTCGCGTAGGACGCCCGGGGCAGACTCCATGCCCATTCTATCCTCTCATCTTTAGATCAGCCGAACCGGTTGGGCCAGGGCTTCTCTAGTTGGATGTGCAAAATTTCATCAATCAAATCATTGTCTGCGCCCAAGCTCCCAGGACCTCGATTGGGAAATGCCCCTCCCGATCGCCAATATACAAGGCGAAGGGGCCTTCGTAATCGTGCAGGATTCGTGCAGCGGGCTCAGTCCTGCCCATGCAGTCCAGGGTATGGCGACTTCGCAAGAGATTCCCTGTGCAGGCAGAGAGAGTTGACAGCAGGACCAGCAGTGCCAGCAGTGCCAGCGGTGAGCAGAGCAGTGGACATGTCATGTCAGATGGGTTTCAAAGTTTGCGACTGTAGTGGGCGGGTTCTTTGGTCGGTAATGAGCCAGCGCTAGTTTAATGATCCACCCATCTCCCGCAAATCCACCCAGCAGCCGCTTGCGTGAATCGTGATAACGTGAGGTGGGCGACAAGCTGGTGTGGTTGGGTTGTGCGTCTGGGTCTCGCCAATTCAGCGTTTTTAGGCGCAAGGGTCTGGGTTGTGTAAACGGGGATCGGCGAGGAGGGGCGGGTGCGATTCGCTGTGTAGGCTTCGCTGCCAGTCGCTGGCTTCATCTGTGCTGGGCTGACCTTGTCCATCTTCTTGTCCACCATGTCCACCATGTCCACCCTGAGTCCTTTGACCACCTTGTTGTTCCACTCACTAACTCTCTCCATCCGCTTGTCGAAATGCTGTCTAGCCTTGCTCGCCCAGGCCCTGGCTTGGCAGTATGTGCCGCCGGTGCCAGTGCCAGTGCCAGTGACAGCCAGTGCGCAAAGGGTGCAAAGCGGCGTCAAGGCTGAAGTTGTGCAGACAGTTGGAGATAGTCGGGATAAATGCACTGGCGTCGCTCTGGTGTCGCTGGTGTCGCTGAAGCTGCTCCACCTGCTGCCAGACACGAGGCCAGACGGGAAGTCCCCAGCGAGCCACAGCGAGCCACAGCGGCCACACAGAGAGCCGCTCGTGATCGTGGGCCCTGTTTAGCCCTCTTTTCATTGTCCAGGGAAGTTGACGCCGGCAGGGCAGCCAGCCCCAAGCAGGCAGAAGATGGACGGAGTAGCAGCAGCCAGACAGGCAGTCATCAGTAGTAGGCTAGTTCTTGTACGCACAAGTGCAGTGACGGGAGAGGCAATACGGCAAAGGGCGAAAGAAAAAAAAATCTTGAACTGGGGGAAGGCTGGAGAGTACCTAGATGCAGATACAGATACGCCTAGGCAGTCACCGCAGTCCAAGTCACAGTCACCGCTTGCTTGCTGCAGGCAGGCCGCTGTGCCGTTGCAGCCATATCGTTGAAAAATCATGGAAAAACCTTGGAAGTAACAAGCAGGAAGCAGCCCATTTGCCGGCCCAGCACGCTGGATGGCGCAAGATGCAAGACGCAAGCCCGTAGACAGACCGCAGACCGCAGACCGTGGCTTTCCCTTGCCAGTCACCAGTCTCGTGAAGCAGAACGAACTGGAAAGAGTGGGCGATCTCAGGAAGTGTCGGAGGGGGGGTGGTCATGCGACCATGCTGCGGCGAGATATCAGCAACCAGCATTATCATACAGTACACACACTCTCTTTGAAGATGATCAATGGATGGAAGGATTGTTCGGTGCGGTACGGTGTGGAAAGACGGCGGCGCTTCCCCAGCCGCTGTTCCCAGGTTCTTGATGATGATGCTAGTTGTGATGATGCTGCCCATCTATCCCCTTGCCATGCCTACGCCCAGCACATCGTTTTGCGCACTCGCGAGCAACCACACAA
The DNA here is from genome assembly GCA_028476805.1 of Acrocalymma vagum. NCBI lineage: Eukaryota > Fungi > Ascomycota > Dothideomycetes > Pleosporales > Acrocalymmaceae > Acrocalymma > Acrocalymma vagum. The sequence goes on from JAQGEP010000002.1 coordinate 370,900, forward strand.
CATAAGACAGACTCCGACTGCTGCTATGCACACACTCTGTTTCAGGCCGAATGCGGTGCATAACACTGTTGAGTCGAGTTAATTCGACCAGCAGCGGCTAGACGTGATACAACTAAAGCGGGTCCGCCAGTAGACCAATTTCGTATCCCAGATCCCTGCTCTGCACGCCCCTAGCAACGCAAGCTCACCTTAAAGCTCTCGCAGCCCTTGGCCATCGCCGTTCCTTTTCTTCCCTCTTGTCTCCCTCACACCACCTCCAACCTGACCTTTTCTCACGGTAGAGTTTGCCGTTCGCCTCTCGTCGTCCCCTGCCGGCACAGAGCCTTCTTCTTTTGTAAACCTTTGTAATTATCGCCCGCCGCGAGCTTCCTCAAATACCCACCCCTTACCTTTCCACACGCACCAGTTCCCCTCGCGCACCTGATACGCATCCTTCCACTCCGCACTTCTGCAAAAATGTCTGCTGTCGACGCAAAGCCTGTTGTGCCCACCGAGGCCGGTGCTGTTGAGCCCACCCCAACCCCGGCCGCCCCTGTTGTTGAGGCCGACAAACCCACTGAGGCTGTCGAGGCTCTAAAGACCGAGGAGCCCGCTCCCGCAAAGGCCGAGGGAGAGTCCGCCGCTGCCACTGAAGAGAAGAAGGAAGAGAAGGCCGAAGAGAAGAAGGAGGAGAAGGTTGTCGAGCCCATCACCAGCGGTGTTTTGGGCTACAAGGCCCCTGGCCTAAAGAAGTGAGCCATCGGCGCTGTGACCATTCTGAACTTTTGGTTTGCTAACAATCAATCTAGCGCTTTCCGATTCTCCAAGCGTTTCTTCTGGTTCGGTGAGGAGGCAGTCCCCACCTCTAGCCTCAGCCAGTACCTCCGCGGTGAGAAGGCTGAAGTCGCTCACCCCGTTGCTGCCTGGTCCTCCCAGACCGGCAAGGGCCTCCTATATTTCGTCAAGCACCAGGATCAGAAGGAAACACCTGCCGGTGTTCTCAACTTGGTAAGGATTCATTTTTCCATGTTAAAAATCTTGTTATCGGATGATGCTAACTATTACTTCAGTCTGATGCTACCGATCTCCACAAGGATGGCACTCTCGCCTTCGCCTTCAAGATTCACGGCCACAAGCACACTTTCGAGGCCCAGTCTGCTCCCGAGCGCAATGGATGGTTCGTCGCTGCTGAGAAGGCTATCGAGGAGGCCAAGGCCGCCAAAGAGGGTATCGTATCCAGCGACAGCTACAAGGAGCAGCTCGAGAAGCTTGGTGAGTACATTTTTTGTTTTGATGAAAATTATTAGAAATGTCGTGTCGCATCGCGTCGCATCAACTTGGAAAAAAAAGTTGCATTCGCTTGTTCCCGCTGCAGCGCGCTGACATCAAGCGAAGGCAAACCCACCACGCTAGCGGCTACCCCCGCTAAGGAGTCCACTCCTAAGAAGAGCACTGACGTTACGCCAAAGCCAGCTGAAACTGAAGCTGGTCCCGCCGCGGCTGCCGAAGAGACTGCCCCTACTGCACGTGCTGGTTCTTCATCCAGCAGCTCCTCTGACGAGGACAAGAAGAAGAAGAAGGCCAAGAGCAAGAGCCGCTCTGTCTCCCGTGGAAAGCGCTCTTCCATCTTCGGCGGCTTCCTCGGAAAGAAAGAGAAGGCCGAGGAGAAGGCTGAAGAGAAGAAAGAGGAATCCGAGGCTAAGGAGGAGACTCCTGCCCCTGCAGCCGCTGAGGGTATGTAATTGAAATTTCTTCCCCAAAAACCGATACTAATTTCCCATCAGCCTCTACCACTGCTCCTGTCATCACTCAGGACATCCCAAAGCCTAGCGAGGAGCTGAAGACTGAGGAGCCTGCCATTGTCGCTCCTGCTACTGAGGAGAAAAAGGAAGAGGAAGAAAAGGTCGAGGAGAAGCCCAAGCCAGCCAAGCGCGGTTCCATCTTCGGCAGCTTCGTCAAAGGCCTGAAGAGCCCTACTCATGAGAAGAAGGAGCATGAGGTCACACCCGCTCCCGCGGTCCCTGCCAAGGAGGCTGAGACTACTGCTGAAGCCCCCAAGGTTGAGGAAACTCCTGCGGTTGCTCCTGCTACTGATGCCACTCCGGCCGCGGCTGAAGCACCGAAGGCCGAGGAAGCCAAGAAAAGTGAGGAAACTAAGCCTGCCACCACCACTCCCCACAAGGAGAAGTCATCTTTCTCTTTCGGCAAGTTCTTGGGTGGTGCTAAGGAGAAGGTGAAATCTCCCACTGGCGAGAAAGCTCCCGAGGCCCCGAAGACTGAGGAGCCTGCTAAGGCCGAGGAGACACCAGCCGTTGCTCCCGTTGAGCCTGTCGCTGAGGCTCCTAAGGAGGAGAAGAAGGAGGAGACTCCTGCCGAAGCTCCCAAGGAAGAGGAGAAGAAGAAGCGTGGCTCTATCTTCGGTAGCCTCATCCGTAACGCCAGCAAGGCCGGCAAGTCCAAGAAGGAGAAGGAGGCTACCAACCCTCCCGCCAAGGTTGAGGAGACTGCTGAGCCAAAGGAGGAGGAGGCGAAGACCGAGACTCCCGCTGCCGTCGCCGCTCCTGAGGAGAAGAAGGAGGAGACTCCTGCCGCCGCACCCTCTGCCATTGGCGATGTCGTCCCAGATGCCGTTACAGTAGGGCAGGCTACAAAAAGCACGCCGCCAGTCGCTACCACTGCGTAAGGTGTGGTGGGAAGACCCGACGTTTATACACGACAGCCATGATGGAATGACGGAAAAGCAAAGATTCCGCAACTCTCTTGTTTGACCGCACGGCTTGCGACGACAAATACCCCAATACCCCCAAAGCCGAGCTTTGGATCTCTCATCCGGATTCAGGCGCAGGTTTTTGGATTGAGCTTACCGCGCATCCCCTCTCATACCCCGATTGTTTTTTGTTTGTGTTTCGACCAACTCTCCGTCACTCGCTTTGCACCTGTGGACCCATGATCTGTGCGGCATTGACATGTTGGAGGTGTCTATTTTGCCTATTCAGTGTTTATGCCCACTTTTTGTCTAGATTGATACCACTCTGCACTTGTTTCTCTCATTTTGATACCAATGTCTGGTTTTGGTCGTTCTGGCTGTCGTTCTGTTTGTTTTTATCGCGAAATACCCCCTGATACCCTGTGTACAGCCTTATTAGGTGTTGTACAAGCGGCCACTAGGGCACACTACCACCTAATAATCTCTAATAGAAGTGGTTTCTCAATGCTGGAGCTTGTCCATGCAACTTGCATTATTGTGATGGTGATGTGCACAGTGCGGAAATAAGAATATCATGCGAGTCGACACTGCCGAAACAGTGGCGGGGATAGCACCACTTACCTACTTGCCTACACGATGCAGAGACGGGGACACTGCCTAGGTGTATACGTATCATGTATGAGGAGGTGAGGTGAGGCGGCTGCAGTACTTGTTGGACTAATAAGTGGCATGACGTGCATTTCAATATAAAAAGCGAGAAGGGCGAGCAAACGAGCGGGTCAAGAAGCCGTTCTAGCTCCGGGCCTGTGCATGTTCATGTGCATGTGCGCTCCAAGCTGCGAAGAAGCGGGATGGGGTTGCAGATGTGGCGAGCGCATCGCATTCAATGGGCTTGAGGTGAATGAGGGGGAGCGAATAAAACAGATCTAACTCGGTAGACGTGCTTGACTGACTTGACGGCCGGCGCAAATACAAAAGCAGGGAATTGCGCCTTGGTTGGATCTTACCACCGTGCCACCTGAACCATTGAGCTCGAGGTAGTTTGCCAACTCCGGTCTGCGGCCAAGGCAAGAAGAGGCAAGAAGAGTCAAGAAAAGGCAAGAGCTCCAGGCTGGTCTAGCTCCTTCTCTACACGCCTGGTACCTGCCCACCTTCCCTGCGTCCCTTCCACTATTGTTACCTCTCTCGCTGCTCTGCTCCTTCCTTCCCCGCAGCACCAACAAGCAAGCGCAAACAAGCCCCGTTCGCTGTCGCTGTCACCGTCACCGTCACCGTCACCGTCACCGTCACAGTCAACAAAACCGCGTCCTCAACACCCAAATGTTCAGCCGACATTTGGCCTATGCCTTTGCTTTTCTGATGCCTTAGCGGAGGACTCGACTGGTGTATTATTGCTAAAAGCCTCTTTTTCCTTTCGCTTCATCGTCTTATTCGCTGGGTTTATCACCTTTCGCCATGGTACGTTCCCCGCTGCCGCTGCCCTCAAACCCTTGAGCCCAGAATCTCGAGACATGTCTCGTCTTTTGCTTTGATTCAGCTAACCTCAACTGCCTCAGGGTTGCTGTTCTTCCCGCCCAGAGGATCCTGAGCATACCTCTCCTTATCCTCCCGTGGCTGCGCAGGTTCCAGACTCGTCGCGCAACATTACCGCGGCTTCTCCTCCACAGCCAGCTTCCATAGCCTCCCCGCGCGGCTCTCACGCCTCCCAATCCAATGCACACTCTAATCGCAGCCGTAGCGACGCTCAGGACCGTCCTAACACTCTTCTTAAGAGGATTCCTACCAACCAACGCTCTACATTACCTGTCACGCTGAGTTCTCCGACTGCCAGCTCAAGCCGTCGTATACAACCCTCAAGCAATTCCGCGTCCGATCGCTGGACTCCATCTCGGCTTGAAAAGGAGCGCAAGGACTGGTGGGACACGCAGGTCACTGGTTCCCCTGAGATATGGGCTGCCATACGCATGGCTGTAGGTTACCTCCAGAGTGGGGGGCTAGAGCAGGCACAAACACTGTTGAACGCTGCAAGTGTTACATGCCCCAGTGGCATGATTTGGAAGGGCGTCTATGACCCATCTGGCGTGCTCTACAAAGTCCCAGAATGGCTCGTTGTAGAGCCTGATGGTATCGTCAGTGAGAATGAGCAGGAGCCTGGCGCTGAAGCAGCAGTTGGAGGCACGGGAGTCGATGGTACACACGAAACCGAAATCTTGGGTGATGCGGTTAAGATCCGTGTCCGACTCAGTAATACGGCGGAGGATATAAGAGTTGGCATACGGAAAGGGGAGAAAGTCTCGTCTATCATCGCGAAGATCAAGAGGAAGGCTGGCGTGAGTTGAACCTGACTACTCATGGCACATGGGGTATGCATTGCTGATGTAAAGTAGGTGAATTCTCAGGTTGTCATCCGCCTCGTCTATGGCGGACGGGTCTACCAGGAAAACTGGGATCTCGAGTCGAACTCGTTCTGGAATTACGATAACAACCACGTGCTATCGGCCTTGGTGTTTGAGTAACTAGAATCACCCCAACCATGATGCATTTTCTATTTACACATATATCAAGCCCATAATCACTCTCTAGAGGGCAACTAGTTTGAGAGACAATGCCGCTTACCAATTTTTCAGGGGGAATCAATCGAACGATAACATGTTCTTGCGCTCAGTCGGTCGCGCGATCGACAATATTACTTACGAAAGGCGGCGCTGGTATAGAACGAGGAGGATTGTCTTTGCCGGACAGGATCTTTAATTAGTTTAGTTTTGCTGAATTGGTGGGTTGATGGTTTTTGAGATACCCCTTTCCCCCATTTTTGAGGAGCTGGAGTTTGCGTCCTATCAGCATGCTTTGGGGAGTTCTTGCGCTCATTCTTACTTTTTGTTTGGTCTAGTCGTTTAATCAGAGAGCTTGCTATCTTCCAGATGAGCACATTCTGTTCCCAAGGCGGATTTTACATTGCATGGCACTATATCACCGTCGCAGTAGTTTAATTCTTAATTCATCTTTGCTCCACAAGTTGAATACTCTGACCAATCGTTCACGGAGCATGATATACATGTACATGGCTTGCTAGCTATGATCTGATAGCTCTTCAATCAATGATTGATATCCTCTACAATGTCAGATGAATGGTATTTCCATTTTGTCAATGCCTGTCTATGCTAATTTCCCTGGTACATATGGCAGGCCAGCACTCAAACCTCCATCCACTGCCCACGCCTGCCCATTAACATAGCTAGACTCATCGCTGGCCAAAAATAGCACGGCGCGAGCAATCTCATCCGGCTGTCCACCTCTTCTAAGTGGGTTCAACTGCCCGATCTTCTTCTCTGTGCCTCTCGCTTTGGCAGCATCATACGTGGACTTGGTCATCCCCGTCTCAATCAAGCCAGGACACACAGCATTACACCTAATACCCGTACCAACAAGCTGATACGCACATGTCGCCATGAGCGAAATAACCGCCGCCTTACTAGCCGAATAATCGGTCGGCCCTGCATTCGACCTCAACCCAGCGACAGACGCAGTCCCAATAATCGAGCCTCCCGGATACGGCTTGTCCTCACTCGTCTTCAACATGGCACGACTTGCATACTTTGCCGCCAAAAACACACTAAGGGTATTCGTCTTCATCATCTTCATAAACCCCTCTGTATCTTCTTCCCAGAAGACATGGCGCGAGGAAATGCCTGCATTTGCGAAGAAGACGTCCAGACGGTTGTATGCTGTTAGGGCTTCTTGCACGACGGCCTTTACGGATGGTTCGTCGGAGGCGTCGAATTGGCGAGTGTGGATGTCGACGGTGGGGTATAGGTTGTTGAGTTCGCGGGCGTGCAGGGCGAGGTGGCTGTCTGCGAAGTCGCAGAGGAAGATTGCGCGGGCGCCGTGGCGGGCGAATTGGTGGGCAGAGGCGCGACCGATACCGATGGGAGAGTTTGCTCCTGTGAGGGAGATGCTATGTTAGTTGTTGATCTCTGGGAGGCGAGGGTACTCTTTGCTCTTCTGAGAGACGGGTTTCTTTTGGAGGTATATGTACGTACCAGTGATGATGATTACTTTGCCTTTGACTCTCCTATACGATATGGCGGTTAGCTTTTATTCCGAATGTATCTTCAGAGACAGTATACACTGCTTCTACTGCTGCTCGAATAGGTACTTACTGGTCTCCAAGGTCTCCCGCAACAGTCCTCACGCGAGGCATGCCTTCAAAAGTCCCTGGGTCGGACAGCGGCTCCGAGAGCTCCTTGCTCAGCGGCTGCTGCTTGATCTTTGGCGCATCAGGCATTTTTGTGAAATCGTGAAAGCTTACAATTGCATATACAAAAGAGCACAAGACGTAAATCAGATTAGAAATTGCGTAGGAAAGTTGGTTTAGAAGCTGTGATTACGCATCGGAGGAGGAGAGCTGACGAGGGGTTGCGGCGTTCCGGGGCGGAGGTTTGCAAAATCTGGGAAAGATGCCGAGGTACATACGTTTGGCTAGCTTGCTAGCTGTTGTGCAAAGTGACATCGGCGAATTGCTTAGAATGCGACAAGTTCAAGTCAGATAGAGAGTCTTTATTTCATTGGGGTATCAAATCTTATCATAAACTTTCGCCCTCATCGTTTGTCTCCAGACACATCCTTCCCTGCGCTTAGAGTGTTTTGAGTAGACCACTGAACTTTTGTTGATCAGAAGCCTTGATGGACATCTTTCCTCTTCGTTCTGCCTGTAGGTCCTACGCTGGCGTCATCTAGGGAGCGGCCGAGGATGTTGCTGTCAAGCGGCCATAGCATAGTCCGACGCGCTGCGATTCGCAATACCAGAGCCATCGATCTTTGCTCATCTCCCTCGTCCGCGTCCTCTTCCCCTCCCGCCGCCTCGGCCCCTACCTCCTTTGCCCCTCGGACCTTTTCCTGTCCTTTCGTAAACCTTTACATCGGAAAACGGTGCATCAGCCACTCTAATGTAACTTGGGATTCCGTTGTCGACCACGGCCAGAATGACGTTCCTGTACCCATGCTTCAATCGTTGATAAGGCTGGACATTCTCCTTAGGTCTGTCCTCCGGTACCTGAGCCATCAAATCGTTTAGCTGGGCGCCCGTAGGTATGGATGTCTCTCGTGCATTGATCACACAGACACGAAAGTCGGGTTCACCGCGGGCGGATTTTCGAAATTTGGCATTGGTTTTGTAGACTTCGAAGTGAACGCGGAATGGATTATCAGAGGCTGGAGGCAAGATAAAATGCGGCGGACTGTTGCGATCATGAGTCGGGATGATCTGTACGAGGCGGAATATATCGTTGTAGCTCCTGTAGAGGCCTGGCTTGACGAGTGGACCGAAAGCAAAATTCTCAGGTGCTATTTTGTGAGACGGCTGGGTCAACCGCCGCCAGATTTCAGAAAAGAAGCGCGACAAAAGCCCGCCTTTCGGACTGCCCTGATTTTGAGATATAGCCTCTGGGATCTGCACCAGCTCTCCTCTATCGTCGTCCCAGCTCCCTGTCCGGAATACGACATATCCAGATCTCTTCAATCCTGCATAGACCGTGTACATCTCCATGGTCAATTTGCCCCCAACCCCACCCTCAAATCCGATAAAGGCTGAATATGCTGCTTGGAGACTCATCGGAGGTCCATTCTCGATCTTGCAATTTGACTCGTCACCTTCCCGCTTCACAGGCCACCGACAATCCAAACTCCCTCTCTCAATCATAAAAAGCGCTTCCTCGGGCAAAAGCCATTCTTTTCCACCCTTGGAGCGTCCAATTGTCAAGAAATGCTGCGTCTTCACTTTTTCTACGTATGCCATATTGCTTTCAGGGTGATACATGGCGAGGACATGGTTTTTCTGCGTGTGTGTTCGCTGCCACGAGAGGACGCCGTGCATGGCCTGGCGCGAGGCCTCCAACGTTTCGAGCTGTAGGTTCGTAGCATGGGATTCGAAGTCTTTTTCGCCGCGCTTTGGCAATGAGAGTGAGCCTGTACTTTGCGTCCTGGCGCATACAAATATTAGCTAACTCTCATGCGAGTCTCTAAGAAATTAAGCGGGTGGGGTAAATATACGTTAGTTTGTCAAGGAAGCGAAAATCCTGGGTTTCTTCGGTGAGGTCAGCATCTGCGGCATCTGTGCCCCGCAAATGAGAGAGGTCCTCGTCTTCGTCGGCCATTGCTGCCAATAATGTGGATGTGGAGGTGAGGTAGGAGGGGCGCTGGAGATTCGGAGCTATGACTCGGGGTCGGCTAAAATTGCTCTCTTTAGCGTCCATTCGCTTCCGGTTGCAACTACAAAACATTGTGTTTGGAAGAATCGAGAGAAAAAGTCGACGCTATCCAATATTTATTCATATTTATCAAAGTCTATTCATGGGGTCAGTCTCTTCGCACCCACGAAGATTGGATATACGTTGCTGCATTCTCCCTACTCAAAGCTATGAAAGCCAATTCGAACAGTGTCGTCCTTTATAGGACATCAACTACATTCGCATTCACTTTCTAGTCAGAGAATTCGCAGTTCTTCATCCTCTCAATCTCTGCAATTTCACTCAAAGCTGCCTCCTCTTCTAGCCTCTTGTATCCGTCCCACCTCTCCCAACAGCTGCTACTTTGCAAATCCTGGCTTCCTTGCTTGTCAGGTGAATGCTACGAGCTTAGCTTCCACTTCCTCACGTTCTCATTCATTACTTCTGCAATATCTTCCCCTTTCCGGTATTTTGGCTTATGGGTTCGGAGCTTTGCTATAATCTCCTTACGTTTGGCGACTTTGCGTGAGTGCAGATACTGTGGAAGGACTGGTATTGACTCCTCAAAGGAACTTCGAGAATCTGAATTGAAATCGTCATACTTGGTCTAAATATTGATCGCCAAATCTCTTTGCATAAGCTACAAATAGAGCGGAAGGTAGAACTGCTGCCATTATCCATACTTCTCCAGCTCTCATCCATCTCTTGTTTGCTCCAATCAGCCTTGCAATTGTTTCTTGCAATCTGGCATGCTTACAAGGCATCTTTAGGTATTGCTCTGCCTCCAATGACTTCCAGCGCGCTAGACTAGGCGACTACATGAATGCTTTCTTCCCCGCCAACAACGATGAATCTTCACCTTTCTGATTTTCGTCTCCAAATTCAGTCTACGCCATATGTCTCGCTGGTCTCACAAGCGTCCCCGGATTGCAATTAGAGGCATACGCATCTGTCTTGCATTCTATGGCTATCCTAGATACGTGAAGTTGAGTTTCACTCAAATTGTCTGGCATAATATCGGATTGTATATGGTTTGGCATATCTGATCTACAATCTGCTGTTTTGAGAACAGTGGTGTGAATTGGGCCCGCGGATCCACCCTGGAAATTTCCGCTCGATTCAACATGAACATTATCAACGTCGGATCCTGTCTGTGATTGGAAAGCATGCAGATGGTTCTTTGCTTAGCGATTGTTTCGTGCGCTCTGATACTTGTCCGTTATTTCGGTTTCATCTAACTTGCCCTTTTCAACAGACCCCAACTTCACAATCTTCGCGCAGAGTAGAAACTGCTCATCATAGAGTTTTCTCGCCAACGCCATCTCAATATCTTCACAATGAAATCCTTGGGATATCTCTGTCTCATGTATCTTTGATGGAAATTGACGGCCGAATCTATTGAGACCTGCCTTTACTGCTTTCAGTTGATATGCTTCAGAAGGGAGATTCGCTATTTGAAACCATTTGTCGACGCCCACTACTTCGTCGGGGGGGGGGGGGGGTTTGCTCTAGTCGCATCCTTTAGCTCGCCGCCAGTAGAGATTTGCTCTGGCAGACCTGAAGGTGTACCGGCTGACGATACATCCACTGATGTCTTTACTCTTCGCCCTAGATGCAATGACTTTGCAGCTCTTTTCATGTCGGTTCTGCTATTGTTGAACCTCTTACCCGTTTTCATAGCGTAATTTCTCATTGCGGAAATGACCACTGATTTGACAGCCATGATTGTCGTTGCCATCTTCTCCCCCAGATTAACGGCATCCATCATCTCTCGTTCTCTGCCCCAAATCGCCATGTTTGTCCCAATTTTTCCTCACAGCCCTCTACATATGCTCAGATTTGAAGACTTTGAAGTTGGAAGGGAGCAGAGTCAACAGATGTTCAGCCAAAGGGTGCTGTGTCTGCTAAAATGTTTAACCTTCGGGTCATCAATGCGGCGATACATGACTGATATAGCAACACTGTCATTGCACTTCTAGTGGTAGAACCTAAGAAGAAGCAATGTCTGGTTAAATTGTACTACACATGATCAAACGTCAAACTAGATATCTTATTCTTTAAGAAGGAATTTAACTGTAGGTATTTGGATTTATCGCAATGAGTGGCTTCTGAACTTTTCACGTTACAGCTATCTAACCACATGAGAACGGTTAAGAAAGTGTTCTCTACTATGAACAGAGCGTGTGTAATTGAAACTTATCATCCAGCCAGAATCATAATCACAGAGACTGAAAGCTAGCCTCCTTTGACTCAGGAGGCGACGAGTTGAGAGAGTTTTCTTTTGGCATTCCGGAATGCTAAATTCCTAAACCATTACTGTGACTACCTATGCCAGTATGTTCGCGTCGTGAAGAGCAAATCACATGAGTGCTCATCGTTTCATCCGCATTCTATGCTGCTACACAGTAAGACATAGACTCAACCCAAAACACAAACTCCACGGCAGAGTAAATCTAGCGCTGTGTCACAAGAGTCCTACAAATATCCCACTCTCTCCAACTCAGAGGCACAGCCCTCACCAACTTGTACACTCGCTAAGAAATACCACTCAGCCTTCACAAACAAAGAAAACCTCTCCCAAACAAAGATCATCCCCTGTAACAGGCACAATGTAATAACCGTCTAACCATCTACAAAGAACCACCATTGCACACTCAAAGACAACACCATAGAACAATGAACAGGTACACACCTAATATAGTTCATCACATTCTTCAACTTTTAGCCCATCGTGGCGTGCAAAGGAGGGAGACGGTGAAAGGAAATCCTCGTTATTCCCACGTGGGTTGATCACCGCTGCGCCCCTTCCGTTCTTGCAGCCCTCGCACGTTGTTGTTGTTTTTTTTACCCCTTTGACATTACGTAAAGCCACCCGATCCAGTAATGCCCAGCTATAGAGCCAAATGTGGTGGCCAGAGTAGATCTGAAACGCTAGGTAGCTGCCGCATATGGTTACTACAACGTTACAGTACCTAATCTAGCAGCGGTTTGGAATGGGTGCCAAAACGAGAGGAGCTGGGTTTCTGAGGCCCTGCTTCAAGATACCACTTTCCGTCTTTAGAGAAGGATGGGGTGGGTGGGAGTGACTGAAATGAGAGTCCCATGTACCTGGGTAGTGGACTACTTGGACAAAGAAAGCGTTTCAACCGGATATGAGAAGTGGAATTTCATACATGTGATAAAATAATGCTGTAGAGATGAGAAAATGTAGCCCCAAAGGTGGAATAGATAATGATGCTAGAATAGGTTGTAGGTAACAGTCTCTGTGGTCACAGTAGCCGCAAATCTTATTACTACAACGTTGTTTTACCATGACCAGGGTTAACTCTGCGACAGTGACAAGTACACGTACTTTCGCACTAGTCTAACACGGGTCAAGAGCCGAGTGGATCAATGTCACTGGGCCAACGAGCTGATGTGTAAGCGGCCAAATTGCATATGAAGTCCTTCCAGCGTTGACCATGGCCATGGGTAGGAAAGGTAGCTGTAGCTCAACAAATTTCCTGCCTGCTTGACGAGGTTAGCGTTTTCTACAACAGTGAGCTCGAATCGAGAACTTCGTCGGAAGAAGCCGAGCTCTCATATGACACCGCAGAGCGCACAGACCGACAGTTCTACCGATCGCCGGAAAAGTCTCGGCAAGGATATAATTCGTCCCCAACAGAAAGGCACATTGCCACAGTTACACATATTCTGTATCACTACTGTGCCGCATCTCGGGGTAGGTTGCCCCTTCAGATAGACATATTCCAAATATTCGCCCCCGGCAGTTCTGATGCAAAAGCCATATTCAATCGCTGAGAATGTAGCTGAAGCTTATCTTGAGCGGACGGCTCGATACCTTCAGTAACAGTGGGGATTCGCGTATGCCCCATATACCTAAAGTTGATGTTACCACGGACCCCAAGCCACACGGGTAAGTATTGGACGATTTGTGCATAAGTAAATCGAGATCCTTGGCTTCGATCCACTTAGACTTCTTCTTGTTTTTACCTCTGCCTGCCGAGAGGGACTCAGTGAGGCGCCCATAGCTGTTAAGCTTCGTAATCCTCGAAATAGCGTACCAGGGCGGAACACCGGATGGATGCGGCTCAGAATGCTGTTTCTTAGGCATTTCGCGAGTGTTGGATAGTTGGACAGAATGCCATTCGTGCTTGCGAGTATCACGGGAAAGCCGTAAGGTTTTCAACGCGCTGCTGGCGGATTTGACATGCGGATCTCCTCGTGGTCGCTCGACTATTTGTGGTGTAGGCACGTCAAAGTGGGGCGGCCGCGGCAGAACTTGTCCGACTACTGGATAGCAAAATCGGCATGGGAGGTAGTGAAGCTGATATTCACGCTGTACATAGGTAGCTGGAGCAACCAAACTTCATAACATCCGGCTAACCCGAAGCCGTTGGAGATGCGCTCAAGCTAAACTGTCTTGGCATAGAGTGATCAAACTATGGTACAGAGCCAATCATACACCGTAAGGTCGTAATGGAAACTTTGTCTAGCTCATGGACGGTTCATCGGGGAACATGACGCGCTCCGAAGCGGGGTATTTGATCCAGCCACTGTCTTCACTGAGTGGTGCGGCTGGAACGTCATGAACCTTGGATATGTGGGCCGTATGCAAGTAAGAGCTCAGACTAGACGCGGCACACTCCCGTTGCACGCCCTAAATCTCGCTTTCTGAGATTGGACTGGGGAACACGGATAAAACTTGCCGAAGCGAGTATATGCGATGCCAGGGTCCCAGCGTGTACGCAACTTTTTAGAGTCTAATTGCGCGGCAAGAGCGATGAATAGTTGAAGCCGGCAACCGACTGTACTGTACGGGCTTGCTGGAGGCGCGGTAGAGAGCCACAGAGGCTCTGATGTTGGTTCAGGATGGGGCTAGAAATGATCGCGACGCCAATGAGAGTTGCGGTTTTTCGAACGGCAATTCAGATGTATAGCGGTACTGGGAAATCGAAGACGTATTATCTACGATCATTGAAACTCGATGTCGGCTCGACAAAGCTGAGATCGGCAGAGAATTTGCTTCACTAGGACAGGGATTGAGTGGTGCAGTGGAGGCATATGGTGACAGTAGCAACACCACTCGTGATAGAACCTAGGAACAGTCATGATATTGGTATTTCAGCTTCCAGTGTAAAAGCTGCGGAGGTTGATCAAATAGAAAGCTCGTCACACACTCACTGGCGAAACTCCGGAGTCTTGACACCGTCACGTTTTGAGAGAGCAATTCGGCATGGGAGCTCGTTCTTCATCATGCCCACTGACGCTGAGCCGCTTGAGTGGAAAGTTTTGTTTGAATCCTCCTGAAGGTGTCCCGAGAGCAGCTGGCCTGCCGTCTCTTAATCCACGGACCCCTGGTCAGAGCAGTAACTAGACGCAAGCAAGGTGGGCTCTCCATCAGCAGCCACGCTGATTTGCGAGTCCAATCATTTTGTCCCGACTCTTGAAACTTGATCACACGCGGTTACGCAGGGCCCAAACCGTTTTTGGACGTCATACTACAGTGGCGATCGTGCCCATTCCTCGCTTCCTGATGGGCGTGTTGGAATGATCTTCCGGAAGCAACCGAGATTTCGAGCTTTCGCTGCATGCGATGGGCTAGGCTCAGAGTTCCGACGTCTGCAGCATCGTAGACTCTGTCTTCGCTCTCAGATAGCAATGTACCGTGGCGGGGATACTGAAATGTCCATGACGCTGCAGAACCAAGCATCCAGGTGATGGATATGGTTATGCCATTACCTGGGTCACAAAACATGGACAGGTCAATCACGGCCTGAAAGTGTAGAGGATACGGTGGAGGCGGTGGGCTTGGGGTAAGCCATATCCACAGTGCCGGGTTGAGAACGACCGCACTATTTGTGAAACCAAGACAGGCAAATTTTGTAGGTTGCTGTTATGGTTCTGTAGTACACAGAAGTTGGGCAACGCGTTCTTAGGAGTATACAATACATCGGATCCAAGTATGAGTTGTGAAGTCCCCGTTCTCAGCGTTGGAGCTGGAGTGTGGTTGCAATGGCATATTTGCTATGTTTGCTTTGGTTGCTGTTGGCAGCGCTGAGACGTACTTACCCGCAACGAGGAATGTTTGAGCCTTAAAGACCCAAACATAGAAAGCGGGCTTGTGCTGCTTTCGACTGGCTGAAAATCTGCTGAGTGAGATCGTGGGGCTGTTCAGCCCTTGCTATCAGCATTTTAGGAAGGGGGAGTGTTTGCCTGCAGGACTTGGCTTGAGGAATGTGAACAACGATTTAGGAGCAACGACTCAACCTCTCAGGGCCCACAATAACGGTTATGGTACGATAGAGTGTGCCGCTTGAGTGCATCCGAGAGTTGAATTTCTCTATCCACATGACTGCTCAGGAGCCATTGGCGGGACCTAGAGTGATCTGCAGCAGCCACATGTAGGCTTAGAGTTCGCAGCTGGACACCACTGCAGTAGCACCGAACTGGCATAGTGGTAGATGATAGAGGGAGGGGGAGGACCGTGGCGTCAACCGGTCATTGCTTCTCTTCAGGAGGGGGCAAGGCCGTTTTCAACCAAACCGCCCTGGCGATATCATGTATTTTGGACATCGGTACAGAGGGGCAATCCACCATTCTGCCTTCTCTTCAATCATCTGCCCGAAACTTTACTCGCGTACCACTACCCAAAACAGTGGACTTAAGATTGCGGCCAGCTTGGGAGGCCATCACAGATCCGGTCGCCTTTGTCCGTCTTCAGCAACCAAGTGAACTGCATCTGCGACGGGAGCAGTGCCCCTCAGGTCAGAGTGATCGCTACAAATACCTCTTAGGTACTCACCTCGTCGGTCTTTCAGACAAAGAATTGCTGCCCGTCGATTGCCCTCTTGCGACTGCTTGCGGCTCCCCTGCCGACAAAGAAACATACAAGATTACCCAATCCTAGACACACAGCATACTGTCTGAGCTAAGGTCCCGTCTTTCTTTACCATTTGACCAATTGCTTGAGTACCGGTAGACTGGTTGATGAGAACGGGTATCTGCCATAGGTTCGTTACAAACCTCTCTACAAGCTGTTATGCACGATCGCGACAACGACAAACTTCTACATGCTACGGTATAGTTTGATCTTAAACTGACACATAAACACAGAAACCACAATCTAAAGTGTTCCAGAAGCACGAGAGAAGACGGCTTCTTGTGTGGCCAGCTCGAGTTGTGATATTCTCTGGTGTTTTCGTCCGCAGAGAGTAGGTATTGACTGCCGTCAAAGTCCATTTGCTTTCGCCCCTGGACTCCACCTCTACTTGATCTAGACAGATCATTGTCGCCACTCGTTCCGCTTCTCGAGCCTGGAGCTTGGCTTCAAACTGCGCTATTCTCTGAGGCGTTACTTTGCTTGTTCGACGTATTGCAATAAATCTAGTCGGGTTGCGCAGCAGAATAATCTACAGCCATGAGGGGTGACATTCTCGTTCAGTGTCGTCCGCCTACCCCACCAGCTGGAAACACCAAGCTTCAGCCAGGTCTCCGCCAAATACCTGAATACAATGGGGATCGTAGCTTCTCATATGCTGAATCTCAATCTCAGGGCGTGGAGTACGGTTCCCCTGGATCGACTGGACACAAAACCATTCCCACACATTCCTCTCAACTGGAGAGTCAATCAACAGGAGGGTTTGAGTTAGGAATCCAATATGTAGGAAAACCTGATCGTCAATTGGAAACGAAATGGCCAAGCTAACAGATGCCTAGGGAGGTTTTGACCAAGGTTCCGGCTATTACCAAAATGATCAATGTAACGAAGTTACGGTAAGTGGCGACCTGATACTCACTTCTGGTGGAGCAAAGAATCTGACAAAGCAAAGAACAACCAGGGCGTCTTCTCGGGCTCACCACCGACGCCAAAATCTCCTGTAGATGACGACCGTGAACAGAGATCTCCACGTAGCACTCGAACAGCGGTAGTCGTGACCTCTCCTCATGTTGAGGCAAAATCTCGACCAAAAGCTGCGCCAAAGTCGAAGAAGGCAAAAGGCGGAAAGGCTGATAAGCCAAAGACTCCCAAACTGACTGCCCCTTTGAGTATCTTAACAAGGGAGATGGTTCATATACCTGTCCGCAACATGGAAGAATGGGTCAATAGACCTGCAGATGTACGGCGGCAAGAAGTTGAAAAGAGGAACGGATACGTGACTAGGCCCATGAATTCATTTATGCTGTATCGGTCGGCATATGCTGAGAGAACAAAGCAGTGGTGTCTGCAAAATAACCATCAAGTGGTATCGTCTGTTTCCGGAGAGAGTTGGCCTATGGAGCCTCCCGAGATTCGCGATTTGTACAACGAATACGCCAAGATTGAAAGAATCAATCACCAGAACGCACATCCGACATACAAGTTCTCTCCCAGCAAGGCCTCAACTCCGTCACGGAAACGTAGGGGTGACTATTCTGATGGGGACGAACCAAGCGACCTTGAAGATGACGCCGAGTGGGCCCCTAGCCACGGTAGGTCTCGAATCAAGCATTCGAGAAGACCCGACAGGGCTCTGAGCTACCCGGTCAACAACATGAACTCGGGTTTCTTCGATCGGTCTTTCGCGCCGAATGGTGCTAGCATGGGCAAGTTGTCTTGGGATATTACTGCTGAAGGGAGACCAATGCCCATGCCCATAGGACATGGGGACTTGTATAATGTGTACTACCAATCCTCGATCCACCAGAGCATGGATATGGGTCAAGGGGCCCTAGATGAAATGCGCATGAGAAGGGCAGATACACCGGTTTCATCGATGCCATTCTCCCCGGACCATGCACTCTTGGGTCTGCCAGGAGGAAACGCAGCTGAATTGATGCAGCAATTGCATTCGCATGCAGGAACACCTCTCGAGGAGCAACAGGTGGACCCGATGCTTTTTTCTTTCGGTGGTGATCGTCATCACGACCTTGAGCCCGCCTCTGTACAGCGTCCACACTCTGAATTTCGAAACGGTCAAATGGGGATGCTTGACCAGCTCGACCAGCACGGCGTGGACAGCCTGCTAGGTACGGCATCCGCACACCCTGAAGATTTCCAGTCCGGGACGTGGCCGCCAGACACAATGATGGGCCAGATGGAGCAGGAGCCAGAGTTTGAAAAGTGGATGGGCGATCATTAGCTTCGTCGGACGTCGGCTGATCGCGCGTTGTGGAGCGCTTCTGGCCAAAGGGCTAGAGCGTTTGCTGAAAATATCACTGTATCATATATACAGAGAGACATTCACTGGTGACTTGTCTTTCTTTGCTTACAGGGTGAAAGATTTGATTGTTAAGGGATATACCCAAGTCCTGCCAGAAGGTGGACGGCAGTTTGACAAGCTTTGCATTTTTGGAGTTCCATAGTCAGGGAGTTTGGAGTTAGTCAGTGTATCTTCGGAAAAGCTTGTTCATTCAAACAGTTCCAGAGTGTCGTTATTGAAGTGTGAACTCGACAGCTACCAGGGGTTGCGTACGCGAGTCCGGGCTGTGATGTGTGGGCCATTACCCTGACCGTGGTAATGCCAATGATGAGCCACTGAAGCTGATGCAGTGCATTCTTCGTCGGGGTGTCGCAGAAATAAGTGTTCGGTCCGGGGGGATGGCAGAGGATGGATAGAGTGTCCGAGATGTGAGGTACTTCGGATTGACCGGCTGCGATTGAGGTTGGACTTGAGAGAGCACAGGCCAGGCTGTGTTACGGTGCGCTTTCCCAATGTACCTTAATGTACCACCCCACCTTCCCGCCTTTGCAGCTTCCCACCTTCGCACCCTAGGGTTTGCTTGTATCTAAACCACCGCGGACCACGGTGCTCTTTGCGGACCCGCGTGCGTTTTCCAACTTCTCTACTCACACCAAGCTTATAAATTCCTACACACGCGCGCGAGAGCGGTAATTACGCGTACAGTCGTACCACGACCAGTCCTCCCACATATTACGCCAAAATGTATGGTGAGATCGGGAACAAGCTGGTAGCCTCCCAACGCCTGTTTCAGCCCGTCACAAGTTAACACTCCATAGGTTCAGCACGCAAAGCGCACCCAGTCCCTCGTTCATCTGCCGCCATATCAGACGGAAATGGTACGCGCTGTGACGCGAGAAGTCCGTGATCTGGACAAAGATGTCGCAACTATTCTCGAGCCCTTCGCGGGGTCGTTCAACCCCTCAACCGAGCCCGCTACTGCCTGCGCGTTGCTTGTGAATCATCTGTGCATGAGGAGGAACAAGCGGTGCCTACTCGCTTATCATCGTGTTCGGTCGGACAAGCTAGAGGAGATGTGCTGGAATGGCATCGACGTTCTTGAACAGCAACATACCAGTAGAGCAAGTGGCGAGGGAAGCGGACCTATGGGGCCTGACGGTAACTCAAGTAGTCTCAGTCCGGAGGAGGAGGAATACGTTCGCCAATACAGTGACCTCCTGGCCGCCTATAAAGGACGCTGGACTGACATTGATCTAACGGGTAGCCTTGAGCCACCGAAAGACCTCTTCATAGATGTCAGGGTACTCAAAGATGCGGGTGAAATACAGACTGAATATGGGTATGGAATATCTGCAGTCGCGTTGAATGTCCTCAGACTAACTTGAGCAGGTCCATTACATTGACCAAAAACAGCCAGTTCTACGTCCGTCAAGGCGATGTGGAACGGCTGATTGCACAAGGCTACCTTCAGCGCTTAAGCTGAGTGCATCTGCTAAACCACTGCAACCCTGGCATACAGAGCCACGAGAAAGAGTGTATATGTGTATACGCAAGAAACCTTGCTCCTTTGAATGACCCGGCCCGGAGACCATAACCCCTCACACAATGACGCGAGCTGATAGAATCTAAGAGGAAATGCTCAGCTACAGTTGAGTACCACACGGTTTCAATTGCGGGGACTTCATCATACGAATATGTGAGTCCCAATGCAAGAATTCCGGCGTCGGCCATTGAAGGTTGGAAGAGAAATATTGGTTCTTTCAATCCCGGATAAGTGGAACCTATGGCAGGGGGGAGGATTGTTGAGGGGAACATCATCTTGGGGGATGAGATGGTGTGAGTCCAACTCTGTGAAAGGCTGCAGCGACTTGCTGCAAGCTGATGATCTCATTGAATCCAATTTCACCTAGGAAAGGGTGTTTCCTCGGTGGAGTCTAGTTCTCCCCACGGTGGGTGTAAAAAGTGAGAGTAAATAGATTCGGAAAGCGATAGCTCTTTCGACATCCATCCTTCTCTTCCGTTGAAGAAAAAATAAAATAGAAAGGGGACGTTTGGCTAGGATACGACAGCCCCCGACGTTAATTATGACCCACAAACCTCCTCCGCACGAACTGGTCCAGAGCGTTGTGATTTGTTGACGAGGCGCATTCGCTAATGCACTGTGGCCAGGGCTGCATCGAGAAGTCGTATGCTCACATGTTTTTTTGATGGTCCGACGTGATTAAATGTCACCATGGTGTAATAGCTCACCATCTGCTGCTGTACAACTTAGGGAATCATACAAGGATGGGAAGTGAGGAATGGAATGGGATGGTGAATGGTGCAATTGCATGAGGGGGATGCATATCTAGATTCTAGCTTCTACTAAATTATAAAAGTACAAGGAGAGGCGAGTTCGATTAATATTTGCAGGGGCCTTGGCGACGATGACGTTGTGTCGTTCGTTGCTGGTAGCGACTGGCCTGAGTCTGGACGACAGCCCCCGGCAAAACTTTTCCAACCCAACCCACCCACGTTTGGAGTCGGGACCATCGCTCTATTTTAGCCTTATCATGTTTCCCTTGCAATGCTGGCATGGCTGAAGCAACCCTTTGCTGCCTTCTTATCCCATGCCGACTGGCGGCTGCTCAGGTGCTCAGCTTTGGTCCCGGTTGATCTCCTCTAGCTCCCTCGGAACTGCAAACCCTCACGATACCCTGCTGCTTCAACCACAGGCCCCCACCGCCCACCTAGGCTACGTTTGCATCCATGGATGCCTGATTTCACTCTCAATCTAATTGTAACCCTCAAGCACATCTTCATTTCGTAACAATGCTTGCTCAGTGGTTGCGCCCTCGGTCCGACTCCAACCCGACGCATCCATCTCTTCCGTTCAGTGGTGACAACGACAACAATGGCGAGCCCAACCATGAGCAGCCGCAGACTGACTATGGCTCTTCGCATACCCTCCCACGATCACGGCCCATAAGAGCTCATTCCATCACCTCCAACACCATTCACCAAGGATCATATACACAAAGAAACCCAATCAGATCATTCGCGCATCATACGTCCCATGTGGCCACTGGTATGCTCTTACACGCACTCTCTGTCGCATAGAAGCCGAAATGGCGCATTCTGTCTGACATGGCCTGGCTAATTCATTTGCAGAAGCCCCACAATACTCGTCCCATGGCGTACGCGAGCGAACACAAGAATTGGCGTCGTACGCCCTAGATTCCGAGGCATACCAAGACCGAGGGCATGGGGATGGCTTCACTGATACCGAGACTGCTTCAAATAGGCGAGGAGGGCTGATAGCAGATTATGGTGAAGGTCGGTCATCTCTGGACTCTATCGAAACAGACATTATTGAAGAGGATTATGATGCCGAGAGTCCGGAGACAATCGTTGAAAGGCAGCAAGAGGAGGACATGTCACGTTCCCTGAACCAAAAACAGCAGCGGGACACGCATGGTAGAGGTCGGAGCCCCGGCTTACCGCAATTTGTGGTAGAAGCCACAGAAGAGACACTTTTACTCCCGAAGCCTCGACTGCCTCGAACCAACGCCAAATCACAACAAAAGGCAATGCCGGGAGAATCCTTTTCTGGTTCCAGCTCCTCTGATGTACAGGCTCGCCTTAAGCAAACGTATGCCGCTGGTCGAGAGCATATAGCCTGCATTGGACGCTCATTAGCAAACCCGAAAAATTACACCAAAGACGCGGCAGTCGCAGGTGCATTGGCGGGTTTCCAAATGCTTTCGGCAGTATTTCTTGGGCTTCTATTGAACATTCTAGATGCTCTATCCTATGGATACATCCTCTTTCCTTTAGGAGCACCAATCTTTAGCCAGACAGGCCCAGACGGCATCTCAATATTCTTTGTGAGTTGCATTGTCTCGCAACTCTGCTATTCTCTAGGACTCTCCACCTTCCGAGGTGGAGTAGGCTCTGAGATGATCGAAGTTGTACCATTTTTCCACAAGATGGCATATTCGATAATGGATCAGATGGAGGGCCAACCCGCGGAGGCCATTATTGCGACCACGATCGTCTCCTACTGTTTAAGTTCGATTGTGACAGGCTTGATATTCCTTGCACTCGGAGCTTTCAAGTTAGGCAATCTTGTCAGCTTTTTCCCTAGGCATATTTTGATCGGCTGCATCGGAGGTGTAGGGTTCTTCCTCGTTGTGACTGGTATCGAGGTATCCGCCCGTCTTGATGGAAGCCTTAACTATGATCTCGAGACGCTTCAGAAGCTCTTCTCTTCGGATACGATCTACCTATGGATAATTCCGCTTGTGCTCGCAATCAGTATTCTCGTATTACGAAGATTGATAAAGAGCTCATTCGTGCTTCCGGGGTTCTTTATTCTAGTTTTCGCCATTTTCTACTTAATCGTCAAAGGCATCCTAAGACTGGACTTGGAGCCAGTCCGCAATGCAGGCTGGATTTTTGAGCGCCCTGAGGCGGGTGTTCAGTTCTACAGATTTTATTCTTACTTCAGTCAGTATCTTGTACGATGCAACTTCAGGACGTTTTCAACTAACTTTTAACAGAGTTCGGCAGTGTGGATGGCGCGGCTCTAGCTAGCACTATCCCTACCATGTTCGCCCTTTCCTTCTTCGGAATCATTCACGTACCCATCAACGTACCCGCTCTTGGCGCTGCGGTCAAGGAAGATAATCTTAATGTTAATCGGGAATTAATCGCTCATGGCATCTCTAACACGCTTTCTGGATGTGTTGGTAGCATACAGGTATGGCTTGATCGTGCAGCAAAGAACAATATACTGATGCTAATCAACTACTAGAACTATCTTGTATACGCAAATAGTATTTTATTCATTGATAACGGAGGTGATAGTCGCGCTGCAGGCCTCCTGCTTGCCGCTGCAACTACTGCTGTCTGGCTGGCAGGTCCCGCCATGATTGGTTATATCCCCGTTTGTCTCGTTGGTGCCTTAATTTTCCTGCTCGGCATCGACCTCATGAAAGAGGCAGTATGGGATACATTCGGCAAGTGCCACAACCTGGAGTATCTCACCATTGCAGCAATTGTTCTTATCATGGGAGTCTACGATTTCGTCGTAGGTATATTCGTAGGGATCGTCCTCGCCTGTTTGAGCTATGTCGTTCAGAGTTCTCGCCACCCCGCAGTTCGAGCGTCTTACAGTGGTGTAGTTGCTGAATCTACCGTTCGCCGTCCTCGAGCTGATTGCCGCTACCTGAGCAAGGTTCGAGAGCAAATTCGGGTGATTAAACTTGGTGGCTTCCTCTTCTTTGGAACGATTGTCTCGGTGGAAGAATACATGAAGTCGCTAATCGAAGATGACAACTTCGAGAAACAACCTGTTAGCTTCATCATTGTAGACTTTACGCATGTAGCAGGTGTGGACTTCTCAAGCTCTGAGGGTTTTCAACGCATTAATCGCATCCTCAGCCGTAAGGACGTTAAGATGATCATTTCGGGTATCTCTTTCTCAAATGAGGTGGGACAGGCTTTGCAGAATGTTGGGTTATTGGACGAGGAGAAAGGAGACGAGGACTGCCCACCTCCTCAAGTGTTTGAGGATCTGAACACCGCTCTTGAGTCATGCGAAAACGAACTCCTTGAGGTGTTCTACAAACATTGCAGTTCGACGGCTGCCAAGCGTAAGACTACTCCACCAATGTCCATAAATGGCCAAAGAAGCATCGAGAATTCGCCGGCATCCTCCCTTCAAGTCAGTAACTCACTGAACCCCGAATACTCCTCGCCACGTCGCGGAGCTCGCTACTTGGCAGCCAAAAGTACTGTACGAGAAGCTACCGGGGAATCGGCATCCTTGTCCTCTGAATCTCTCGACCGCGATACCCTACCACCTTCTGTTGTCAACTCCAGATGGAAGAGCTTTGCTCAGCCCCTTAAAATCATTCTCCAAACTTTTGAAGACGTATCCCCTAAGAATGAAGACTTCTGGCACGTGGTAGCGCCGTATTTCCAGCGGAAAGAGTTCCCTGCTGGAACGGTATTGTACTCACGCGGCGACGAACCAGATGGGTTCTACATTCTGGAAAAAGGGCGATTTAGAGCGGAGTATGAGATGGACCAGGGGCGTTTCTATGAAGTCATACTACCAGGAACGACATGTGGAGAGTTACCGTTCTTCAGTGAGACCGACAGAACAGGGACGGTGGCTGTGGAAAACGACTCGGTGGCGTGGTTACTAACGAGAGAGAAATATAAAGAGTTAGAGGCAAAGGATAAGGATGTTGCGAGAGAGCTACTAAAGGTTGGATTAAAGCTGACAAAGGAGAGGATGGATGCTATTACTTCGTAAGTCTTTCAATCTACTTATTATTGACAGTTTGCTAACCTCGCTCAGGTATGTACTTGTCACCGCCTCTTGAGCCTAGAAAAAAAGTTGAGTTGGATAAATGTTTTGGATATACCAGCGTGGAGAAACTAGGATGTAGGATATATCTGTTGACGGCTTTGCTCAGCGAACAATTTTCTGTATACCATTTGAACTTTGGAAAACCCTGTGTGCTTTAGTAAGCGTTCTGTTGTTGAACCAACAGTGTCCTGCAAACATTAAATACTGCAGTTGATCAAATGCGTCCTCATTTGCTGGCTTTCGAATTTTTACATGCCTTCCAAAATCGTAATATATGCACCATACCAAAAGAAAGAAACCACCCGATAGCTATGTTTTCCATCATGTTTTATACTACGATGCAGCATCACAACATCCCCATCATCATCCATAATCCCATAATCTCATTTAGTACACCACCCGCCAAACTCCCAAACCCGTTTCTACTTATGCGTATATAGTGATGCACCTGCGATAGCAATCCAAATCCAGCCCACCAAATAGACACACCATCTATCTACCATCCAAACCGCCATTTATTTTCACTGCCCAAGCAAAATCTTCAGCGTCTCAACTCCCAATCCCAAAACCTCCTGTCGTCTACTCTCCTTCAGTACTCCTTTCAACACCTCAATCCCGCCCTTCGCTTTCAACGCCTCAATCCCTTTATCCCCAATATCTACAACGCTCCTTAGACACACCACCCCACGATGCCGTATATCCTCATCCTCGTCTCTACACAGCTCGAGTAGGAACTCGATTCCGCGCTCCTGCTTCAGCACCTCGTGCACGGCTAGGTCGACAGATAGTAGCATTGCGAGGGCGCCGCCGGCTGCGGAGCGGGTAGCTGAGTCGTCGACGTCTGTCATTGCGAGGAGGAGATGAAGACGATGTGTTGCCCGGGGTGATCCATCTGCAAAGCGTTCGATGCAGAGTGGGCTTGCCATGAGGTTGCAGAGGAGTTCTGTGGCCGCGCGACGAACCATGTCGTTTTGACTTAGCAATAGGTCGTCGCTGACGTGGTCAAAGGATTGGCGGATTATGTGGTCTTGTGTGTTGCGGTCCAGGGAGGCGAGGTTGGTGAGGGCGAGGAGTGATTCGAAGCAGTGGAGTTGCCAGGAGGAGCTGTCAGTGCGGTTGAGGAGGGAGAGAAGGGGCCGGATAGCGGAGGTGGATGGTAGGGCGGCGTTGAAGACATGGGATGGGTTGATAGAGATGAGGATGCGGGAGAGTGCTGAGGCGGTGGCGGGAAGTGCTTCTGGGGGGTAGGGAGATGTGCTGCCTGCTGTGGAGCCGTTGACGGAAGTAATATGGTCCCAGATTTGAATGAGGAGTTTGGTCGCGCCTTGTTGGGCCATTGTGCCTCTGCTTTTGGCGTCCTTGCTAAGGGCGAGGAGGATCTGGGCGGTTTGTGTGAGGACGGATGGGGACCCTTTCTTTGCGATTTGGACGAGGAGGGGGACAGCGCCGGCGTCGAGGATACGTTTGCAGCGGATGGTGACATGGGCATCGTCTAGGAGGGGATCTACTTCTGTCGGTTTCTGCACATTAGCATAGGCCTTGAGCTGGGCCATGCGTTTCTCCTCTTCTGATTGAATGGGCTGGAACATGGTGAGATTGACGAAGATGGTTAAGCCACCGAAGAGGATATTTGACGGTGCTGAAGGTTCTTTCATGGTTTCAATCAGGCGCTTTAGAAATTTTGGCGATTTGGAAAGGTCTTCTCTGACTTTGGGTTGGAGGGATGCATATGCTAGACCTTCGATAGAGTCTTGCTTCGAGGTTGGGTCGGAGGAGATGACCATAGATTTAAAGCTTGCGATCAGGTCTTCCTGGTCGACCTTCGCTGGAGTAATGACCTGTGGCCCTTCCGAAGGTAATTCATCGCCTAATTTAACGAGAATGAGGGCTGCGAGGTTTGTGCGCTTCTGGTCAGAGCATCCGGCCACCAACTCCTCGAGCCAATCCCTACAGTGCCTATTGATGGCTTCGCGGCAATTTCTGTCGACGCAAGCTGCACTGACGAGTTCCAAAGCTGCTTGTTCAAGCTTATGGGATTTCTTGGATTGGATCAAGGGCACCAGTGTGCTGACGAAGCCATCGGTCAAGAAAAGGGCAGCGGCCGCAGTGGAAGTGATAGGGAATATTGCTGCGGCTGCGCTAAAAGCTACAATCAAGTAATCTGCCTCGCCCTTTTGCACACGATTCGTGACGAATTTCGAAATGAGTTCCTGAGCGGTTTCGGGTGCAAGTTCGAACAGCTTGATAGTAGCGAGCGTAGCTTGGCTGCGAAGGCTATTTGGGAGCCGGATATCAAGCGATGTAAGAATGACATCAAAGGAATCTGCATCGATAATGCCTTTGAGATGCTCAGCGTGATGGGCGAGGAGCTGCGCAATGCCTTTCATGGCGCGCTCAGGGTGCTCAAGGGCCTCCTCCATCATCATGGCCAGACTCAGCATGAAGCAATCTCTATGACCCTGGATAAATGCTTCTTCATCCGGCCATACGCTCTTGTTGAGCAACACTTTGAGCAGCCCATCGATAGAGTCGTCGCCGCGCTCAAAAAGCTCGTAGTACGTGCGTGTCGGATGATCCCGAATTGAGTTCATCAGCCACAACTGTGCACCTGCATGCTGCAGTAGCTCGCCGGTAACTTGGTCCAGGACGTCGTCTTCCCCTTTGAATTCCATCAATATTTCCATGGCCTGTTCTGCCTCTTTGTCCTTGAGCCCTTGCGTCCGTACAAGCTTCAATGCCCTTTCCCCATCTGCTTCGTCCTTGCTTGCCACCCATACCTTGCAAATGGCTAATAATTCGCTCTTATCCTCCTCTTCTCTCAACTTCACCCAGCCCTCTTGGACAAGCGGAAGCTCGGGCGCAATGGTTGAGGCTTCTCGGAGGAACCTTGCTGCATCTGATAAATTGCCCGCGTTGGTGCTAATGTTTGCTTTCTGGACGAGCTGCACAGCCCGCTCTTCCTCTGTTGGTTTAACCATGGTTGGTATCGAGATGAGATGAGTGCATGGTGGAGAGGGGAAAAAGAACAGTAAAGTCGAATGTCATAAGAGATCAGTTGGGTATGCACATGCACTGACGCACGGGCTCTGGCTTTTGGGCGGGACCGTTTCAACGTCGAGCTGGCCGGCAGCGTGGGGCAAAACGACAACGCCCTCGTCTTGTCTTCAGGTTTCACTCGAGCCTCTCGAGTCTTCATCACGTCTCCATCATTCATATAAACATGTCAAAATCTCTTTCATTATTAATACAGTTCGTTCAAATCGTCCCTCGAGGATAATGCAACTCCAGCCCCGCACCCGTCAGTGCCCGCTTTTGATGTACAAACAATGCTTCGATACCTGATACTCCTGCCTACAAAAAGCAACCAAAACTCCATGTGACACGAAAATTACGACGCCAATATCCCCTTCGAAACCATCGCAAAGCGCCTAGACCGATATACCCGGCCGCTCCCATCCTCGTCATGTGATCTTCGCCTGAGCCAGCCTGCTGGCCGGCCCTTTCCTGTCATTTCGAATCATTCCATAATTTCGTCTGTCTCATCCACTTGCTTTCGCTGGATGACACCTAGTAGAAGTAACCTCTCCCAGACATCATCCTTGACAAGGACCCGTGCCTTGTTAAATGGTAGCCCATCTAGCTCGCGAAGGTTCTTACAGAAATTGGCCAACATCATCTCTGTAACTCGTCTTCTAATTCGCGTTTCGTAGTCTAAACGCAATAGGTATTGTTTGTCTGCCTCAGCATCTCCATCTGGAAGAACAAAGCGGTCAGTAGTCTGCTCATCTGAGGGCTTTTGTCGAAGTGACATGACGCGATTCTCGGACGCTGGGCTATAGAAACGGAGCGTGATGGGATTGTCTCGCCAATCCAATTTCGAAAGTGTCGTCAGCTTCCCTAGCACCATTGCATTCGCACGTAGACGCTCAAGTTTATTGCCAGCCAGAAGCAGCTCGCTCAGTCGCTTGATGTTCAGAAGCGGCCTGAGGTCCCTGATCGAGTTGAAATTAAGGTTGATGGAACGGATGTTTGGCGTCAGCTGACCAAAATTATCAGGTAGCTCCTTCAAACCCATCGAAGACAATTCCAACCGTTGAAGATTTAGAAGGTGTTGTGTAAGTTCAAGGCCGTGTGTTGGGTTAAGAGATATGTAGAGATTTCGCACGTCTGGATTCATCATCATACCGCCCACACACGCTTCTGCGTCTTCATCGGTATCTAGCATCTGATCTCTAGCAGAGAAGGTCCGAAGATACCGAAGGTGCTCTAGGCCGGGTACGTTTACGAGTGAGTTGCCGTCAACGTATAGGGACTCTAGCTTGGGGAAAAAGTTGCCTAGGTCTAGAGCAGTCATTCCGTTCCTGCAGACTCGAAGGGATCGCAACATGTTGCACTTTCCGCTAGGTATATCGAAGATCGGGAACTCTTCAATGCGGTTATCATCTGCTTTTCGTTAGCTCGAGTTCTAGCTATGACTCTTTTTGTAACTCACCGAGATTGAGATGCTGGAGCTGTGAGAGGCGATGTAAATTTCGAACCTCAACGAGGGGATTACCACGAAGATCAAGATCTACTAAAGATTTTCTAACACCGAGTTAGCAATGTATAAATGACACCATCGGCACGACAAGGACCTACAAGTCTGCGGTAGAAAAGTCTGCAATCTCGATCAAGTTACCACCAGCACTCAATTCCATTAACCCATCGAGGTGCAGAATACCATCAAGGGATGATATTTTATTGTCATTGGCCTTCAACGAGCGTAGATGAACAAGTTCACTGAGCCCATCCAAGCTGTCGATATCATTGCTGGATATGTCAAGATGCTGCAGATTCATCAACATAGCCCAAGAAGTGAGGCCGGTAAGACAGTTATGGTGTGCTGTGAGACGGCGCATCGTGTATGGAATTCCCTTGACTTGACTAATACTGTTATGGGATACGTCAAGTTCCTCGAGCCGGTAGCAAAATTCGTCAAGGCGATGCAAATTGGTCAGGCCTTTATCATGAAGGTCGACCTCGCGAAGATCTTCCCAATATGGCTCATCTGGCTCAGCATCTTGTAGCGCTTTCACCAATTCTGCCGTACCTTGAGCGTAGCGATCCTCGAGCTCCTTAGAGAACCGGGTACCATCGTGCTTCACGACGACTCGATCAGGCAGTTCACACTCATCAATCTGGTTGAGTGTAAACTCAGGCAACTCGCTAAGCATGAAGGTAATGTCGCCCTTAGCAGGAGAAGAGAGGGCGGGTATTAAAGTCTCCTGGTGTCCTTGCCTCAATACAGGCGCAGAGACACTCATTGACAGTTGCATTCGGTAATTCTTTGAGGACGGGTCTTCCAGAAGTGATAATTCTCCATCTCCCTCAAAGACCGGTCTTCGAGCAGGTCGTGCGTTGGGAAGCGTCTTTGCGCCTCTCAGTTGAGTATTGTGACCGATGTTGGAAGATTCCCATCTGTGAGTTCCGCGTCTTTGGGGACTGGAAATGGGCTCTTGTACGTCAGTCACATCCCCGAAGTCCCGCTCAGCTATGGAGATAGTGATGTCTCTGACTCGTGTTTTGCGCATTGTTGACCTTGCAGTGCCGCGACCCTCGTAATACTGGATTTCGTGCTCGACCTCGTCTTCATCTGACTCTGGAATTGCTTGGGTCGTCAGTATCTGCTGAGTCTTCTGAGTGCCCCAGTTCCGTGGTTCTGGCTCACTCCACGATGTTGCTCGTGTCTCTGTCTTGGGGTAACTCCAGGCGAAATTTGAAAATTTCGAGGGAACCGAGCTGGTTTCGGTGGGAGGAATACCATGTCCTTCTCGTGTAACCGGGCGTGTGTCCTTCTCTGTGACACTCTCCTCCGTTTCTTCCATGAAAGTCTCTGCGGTGGGTTGCTGCCGTGTAATGGAGCCTTTCTGCAATCCTTCTTGCTCTTTCACTTCATCGACGGTTAGATCAGGGATATTTCCAAATGGGTCTTCTTCACTCTCATTCAGACCGCTCACTTCGTCCTCCTTCGCGTGATGTTCCCTTGACGGGCTCTTCTGCCGTACCCAGATATTCTTCTCATGATCAAAACTCATGCCAGCAATTTCTTTAGGAATTAGATGAGCAACGGCTTCTGGTGCCAGAGTCGGTACATGATCTGATCTGCGAGAAGCGCTTGTCGCCACTGTGAGACCCAATGAAGATCCAGTCGATTGATGAGTCCCGGCCGTCCTGGGTTGTGAATTGGTATGGTCATCGTCGGCACTTCGAAGCTTGTCACGCCTGTTGATGTTTTCTGTAATCCGAATATCGTCCTGTTCAGCCAAAATGCTCTGTTCGTCTGGAGATTGCGGACCTCGCATTCGGGAAAATCGCAGCGAGTTGATGGAAGAATTCAAGAAGGTATCAGATTCCTTTTCCTGGTACTTTCGAAGATGGCTCATGACGTTCGGGTCCAGTTGGCGCTTGTTGGGTTCTTTCCACGCTGAGAGGCGGCCCTCTCGACTTGGCGGTCTCTCGAAAGTAAGAGAGCTTGACGGATATTCATTACCATGTTGCTTGATTGGAGACTCAGAATCTGTCTCCTCTAGACTATCTAGACCACTTGCAGGTCGACCTTTTGCGCGGATGTAATCCATGATCTTGACCGCTTCGTCCAAGAAGTCTTGGGTTGTGACAGACTTTTTGCGGCTTTCATCCCGAATAGCTTGACGTCGCTGCATGCTAAATTCTGCTACCTCATTTGCCACCACAGCAGCTCGGGCTTCTTCCGAGGGCGCATCTAATCCAAGAGCTGGTTCCAAATGCTCTCGAATGGTGTTCAGCTTTGGTGATGATAGAATAAAAGCTTCCGTAGCTTCCATTATCTCAGCTTGGATCTCATCGCGTCTTCTTTGACTTGGTGTAGGATTTCGAGGCCTTAAAATATGTCGACGAGCCAGGACATCGGGGTCTGCCACATTACTGGAAGAATCGTGGCGTGCATCCTTGCGTTTGCGCCCGATTACCGACTGCATGGCGACGTGCGAGTCGTGAACAGTTTTTACTCCAGTGTCACTGAGAACATCCTCGCCTTCATCCCCTTCCTCATCAACAGAGTAAATTGTTCTCCGACGTTTGGGTGTTGGGTTCTTGCCTGGCGAGGTAGCGCCTCGTTTGCCTTCTGGATACTCATGGTGAATTTCAGTTCCCAATTGCGTTTCAGTGGCCGATACTCCCCCAAGAAGCGACTGCGAGATTGATCGATTCGCTCTCCTAAACGGATTTGACACTCGGGTCAGGCCTTGTCTTTTAGCTCTAGAAGGCTCTCGTGAAACGGGCGATTCGTCGAAATGGAACTTGAAAGGCTGGCGGCTTCCAGGTGGTGCAACGTCAATAGAGGGCGATTCATCAGGTGCGCTACCCAGGCCTTCTGATGGATGAGAAGACATGACAGAGAAATCACCAGAGAACTGGTACTCATTGAGTTGACCTTCGCCAAAAGTCTCTACTCTACGAGCTTCTGTTTCGTCCGGATGATATCCATTTGCTTCTTTGGTGGCTGCTTGCTGTATGCTTACTTCTTCAACGGATGTTAGACGAGAAGTTTTCTGCGCCACATGCTTTAACTCCGCCCTGCTCAGATGCCCGCTGCTAGAGGTAGTCTTTTCAGACTTGTAGTCGAGTTGGCTTAACCGTCTTTGCAGTCGGTTACTTGTGAATGTATCATGTGCATCGAATAACTTCAGTGGGCTTGCGGAATTGTGTGTTCGCTCTGGACTAAGGTGCTTTTCGCCTTGTCTGCGTGGGGTTTTTGGACTACCTGTAGAAACAATGATTTCGTATTCCTCTTCTGTTTGCGTTGCTGATTTAGTACCATTCATCGTACTGCTGTTCCCAGCCAACCTTGTGTGTTGTGCTACTTTCGCTTGAGGAGATGGGCTTAACGGTCGTCTTCTAAAAGAGCCGTCTCTGGAATAGCCTCCTCGTCGCAGTTCAACGAATCGGCCGACCTCTGCAAACTCGGGTGTTCCAGCAGGTAGGCCTTCTGGAAACGAATCGTCTTGTAATCTGGCGAACGACGAATCTTCTCGAGGCTGGGTTACGGAGTTCTCTTCGGATATAGGTTGCGGTGGGCTAGGTGGGGGGGACCCGATTTGCCGTAATCGATTTGCAAGTTCTGATCCTCTGAAATTTGGCGTTGGTTTAGGTGTAGCGCCGATTTTGAGATTTGTTGTGAGATAAACTGGACTGAAATTCTCGTTCTCAAATTCGATCTGGCCGCTCACAGTGCGTGCCTCTCCCTGATTCACCATTCCTGGAATATTTGTCATAGAGAATGATTCAGCGGCTTGCACACGTGATGAATCATCATTCATAGACTCTGCCTGGTTTTCATTCTGGGTTTGTTCTGCGTTGTGCTCGCTTGTTGGCCATGGTGGAGGGCTGGATGGCATACCACTCAGATCATTGAAAAGACCAGTCCTGCGCTTTGGTTGTTTGAGATCTTCCGAAGAGGGTCCATTCGGCTTTTGAAAGATGTTCTCCAATCCCATAGGACTGAAGAGGTCTTTCTGATCGCCATATTTGATATCGCCTTGGAGCAGTCTCCGCCTCCATTCTGGAGTTTCGTGTGCGGCCTTGTCCTTCACCGGAGATTTCGCTACAGTATGCTGCGCGACTGTGCCATTGTATGCGATGGAATCCTGAGATATGCCAGAGAAAGACTGCGAGGCGCCTCGAGAGGGTGCAACGTGGGATGGGTCCGCAGATGTGCTGAGTGGGATGTTGTTATCGCTAAGACTGCGTTCTGCGAGGGCATTACGTGATTTTGGGGGTCGAAGATCTTTCACAACTTGTCGTACTTGGATTTCTGAAAACGACCCGGAGGATTGCCTCATGCGGGGAAGGCGGCTTCGAGGTTTAGGAGGTACACTTTGGGTGATCTGTGTCGTCACAGAGTCTCCGACATCGCAAGCAACTGTAGGAGGCGTGGGCTGCGCAACCCATTCCTCTGAGAGGTCCTCAAGCCAGGGCTGGGCCATGTTTGCTGGTGCTCGTGTGCGGGATGTTGTGATGCAGCTGTTAATGTTGTTGTCGAGCCGATACGCGTCGAAGAAGCTGTTATGAGGGCCCACAAGGCATAATGGGAGTAATGAGTGCCGCAATTGCAATGGGCGTGGGAGATAACGCGTCGTGAAGTTGAAGTATCAATATACAAGGATTGTGTTCCTGTCTGAGCGCAGGGTTGTGGTGTTCAGCATGTCCACGTGACCTTATCGATAGCCCGCCCCGTTTCCGAAGCAACCAGGTGCTAGATCCGCCACTGCAGTCCAGGAGCCTAGTCCATGGTGAGCAACTCTGTAAACCCTACAATCGTTCTCCCCATCACCCTATACATTACTCTCATACTCATCTAAGGATAGTATTCGGATCCGTTCTATCTAGCCTTGCCCCTTTCCCTCGGTTTCCGCTGCACCTCTTATGCCCACGACGGAAAGTACGATCGGTCTTGAATACGATTGAACATGCGACCTTGGTCTCACAGACATATCTCAACGAACAGAGATTACGGCATAAGGAGAGATAGAATCATATAATATAAGCGCCATACCGCCTAGTATTACTTGGACACAGAGTCAAACGCGAACACTGGATCTTAGAAGTGCCCAGGATGCACCGGCACCTACAGTACGGACTCGACTTTGGTGGATTTGAAATTCTCCCAGAGGATGCAGTGGAAGATGCGACGGATAGCGATCATGGCATCCAACAAAGAGCTGCGAAGCGACGGAGGGTAGAGATTATTGCAGGGCGGTGTTTGAAAGGGAACCCTCCAATCCTCCAATCCACAAGGCTGAGGGGTCCATTCGACAATAACTGGAAGAACCCTTGGATAGAAAGGTCGGAGACCAACAAAACGACTGAACCCCCCACAAGTATGGAAGTCACCAAGCGGACTCTTAGTAAGAAAAAGAGAACAAGCACCAAGGACCAGCCTCGTGGCAAGAATCGTAGTACAAGAAGCAGAGTTAACTTGCAGGAACCCAAGGGAAAGGTCAAAATTCCCTCGCGAATATCATCCCCAGAAAGGCCGCGTGGTGCTACGAGCAAGAGCGATGGAAGTATTCAGCCAGATCCAACGCGTACACTATCTGACGGTGACGACTCGTCAGTCGCAACGGAATTTTTCAGTGCACAAGCTATTCAGCATCAACATCACGAATTACCTCAGAAGGATACCCAGTGGCTACGACGTCCTGCAAAAGAAAGCAGAATAAGATTCGGGCAACGCACAGATGGAATATCAGATATCTCTCCTTCCCGCTCGCGAGACAGCCACCGCCCGCTTGGAGCTCGTGGCGAGCTTCAACTCGCTCTCCCAAAGGTGCCTGTAGGTGCCACAGAGTCCTCTGGCGCCAACACCGATATTCTGGATAGCTGGGGAACAGGGGCTTCGGCTTCTATGGTTATTTCATCACCGATCCAACCGACCCGTGCCACTGTAGATCAACCAGACAGTTGCACAGTGATGAGGCAAGAAACTGTTTTGAGTCCATCGAAAACTTATCATTCCGCCATGCCTACTCAGGCTTCATCCACAGTGTTTGTGTACAGGAAAATCGCAGGATCGAAAAGCAAGGCAAATAATGCCCAAAAGCGGAAACCCCGCACGATGACATTTAGTTCGTCACCTACGCTCATTAGGACTACTCACAAGATACCGAAAGAAGTTCAGGAGGTCAAGGCCCACTTAGAAGAGGTAGAAGAAGGACAGCACAATATGCAAATAAACAGCGTCGCAACGGGAGAGACTCTTGTTCAGCAGACACCCGTTCATGAAGTAAATGGAACACTCGGCAACAAAGAGGAAGCACAAAAACCTGCTAGCCCCAGTCCTTTGAGATCTAATGTGGACCAAGTAAAGCCGCAAGGTCCTCCTGGCTCTAGTCCTACTAAAACTGCTGTAGACTACTCGACGCAAGCTGCAATGTTGATGGCACAGCAAGAATTTCAGGAAGGCACATTTCCCTCCACATTTTCTGCAACCCTCCAACTATGGCCAGAGATCGAAGAACATGCAATACTGAGTAATTCGTCGGCCCCAAGCGCTGCCATGACGCCTGCATCGGGCTTACGAAGCGGGCCTGATAAAAGCGCTCCTCCTGAGAGCATGCTCCGAGGTCCGCCGATCAGCACGCAGGACCTATTCACCGCTGCTTCACCGTTTGCTTTTAGCACACTAAAGAAGAAAAGGCCGGAAAGGTCACAGCCAAGTGGCCTAAGATTGTCTCTCTTTTCTAACGAGGCGCGAGACGACGATCAGGATCAAGAGGGTAATGCAACGGCTACAAGCCCATTATCAACAATAGATCGCATTCCGCTGAAGGAAAGGAATTCCAAGCTGTCCTTCCGAAGTACGGCGTTTGCGAAGGCATCACAGTCACAAGAATCGCCTTACCAAGCTCAAAGTAATTCACCGAGCCACGTGGAGCTCCCTCAGCTGGACTTCCATACATCGTTAGATAAGTTGAGTCCAGACGAGGACCTAGTCTTTACAGACCAGTTTCTGCGCAATCTGAACGCTATAATATAATGGCCTAGTTTCAAAGTGGTTAGGATGGAGATGGGGGAAAGAGTGCCACGGGAGAGCAGATGTTGAAAGCAAGGAAAATGAAAAGAGTCAATCGGGCGTGCTTTTTTTACCACATAGGAATCCAGATTGGGCAGCTTGGCAAATAAATTTACGGCAATCGCATCGACCGGACCGGTACCAGAAAGAGAGCGAAGATACGCAGCGTTCGATAGGAGATATTCCTTGCGTTGGCAGCAAAGAGGGTGAGCCCTGGGTGATGGCCCAGTTGCGGTGAGGGACCACGTTCTGGAGTGATTGGACGATAACGGTTTCCCAACCCTGGATAGTGCAGCAGGACCGAAGACGCGAGACAGGACCATCAGGCGATGGGGGACGGATAAGTGTGGATAGAGATTGAGGATGGACGGACGTGCGAATACTACTACGTACATGGTTTGAAGGTTTTCAGGAGAAGCGGGAGGCGGGGAGGGCTGTTGGACTGAGTCGGCGGTGGTGGATTAGCGTGTATCGTGGCAATGTACAAAATTGTGAGATGAGTTGAAGGGTCTTGAGTAGTCAGTTCTAGTTGTCGATGGGCCCAATGAAGGGCATCAGCGGATCACGTTTGATCACGTTGGGTCGTCAGAAGCGAAGAGCAAGTGACCCGGAAGAGAGTGCTGTGTACTACGTAAACCCAAAATGCCTGTGCCTGTGCTGGTGCTGGCGCTTGTGCTGGGCTGGGCCTGGGGCTTGGGGCATTTCTGTTGGCCAATTCCACACAGAATCGGATTGGCACGGACGCGTGCCACGGCTCAAAGAAAAGGCATCCCAGTGCAACGACGACATTTGTGGACAGCAGGCGCAGTGGGCTTCTAGGAAAGATCACAACACCAGACGGAAGGAGCCAGCGCAGCAACAGCAGGAGCAACGGGTGCGCCAAAAAGCAAGTGCGTGTTCGCAGCGGCAGGAACTACTCTCGGGTCGCACAAATGATTTCCAGCCCATCCCAGCCCTTCCCTAGCCTTGCCCAGCCCAGAAACGGCCGCTGCGAACATCACATCTGCATGTTTATTCTCTACAACAAGTACTTGTAAGATCCTCGCGTTCATCCATCCCATCAAGGAAAAAAGGTGCTGGTGCCGCTGCCGCTGCCGTGTACGGAGTATCTGAGACGTCATTACTGGGGCCTCGCTTGTCACCCTGCTCTCTTGCGCCACCGCTGGGGTGCTCTCCTCGTCCACACAACGCCAGAACGTGGGCCCATTGTTGGCTTGCAACTACTCGCACACCCTACACCTTCTCCCCGCCGCTGCACTGCACCGCTCTGCACCAGCTGCACCCTCTGCCCAGTTCGAACAATCCTCATCTCCCGCCCTGGCTCTGCGTCTGCGTCTGCATCTGCATCTGCTAGCACGCCCGGCTCGTCTCTGCTGACCCCGCCGTGCCCATACGTCGTCCCAGCACCCAACGACCAACGACCGCCGACCGCCTCGCGGGCCGTCCTCAACTCACCGTCCGCCGCCTCTGTGCTTCCCTCCCCCAGGCAATATCTGCCATTCACTCCGCCACGCTGCCCCAGACGCGCCCGCTAGACGGCCTAACCAATGTCGACTCCATGTCAGCACCCTCAATCGATCCGGAAAATACCTCGTCTCCCACATCGGTGAGGTCAAATGCCTCGCATAGCCCTGGTAATGGGGCTCTCCAGAATTCCCCTCCGGCCCTCCTGCACGAGGTAACCCCAAAGAGCCTCTCCCATACCGGCCGTTCCAAGACCGCTCCCATTGCTCCGGAGCGTCTGTGGAATTCCTCTGTCGACAAGCCCCAGCTGTCGGAACGTGACAGCATCTTTGCTACCACCTACCTTGCCTCCGATAGTCCCTCCTCTTCTCCCCGGACCGTCGCACATTACACTGGCTCGAATGATGATGCTCCCGACCATGTCCTTTCAGATATGGCAGCGTCAGCCTCTCCCCCAAGGAGACTGATGGAGCCCCCAATTTTCCGCCAGCAACGTCCCAAAATCGCCCCTTCCACCCTTGAAGATCACCAGGGTATCCTCGCAACCCACTTCAACCCCAGTAGAATCAACCACCACTACCAAAACAACAACAACGACGACGAGAACCGTGCCCGCGGTGACGACTCCCCAATGGAGTTCAGAGACAGATATCATAGCCCACCTCCAGGCATGAGTCCCGTCGACTCCCCAATCCGTCGGTCACTCTCGCCTTCCACCCGCACCGACTCCTCCTCGGCGATCCACAAGACAATATCAGAAGAAAGGCGCCTGAACAGAGAACAAAGAGAAGGAAAAGCTGTCTTCCCCGATGGCCACGTCATTAGCAAGAATCGGTCCCGGGACAACTTGTTGGAGAAGAAGATCGAGGCCACTCTACCCAAAGCGGAGCAGCCTGCAGCCCCGAGAAGTCGAAAGGCAATCCATTATATGCGTGTCTTCAAGGACGGCAACGCAGCCGATGAGCAGAAAAAGAGAGAAGGTCGACCCAAGGAACGACGGGCCACTGAATGGACTACCCCGTCTTATCAAGAGGAGGGCCTCGCGAGAATGGGCACTGGAGAAACAAGTGCCCTTACTGAGCAATTACATCGATGGTCCCACAATTCCTCGGTTGCTCAATCCCCATCAGTAGGGCCAATGGAATCATATTTCGATAAAGTCCCTACTCCGAACAGCGAACTCGGCGCAGGCACTTTCCCAAATCTCACTGAGCTCCCTGAGCCAAAGGAGGAAATCAGGATCAAGCGTGAGATTCCGTTGCGGCTTCTAGAAGAGATTAGAACTTTTGGTAACCTCACACCCGGCGCTGAGAAAGGGACCTCGTTCTCTAGGAGCCTTCCCACTGCAGCGGTTGAAAGACTCCGTGCACCGCACTCCTCAAAAGATAGGCCAACCTCACATGTATATGAGCCGTCGGACTATTTCCAGGTCGGGCTGGAAGAGAACGAAGCACGCTCGCCAGCCTCAGATGAGGAAGATTCGGAAAGGGAACAGATTTCTTCGGCTTTGTACTTCCCGCATCGCCAGTTGAAATCACCAGAGAAAATTCCAACTGAAGAAGTAAGCCGGCAAGCAGAAATTGAGGGTGCTCGGAAGCGGAGTTCAATCAGTGCAGGCAAGGGTCCCAAAGCCTGGGCTTTGAAAGAGGGTGTTCAAACTCCCCAAGAAGTAGAAATTTCTCTACAGTCTCAAGATACCAATCAATGCCTATATGGTGACATCCCAGCGACACCTTCAGTGTCGAAAGAAGACAATAAGTCGCTAACCTCTGCGCCCCCCGACTCAACTACGTCAGCTGAATCTGATTCTGAATCGCTCGCCGAATCGTCGCACTCTCTCAATGACTATGAATCCAGCGCAACTGATGATCTAGGAACGACGCCCACCGCAGCTGTACATACGAAGAAACCAAAGGCGGCACCTCCACCTACTTCGCAACCGCCAGCTCCGCTTGGCGCAGTTGAACTAAAGCCGTACGACCACCAAGTTGGCGGTCATACCACAGTATATCGATTTTCTAGGAAAGCGGTGTGCAAACAACTGAATAATCGAGAAAATGAATTTTACGAAACTGTGGAGAAACATCATCCTGATCTGCTTGAATTTCTTCCAAGGTACGACTTTTCATGTCAACCTCAATCTCCTATAGCTTTGAAGCTGAAAACTCAGCAAAGTTACCATATATCGCCTCACGCACGTTCGTTTTTTAAAGGTCTGTGCTGACGTTGTACTCTCATTTTAGGTATATTGGCGTGCTCAATGTCACATATCGCAAAGCACCCAAGAAGAAGAAGACGAACAAAGAAAAGGCCAAAGCTGAGGGTGGGGATCCCGCATCAGCAAGTCAGCCCAATACGGTTCCTGCAGAGACTATCGGAGCCGTTAGTAACAATGCAGAAACGGAAAATGCGCCGAGGGTAGTCAGTCATTCACAGCAAGTTACGCCCATTCCACAAGTTGTATTTGAAAACAACCGGCATATAATTCCAGACAATCTGTTCAAGGTGCCACCTCGATCTGCCACCCCGGATCCTTGGATGACAAACTCATCATTTCCTTCACAGCTCCATCGTAGGAATCAGAGTGAGCAAGTTTACAGCTCAGCTTTTCCCACACGGCCGTCAATGCAGCATCATAGCAGCTGGGGCGTGACGACTATCAATCGACAGCTCCAAGAAGAGGTCCTTCGTCAGGTGTTTGCGCCACCACCAATTCACCATCGCCATCGCAATCGTCACAGCGTTGCTTCCCGTAGACTGAGAGTGGATTCTCAAGTCATGGGAAGCTCAGTACCAACTCAGAGGAGGAACAGTGCAGATGTGACTACGTTGGGTCCATCTATTAGTGAGGAATCGCCCCGCAAGCAGGTCCTAAAAGCCGAAGCGCGCCGCCAGCTCGGAACGGGCGGAAAGGGTGACTATGTCCTTGAAGATGGCTCACCGCAAAATACAAGTAGTTTACCGTCTGACCTACTTCTTCCTCCACCCTCCGCCCTCCCGCGCCGTCGGCATTCGGGTGGTGGCCTCACACGCAGACCTCTTGGTGTGGACTCTAATCGTAGGCATAACCTGGAGTTCTACGAGGAGGAGGGATTTGGGGGTGATGAAGACGAGCTTTTCGCCATGGACGAAGACCATAGATTGCCACTTCAAGTGAATGGCACGAAACCTATCCAGAATCATGAAGATGCCATCAGCAATCACGTGGAAAGTGCACCAGAGGCCACAATGTTACCCGCCCCCGTGACCCCCAAAGGCAAGAGTGCAGAACCTGTCATCGAAGAGCCGATAAATCCGGATCAGGCCCAACAACCTGATGAACGTGTACAGCACTTCATCCTTTTGGAAGATCTTACTGCAGGGATGTCTAGGCCTTGCGTTCTCGACCTGAAGATGGGAACCCGACAGTACGGTATCGAAGCCGACGAAAAGAAACAAAGATCTCAGCGCCGCAAGTGCCAAATGACCACCAGCCGTGAGCTAGGTGTGAGAGTGTGCGGTATGCAGATCTGGAACGTCAAGACACAGAGCTAC
This sequence comes from Acrocalymma vagum, assembly GCA_028476805.1. Taxonomy (NCBI): domain Eukaryota; kingdom Fungi; phylum Ascomycota; class Dothideomycetes; order Pleosporales; family Acrocalymmaceae; genus Acrocalymma; species Acrocalymma vagum. The sequence goes on from JAQGEP010000002.1 coordinate 411,941, forward strand.
GTTTTTGAAGACAAGTACTACGGTCGTGACTTGAAAGCCGGGAAAGAATTCCAAGATGCATTGAAGCGCTTTTTTTGGGATGGCAATGGGTACAAAGCTGCTAGTCGACATATTCCCGTGATTCTAGAAAAGATCAGCGCCCTCGAGAGAATGATCAGACAATTGCCAGGCTATAGGTTCTATGCAAGCAGCCTACTTATGCTGTACGATCGCGGAGATGGGGAGCAAAAACTAACGCTCCCCAATGGCGCATCGGCCTCAAGCACCGACGACTTTACTTCTCTACAATCTGGGGCCACATCTCCCAGCGTCGCGCCAACGTCGAACCCAGCCCCGAAAAATACACCGGAGATCAAACTTAAAATAGTTGACTTCGCAAATTGTGTGACGGCCGAAGACGCATTACCCGAGAATGTCCCTTGTCCACCGCAGGATCCAAATGGCGTTGACAGAGGATATCTCCGCGGGCTTAGATCGCTTCGCTTGTATTTTCAGCGAATATGGCGAGATATTAACGAGGAATGGGTTGAGCGCGGCGAAGGAGAAGGTATGTCAAGAGATTCGCGTGGGCCCGGTCTAGGCGAAGTAGGAACCGGGTGGATGGACGATCCAGGAAGTGAGGATACTGGCTATGTCAGTATCTAATCACAGACGTTGGGCGAACGCAAGGCAAAGAGGATGGAAATGCATGAGCTAAAGCATAATTGCATACTTCGTACTGCGGGTAAGACGGCGTTTCCACTTTGCGTAAATGTCATTTGGGAAGTGCCCTTTTAATTTTTGTCTTTCAGTTTCGTTTTGTGGGTTCATGGTAATTGGCGTTTGATGCAAGACAAAGTAATGCCTATTTTCCTGTAATGTTTCCATTTTCAAAGCGACGAACGTCGAGGTTATGGCGGCAATTTTTTTCGTCGTTTTCTTCCCACTATTCAAAACATCATAAGTAAATTTTGGTAAAGATGGGAAACGGGTGGATACTGGCGCTTTGGTGGGAATTTTGGGAGGCATTTTCGTTTTAGTTCTTGGTTTTATTCTCGTGCTTTCGTCTGTTAATTGCTTTTGAAACCTTTTCAAGTTGATTAATAGGGTTGGTTGGCAATTTGGTACTGCATAGCTAGGCTAAGGTGGGTGGCTAGTATTACTTTGATATTGTATATTTATAAAGACTTAGTACTTAGTAGGTTGGCTGGGTCTTGGGGCAGGTGCTTGATAGATAAAATATAAGAACTCAAATTATTTGATATGTTTGGCTTGGATGTGATATCACATTTCTGGAGTGCTCTTGTGTTAGTACTACTTATGTTATATGTATCTAGTATGTTGGAAGAGTTTTGCTCGATGGATATTTAGAAGTTTCGTAGGAGCTATATCGCGAAATAAAGAACATATCAAAGTTTTTCTCTCTCCTGCATCATTATACATTATCATCATCACATTACACCAAATCCACCCTCGTACATCAGCTTCGATCTCCTTCATACCTATCCCATTCATAGTACCACCTACTTCCCCCCCATCCCGGCCCTCCTCCTCAATCCACACATCAACGCCCCCACAATCGACACCACCGCCGCAACAAACATGAACGTCGCCACAATTGTCGCCCAGCGGCACCTGCGGTTCAAAAAGTAGTCGCCCTCGTCTGCGCCGCTGCAGCGGTAGCTGAGATCGTCGTTGTAGCAGTCGCCGGCCAGAATGTCGATTTTCATCAGGCGTTGTTCGCGGTAGGTGTAGTCTGTGTTTTCGCAGGAGGCACCATCGAGTTTTACGGCGAGGAGCTGTTGTGGAGGGGAAGAGAAGAGGTTAGTTTTGGTATGATCTTTTTTTAAACCCTTTTTTTTTGCCCGGGGGGGAGAGGAAAGAAAACTTACAATTCCTCCAGCGACGTTCATACCTGCAACCAAGACATCACAGCTCAGACTCGCCAGTCCGTGGAGAAACTCACGCCCCAAGTCTGCGCAGGCGAGCGCGCCGAAGACGAATGTTGCTGAGCCGGTGGCGATGGCGTAGTAGATAGCAGCTGAGATTTTAGAGTCGCGGTAGTCGTTTTGGTCGGTTAGGAGGAGGGAGGTTAGCACGAGGATGATTATAGCTGAAATGAGTTGGAAGACGCGGAGGGTTATGGATATCGCGGTGTGCATGTTGGTGGATTGTGTTGTGTTTTGTTGTACTTTGTCTGTGTATGAATTTGATATATGAGAGACACAAAAACCCCCAGAGTATGTAATGTATGTAGACAAGCTTGGAAAAGCAGAAATTAACTGATTATATCAACACCCCAGGTACGGGAATCGCCCGACTCTTAAATCCTGCTCCTTATGTCGGTGCACAAAAAAACGAGGCCTCCCATGAGCCCAGCCAGCCAGCCAGCCAGGCAGTGTAAAAAAGTGCAAGACAGCCTCGCACAGCCTTGTGCGCGGCCCTAGAATTTAGGTACATAGATCTACGTCTTTGCTTGGCGCACACTCCGCCTCAAATACTTAACTTGGCTTTGGGGCGCCTTGGCTGCGTGTTTCCTTACTGCAGCTCGCTTCCTACCTTAGATTTAAATATTCCGAAAGGCGATCGCTTTACGTCAGGGTGATTGTGGTGTGATTTTCTTTCGCATTAGTCTAGTGTTTGGTGGGGTCGTACCATACAAGTATAAAGTGGAGTGTACTGTACGTGTACTGTACGCAGGTCCCTCGTTTAAATTTTGGCCTGCATCGCAACTGAAACCGCTAAAGGGGTAGGATTGTGGGGTTCGTTTTGTGATTTACCTATTTATGGGGTGATGTGATGGGCTAGGAGATTTAACATGGGAGAAGGATGGCCAAGACGTCAGGTACACTTCGCCTCGCAAGACGCCACTGTCATCATTTCCGTTTTCGGAGAGAAGCAAGCAGCATGTCATGTTTATCCATTCAAAGAGGGAAACGCTGGACTTTGTTGTGTGGAGTCCTAGGGAAAGACAAGAGAGACAACTGAAATAGATAAAAATGTTGTTGCAGCAATAGAATTTTTTCTAAGGGATGGAAGTAGAGTTTATTGGGTTTCGAGTGTTGTCTACATTAAAGGTGTTGGAATGCATCCGCTGGTGTAGAAAGCATGTGCTTTGGCATATTCATCGAGCTTGCTGTCGCTGCCATATTGCTTGAACAAGCCCTATTATACTCCCGTGTCAAGAACTATCCTTCGCACCATATCCACAGGTTTTGCACTCCCATTCTCACCAAGTCCAGCCGCATCCTCCTCACGGAACCCCAATCCCCGATAAAAGTCGAATGCTTTTGTGTTTGCCACATGCACCGATAATCTGACCAGCACTTCAGGAGCACCTGAATCCTTGGCAACTCTCTTCGCTAGCTCCATGACTGACTCCATGAGGCGCGTTCCTATGCCACAACAACGGAAATCAGGGTGAACGAAAACGCCAACGATATGACATTTGAGAGGTTCCGAGTTGAGATGATCTTCACGGATGAGTGTATTCGTACCACTCCATTCGCTATGGCTAAGGCAGAGATGCTGATCCTTGGATTTTGGGCAATCTTCCGTGCAAGTGACCGGTATAAGTTCTCTTCGAGAGCCTTCTGGCTGCGCAGTAGATTCTGTCGAGACGCCATTAAGAACTCTACTTGGAATCGCCTCCTGGTGTGCTATGATAGTATATCCATTCGGGTTGTGGAGTCGAGCCTCCCATCTTTCGTACGGCAACTTGATCTCGTTGTCATAAGTACTTGAGAAAGCTTCTGGTGACATTTGAAGCGATTGTAGTCTCAGATCTTTGTATTTGGAAACTAACAACGACCATGCTGAGGGATTTTTGAGCGACTTGGGCAATATAGCTATGTAATGGGATGCCATTGCTAGTAATTTGGATGATCTTTGGAATGGAGTAATTTGGTTCAAGAGGTCCTTTATTTGGACGTCGCCGCAATAATAATAGTGCAGCAGATACAATGGAGATTTGTGGGCAAAAAGTGGATAGAAGGGGATGGGGTTTGGGTGAGGGTTAGGTTCTTTGGGGTATATGAGATGAGCCAGAAGTGATTGATGACTCATGGTCTGATGCCTCTCCTCGTGTCTTGGAGGGTAGCAAATATCTCAATGCAAACCTGTCGCACCTAGAAATTCCGTTAATAGTCGTACACGTTCTTTGGAAAGGGAGACTTATAAAAAAAGAAATGTGCCGCCCAAAAGGACGGCACTATAGGACGACCCCACCAACACCCCTCACCACAAACTCCCTCTTCCATGTAAACTACTTTGCGAATACCTAAACACAGCTTGATGCCGATCATAACTCCCCAAGGTTCAGCAATTGAAATACTGCAAAGAAGACGGTAAAAATAATCAGCAAACTGTCACGTTAGGGAAACTATTGCAAGGCAGTCAAGAAGCTACACTATGTCTCAAAATATGTCAACGGACAGGCCTAGACCTTGATCCTCACTCTTGAGAGGTCCCGTCTCCATAATCATTAACAAGTGCGGTATACACTCCATCCTGTAACTTGTATAGCCCCGTCATGACTGTTGTGTTTGATAAACCGCTATTTCCCGCAAAGTGTTTCGTAGTCGTAGAGCTGTTATTAGAGAGATGGCCGGAATTGTCTGAGATCAGAATCGTTAAAGCCGTATCACTTTAGAACAAGTTTCTTGTCGTGTCTTCATCCTGCCATGCTCTCAACAAGACCCGATCCTTCATTTTCTCAGCCAAAGCACTCGAGTGACACAGTCCTAATCGAAACCGTACAATGATCGCGCAGTACTCTCTTCTCGGCACCATAATCTTCCGTGTGTAGGGGCATGACTCTCAGAGACTAGTCTTTGATTCCTCTCCAGTTCCACTTGAGGTGTCGGAGGGCTCTAATGCGGACAAAGGACATCCTCCAAAACCGCATGGTAGCGTTCAGAACAGCTAGAAAGCCACTTGAACAAAATTATGGGTAAACGCTCGCCAATGCGACTGCACGCTATACATGCACGTTGACGACTAACACGACTGACCGGATATCACAAAGTGACCAGTGCCGAATGACCGAAGTCGTGACACAGGCTTGGTGACGTTGAAAGCGAGCCTAAGGTTGGAGACATGGTTGGAATTCTCATTCTTGTTGGGGATACCAGACTGCTTTGAGGGCAGCTACCGGTTAGATGTATGGGGGTCTTCTTCGTCATTGCACAAAGCCGACCTAGAATAGTCACCGCATAGTACAATCGTCGCGTACCAGGTCCAACGCACGACAAGTCTTTCAGAAATTCCTGGGGAGACTGTCAAGGGTTCAGATCCGGAGCGTGGCGGCCTGTCATTCGTAGGGACAATATCAACCTGAGACATGGAGACCTCGCTGGGCATATGCCTTTCCGACGAGTGGATCTCATGACAGCCGAAGCCAAACAGGTAGGTAAGTCTGTGTGTAAGACATGATAGCCATAGCGATCAAGGCCGCGCTCTTCTGTTGCCTATTAAATCAATCCCAAGCGTCTGAAAGAGGCGTGTTTTTGTTGGCACTCGGCATTGCAGCTCCTATACGGCTTCCTATTCTAGACGTAACCAAGGCTAGACGGAATTCAAAACTCCAGGAACGGTCCTCGTCCGAGGTGCTCTACATCTCCCGCCAAGTCTCTCCTCGGGAGCATCGCTATAACTGTCGACGAAAGCTATCCTTCCACGGCCAGAGTCTGTTGCACGGATGAGGGTATCGACGTGGTCCTCGCACGAGGACTTTAACGCCCCGACAGGCACATGACGCCCCCATTTTGAGATTTGAACCTCCCGGGCCTCGATTCTCCCTTTCGGACACCTTCCGCAAGGCAGGTAGCCAATGGCAAGTTGACAGGCATCCAGTACTTATTCGGGAGGTCGGCGACATAACCGTGACGCTTTTCGTTCAAACGGAGTACAAACGAATACCAAAAGATGATTAGGGTTAAGATCCGAGCCTGCCCTCCCCATGCACAACCTCAATGTTGCCATTGGGGCGCGTAAGTCAACATGCAGACGACCCAAAGGACCTGTGTCAATCTACGCAACGTACACGGGGCGCTTTACGCATTCCGGGTGGAAGACAGGACATCGGTAACTGCAGGGAGAGTGACATGCGTAAAAATGCAGGCGGAGCCCGGCAAGAGAATTGGTGGAGAAGCAGAGAGCAACGCGTGATATCCCACAGTTGTCGACATGGTCAGAGCTAGCCGCTGGGTTGCTATAAGGCCTGGAATCCGGTTTCGGCATTTGCTGAGACACTGTAGCAGCTTGATTGAGGACGGACTTTGAGTGGTGAAGATGTTCAGTGGTGGTGTCGTGAGAGGGACAGTGAGTGGACGGAAGGGAAGCTAGATATGCGGATTCGCGTCACGCGAAGCGCTAATTCACATGAAGCTAGCGCGTGTCGCGATGTCACGATCCAACATTACCATTGACTAAGCAATATCCTGTTCTTGATGTCTTCTCTTGATGCTTGCCACACTTACCTCCACTCAAATTTCACTAAGGAGTGTATCCGATATGGGAGCTGTCGAGGATGCAGTCGACGCTGCCGCCAATTTCATAGGCCCTTTTGTAGACAAAGACCGAAAGCAGGATCAAAACTCTCAGGATGAAGAACCACATTTGGAACCGGAAACACTGGTAATGCAGGCGCTCCATCATCTCCAGGCAATAGATGCTGCTGATAAAGCCGCCGACCCTGATGCTCCATACGATGCATCACTCGCAGGCGTTGTCTATGGTCTCCTCGACTTGATCACGTCTGTCGGTATCCTTCCACATCTCTCTTGTGGCGTCGTATTTAGTCAACGCCCACGCTCTGTTTTAGTCTCAGTCATATCCATACCATTGAGTCAAAATGAAACCTTGCTCTCTCACGTGGTGGATATACTGGTTCCCATTCTAGATCAGAGCGGTCTTGGTGTTCAACCACTTGTATCCCAGCGGGTTCTGCCAGATATCATCACTGCACTTGCAGAGTTGTCGTTCTCTCCGGAAGTAAGTGGAACAGCGCAGACAACTTACCGACCAACCTACGAACGAATTTTCTCTACGACTGCTACCTCCAGATTGTTACCAATACTCACAACTCTCCTTCAACAAGACTTACCTACATGGCTTAAGCCCCAACTTTCACGCGAGCTTGCGATGGTGCCTCTTCGGCCTCATGGGGTTCGCCACACAATTGAGTTCCTGTCGCTTTCCTACATGTCCAAAAACTCACAAGTTCCGCAAGATGCTTCTGGCCCGCAGTCGCAACTTCCGATTCCATTAGAAGCAATAGCTCAAGCATCTCGGCTTTTGGTATCGCCCCCGAGTGGGACGGACCAGGACGAATGGATCAGGCAGCTCGCGCCTCAGCTCTTAATCCTCCTTGACGGATTGGAGGGGAAAGAGTTAAGCAGAGCAGCAGGGCATATCATTGCCGCCGGTATTCTATGCAAAAAGACCACCGGAGCGCCAGGAGCAATTGGGTGGAACCTCTTCGCATTGCCTCTCTTTCAGTCCATTTATCCCAAAAGTCCTTCGAATGTCACATCACGCAAAAGCACATCGGACCAAATTGTCACACAAGAGAAAGACCTGTATATTGCCTTACAACGACTTTTTACTATTGTTTCGTCATATTCTCATGCCGGCCTTGCGAAACGTCTTATTGGACCGTTGTTGCTTCCCCTCTGGAGTCTACTTTGCTATTCGATCGAACGACCATCGCTAAATAAAGAATGGAGAGAAGTTCCCAAAGCTACTATATCGCTGTATTTGAAAGTTGCTTGCGATCCGAAACAAGTTGACACCATTGCAGCAAATCTCTTTTGGGATGGAGATCGGACATGGGTACTCGGGCCTGGCGCGCAGGGTGGCGTCGAGATTCGTCGTAGACAAGGGGATATCGAAAACGTAGGAGTCAGCGGGATTCTTGCCCGCATCGCGAGTTTGAATGAGCGCGTCAATCTGCTCGTCACCCTCCTTGCCGACGCAAGCATACCTGACGACGTTGCCGGAGCAGTATTTCTTCAGACAACTAAAAGATGGTTATCCCCAGGCCAAAATATCAAAACCCCATTGGTGGACGATCCAGATATTGACCCTCTGGTCGGTCTTGTAGACGCAAAGCTTTCTGAAACCATGGCCACAAAATTGAAGGACAAATTTGCTCGCAGCCCACAACATATCATAGAACTCATGGTCCAAATTCTCCAGAACTTCATTAAGGAACGTCAATTAGTAATACGGAAGAACTCTAAGTCTAGTATACCTAGCCGAGCTACCTTAGGAAACATTGTCAGTCCACAGCCAGGTAACAAAAGTGCAAGCGGGGAAGGCGAATCTGAAGAGCTTGCATCGTTTGCGCTGAGCATCTTACATACACTCATAACATCGGAAGACTTTAAGCAAACTCCGGAAACGACCAAAATTATCTCATCAATCCTTCCTTCACTCGAATACCTCTCCCAAGCAGGGCAATCCACTTTCCTCCCTCCACTCATAATAAACGCGGCAGCAAACCTTCTCCAACTTCTCTCTCCAGCGACTACGACTGAATCGACTTCTGACCCATTGGTCCATCACCGCGCAGATCTAAAGTCCGCTATAACAGATCTTACTTCTCCCGAGCCACCGAACCGCACATGGGCCCTCCACGCCATCCGAAATCTTGTTCAAGATTCTTCCGCCTTCCCCATTATAGACATCCCCTCCATGACACACATGCTTCTCTCTGCCTCGATTGCAGATCCTGAGTCCTATGTTCATACTGCAGCCATGCCTGTACTTGTTGATCTCGCCTCCAGGTCACCTAACCCAACCATCAGAATCATCATCGACGCTTTTGTCGATATTGACGAACGTTCTCTGAAACTGAGAAAAGAGAAGGATATCCGAGAAGCATTGGACTTCCGACTCCGTGTGGGCGAAGTCCTTAACAAGCTCGTTCTGGACGAGAATTTCTGGAGCATTGGCACTCCCACAGGCACAGAACACACATATGTCAAAATGATCGTGGAAGCTACGTTGTCGCTAGCTAGTCGTCGCGGTCAGCGGAAGAAGACGCTGCATGCACGGACGCTTCTCGCTGAGGAAGAGCGCAAAGTCCAGGAAGAAGGCGAGGCTGCTTGGGGTGGACCGATTCCGAATCTTCTTGACCCTGAGTCTGAGAATCCTGCTGAACAGGCTGAGCGCGATGCCCTGTTGAAGATAATACAAGGATGGGAAGATACTGGTATTGAAGAAGATGTGCGAATTAGGGCATCTGCTTTGAGTGTGCTTGGAAGCATCATGGAATTAAGATTACCGCTGTTGAACCAAGTCACGGTTGATGCAGGCTTGCAAATGGCGCTTCTAATTCTGACCATGGAGACGGGAGAGCCAAAAGGAATGCTGAGACGCGCTGCTGCGTTGGTAATCATGGGATTGCTGAGGGGTATGGATAAGGCCCTCGAAGAAGGAATTGATATTGCTGTAGGATTGGGGATCCAACAGAATGAGGAGGTGGAGAGGGTTATGAAATGGGTGCGGGATGAGGATGTTGATGGGCTGGTCAGGGGACATGCACAGAACGTCGTGGAAGGATTGGAGACACTGAATATGAAGAAGTTATATAGAATTAGGGACGAGGGATTGAGATTGGGGCCAAATCTTGGATTAGAAGGGAACCTGAGGGGACTGAACATGAACCCTGACCTGAGTCCGGGGAATGAGGGAAAGAGAAACCTGATTGTGGAGGAGATCGAATAATCTTCATTCGTAGTTCAGAAACACCTACAGGTGCCAGATCATGGGCACCATATTTTCTTCTCCCATTCATCCGCCGGATGTCGTCCCTCCCGGTATTTGAAGCATGCTTACCCCGAACGACAGCATGCTTACTTTCTAATGATTTTGTAAAAAGACCCAAGTGCGGTTCATAATTTATCCCCAGAACGTTCCTCTTCGCCCTTGCGCGCTTAGTTGTTGGCCGCACCGTAAATCGTAACCTCGATTCGCATCTTGACATTTCTCAACCAGACATAGCCGTATCTTTCACCGCCTTGGGTTCTACCTTGTCCGCCTGACCAATCCAAAGAACGTTATTGCACCGTATCAGTACCTGCCCAAGTTTACCGGAGCTGACGCCGTTGACGAATTCCTCGGTGTTTGCGAGTTGAATATTCATGTAGAGGTCCACGGAGACGAGGCGGCCCTTGTATTCAGTCTCGCCCCACTTCAGTCGTACCAGAATTTCTTTGTCAACCCTAGAATATATCAGTCTCACATTCTTCGAAGTCGTGGAGCAATGAGGAGGAGAGGCGCAATACGTACAAGCTTTGGAGCATGGGACGGGGGTTGAAGGGTGCGAGCTAGTTTTGAGTCAGCATGATGTTGCCAAGAACAAAGTTTCTCGACAACTCACAGACATGATTGCGAATTCCTCAGCTCTTGAGAATCCACAGTCAAGGCAGTTGGCGGAAGAGGGTTGTTGTTGAGTCGCGCCAGCGGTGATGCAAGTAGCTTCTCGCGAACGAAGAAAGTCGGCCGGCAAAAGGTTCCTCCGTGAATCCGGACAGCCAATCACATGTAAGCATCCCCGCCCCCGCAGCATCATGCCTTCTCAAAGTCTCTTGTGAGGCCGTTTAACTTTACCTATTGAGCTTTACCTTAACCAGCGCATTTCGATTATCCAACATGGTGCTCGCACTTGCTTTGACTGCTGAGCTCAATGGGTAAGAACAACATTGATCCCTCATTACAGAACCTAACTAACATTTCTGCTCAGAGTAACAGATCTTCGCCCCAATGACACCGAAGACTCCCCTTTCCACTATACATTCAAAGTCCAATGTACATCATGTCGCGAGACGCATCCCAATTTCGTTACCATGAGCCGTTTTGTAAGTTTTCAGCTCTTGTCTTCCGCCTTCATCACTTCTTACTAGGGAATGTGAACAGGAAATGAACGAAGTCAGCGGCAGCAGAGGAGAGGCCAACTTTGTCTGGAAATGTAAGAACTGTAAGGTCATACTTGTCCGCTCTCTTCTGTTGCGATGAAAAAGCTCATTTCGTATAACAGAGAGAGCATTCGGCAAATATCAAAGCTGCACCAGCAACCTATCCTCAGTCAGACCCCCCAAAGACTCAAAATATCCTTGAGTTTGACTGCCGGGGATTAGAATTCACAGAGTTCAAAGCAGAAGTAAGCCATTATCATGATAGCTGCCTAGACCTCGATTGAGACGTTCTGACTGTATGATTCAAGGGAGAATTCTCAGCGACTGGTATTGACTCCAACACCAAGTTCCCAAGCGTGGACCTCTCAGAAGGCGAATGGTTCGACTATGATGAGAAGGCCGGCGAAGAAGTCAGTATCACGAACGTGAAGTGGGAAATTCGAAGGGCTTAACCCATGCTTCCTTCATTTCGGTAGCTCGGAGCCTAAGGCCTGGAATCATCTACCTACTCGAGTATACAATAGCATCGTCTATTTACATACGGATCTGCATTGTCTGAAATAGCAGCAGACAGCAGCAATTTCCACATCCAAATCAGCTTTTTCCCCTCGTATATGCAAGACCGACCTTTGTTCACCATCTTTTTAAATGCTAAATTATAATGTCCTCGGCATTCGTATCCATATATGCAGGGACAACTGCCTGTTCGTTCGGACATATTCCAGGTTAGTGGCGAATATCATTGGGGCCCCACATTAGGTACCCTGGCCATTTCAGTGCAGATCATCAAGAACCCTTAGACTCACAATAAAGAGGGTCTATTTTTTGTTTCAACCGCCATCTAGGCCGTTACTTAGACATAAACTGATTCAATAGCTTAATTAGGAGCATAACTACAAATATGCAAGACTAATTGAACAGCAGGAATCTCTGCCTCGCGGATATCAAACATCCCCAAAGTATCTCTGCCCAAATAGAACACTCTACTTTTGCAATCACTAAAGAAAAGAAACCTAACCATACTCAAGACAGATAACTATACTACTGTTAGCTATTCGTTACAATGATGTTAGAGATGAGTAATCTTACCAGAATCAAACAAAGCAAAACAAACTACTGTTTTCCCCAAGTAATCTCAGTCGAGGGCTTTCCTAACTCGATATGATCCTTTGGCTTGCCAATGATGATATCTGTCTCGGCCTCACGCTTGCCCCATGTTGTCTCAGTCGTTGGCTTGCCAAGCTCGACTGTGTCTTTGGGCAGACCCCACTCAATACCGTCAGCATCACGCTTACCCCAGGTAACCTCAGTCGATGGCTTGCCGAGTTCTACCTCATCTTTTGGCTTTCCGAAAGTGATGCCATCACGCTTGCCCCATGTAATTTCGGTGGAGGGCTTGCCGAGCTCGATCTTATCCTTGGGCTTGCCCAACTCGATGTCCCTCTTACCCCAGATGATCGTGGTATCTGGGTCGGTGATTGAGATTGAGTCAGGGGGAGGTTGCTTGTCGCCTCGCTTTTCCTTACCCCAAGTGACCTCAGTTGAAGGAGGGCTGATCTGAATAACATCGTCGGGCTTCTCATCACGTTTGCCCCAGGTGATATCGGTGGAAGGGGGTGCCAATTCAATGTCGTCGTCTGGCTGGTCGTCACGCTTGCCCCATGTTACCGTGGTGGTAGGTTTTCCAAGAGTAATCTTATCCTTGGGCTTGCCGAAAGTGATACCCCTCTTTCCCCAGGTGATGTCGGTTGAGGGAGGAGCCAACTCGATGTCATCATCTGGCTGGTCGCCACGCTTGCTCCATGTTACTTCGGTGGTGGGCTTTCCAAGGGTAATCTTGTCCTTGGGCTTGCCAAAAGTAATGCCCCTCTTGCCCCAGGTAATCTCAGTCGATGGAGGGCTGAGTTCAACAGTGTCGGATGGCTCTGAAATAGTGAAGCCTTGGGCCTGCTCATGGTTAGCGCTTCGTTGTGGATGTGCGATAGGGTCGAGTAGTGTCCAAGATGGGGACGATGCGTACCTCTGGCTCAGCAATAGGGAGACCATTAACACTGGCCAACAGGGCACCCGCGGCGACTGCTACTAGTCTGTACTGCATGATGTTCGATGGTTGAAATAAAGTTCAATATCAAGTGTGGGTACGGTACCGATCCGTTCAAAAATCTGGACTAAGGACAAGAATATCAAGACGATTGACCAGGAAGAAACAGCGTCCTCATATACCCTTAGTCTTCAAAGTGCCACGGTTGCCACCTACTACCGAAACGTCAAAGGACCTGCCTGGAAAGGGCAAAGCAGAGTCAGTAAATGGGGAAGTATCCAGACCACCGTATAACTAATTTGGATAAACCATGATGCAGCCCCTGCCATGGGCGCGCTGCTTCGCTTTGAGTACGGGTCTGATCAGTGGTTAGCTTTTCACGAGACCGACTTGCTACATATTGCATGGTGTGGGAGACGGCTAGTGGAGTGATTGATGAGTACGACGGGTCCACTTAGACGTGATCCGCTACATGCATTCAACGTCTTGGACATAGACAACATCACGACGGCGTGGCATTGGCGCTTGGTCTGTGTACCGTTGTATCGCTCGAGTGGACATGGGCGGCCTGCACAGAAGCCCTTCGAAGCTGGGGTCATGGTTCGTGCTCGGTTGAGCAATATGGAGGTGTTGTCGGGCTAGAACGGCACCATTGGGCACGAAGATCCCTATCTATGCCAAGTTTGTCCGACATGGGGATCGACGGGAAGTGCATGATGCATGCGGCGACGTTGGGGGATCTGGTCCAACAAGCGGCTCCCAAGGTAGCGAACCGTGAGTTCCGGACTCCCATAATGAGCAAAACTCTGAATAGAATGGTGACATCGACAAGGTGGTGGCCGTATGGGGAAGCTAACCGAGGCCTAGACTTGATGAAGAAGCTTTATGCCTTGTATTGATCCGCCGCTAAGTAGATGAAAGGTCTGGAGATGGATTGGCTCTCTCGACTGCAACTGTCAGTTCCAGTAATTACACCGCTCTCATCTCTGGGGTAGCTATTTTCAGCAACGGTAGCCAGGTAAGTGCTACCAAGTGATTTTGGGAAGCTGCTACATATATTGGGGCTACATGGGTTTTGCGAAAGAAGAACGAAGAGGCAGAGAAACTGTGGCCTAAAAGATGAGGTTCTGGAAGATTTTTCTTTCGTTTAGGCCTATTCTTAGAGTACCTTACAGGTTGCTTGCATAGCTGAATATTGTGCAAACGGATGAAAAGCCAAAAGGGCCATGAGAAGAAGGAGGAAAGAAGGACGCATGCCGTGAATATTAACCGACAGGGTTGGGGCCGCTTATGACATACGATGAGACAAATTGCTTGGTTGGGGATTCTTATCTCGAAATCTCACAAGAACTAAATAAACTTTGGATAAGAAAGAAACCAGCGGCGTGGGGACACACCGTAGAAAAAATGACGAAAGGCGAATTCATCGGAGTGGCCGCAAGGTACCATCAGCAGGTATGCTGATTTCTGCACGCACGAAGGAGAGAAGTTGAAGTGAAGCCGTTGATTGTCGAAGCGAGCAACATTATATTGCGGGTGCAGTGCGGTTAATTTAAATAGACAAGATGAAAACGAGCTTGGCAGCAGCACGGGCTCTGACAACGGCACTACCTCAAAGGTGGAAGATAGAAGCGACAGTCAGGCTTTCGATATGACTTGTCACTCGTCATCGGGCCAAAGGCATTTTGTGGCGTGCTGAGAGTGTGAATGCACGTGACCAGGTGCCCATGCTTCTGTATCTCTATCGTCTTCAGTGATTGGGAATCATGACATCTGAGCTGACAGCTAGCTAGGCCTGGAGATGACCGAAAGATCTTGCTTTCGCCCGCTCAGCAACATAGAGGGCGAACATTAGCATCAATCCCGTCAGCAGGCCAACAAGGACAGCATCCCACTGTCTTGCCATCCTTCTTGCCCAAGCTTTGCAATCTTCCACCACTATCGCCTGGCTTCTCGCTCGCCTCGCACTTCGCAGTCCAGGCAGCCCATCCAAGCTCCTGAAGTTCATGGTCTTCTGATAGTCTAGAAGCTCATTCTTGGCCGACATCTTCTCCGCCCACACATCTAGTGTATTTCGAGGCGAAAACCTGCTTTCAGAGTTTGGATTCTCAGACTCCTTGCCACCTACGTCCTCGGTACCACTCTTCTCTTCTTCAGTGCCAATGAGAGGGACCCCAAACCCACAACTCGTCTGCACTTTCCAGACGTGAAGCAGAATGATCGCTCTCGCCCCCGTCATGTCCATGTCACATCCATTCTCAGTTGCCATGCGCGCTCTCAGCTCTACGAATTTCGTATCCCATTTCTCAACCACTTCGCCCTTGCAAAAGAGTCTCATGATCTGTGGTGCCTTGCCGAAGCTGCAGAGCATGACAGTGACGCGACCATTCTCATAGACGTGGGAAATCGTTTCACAGCCGGAGCCCGTGGCGTCAAGGTAGGCCACCGTATTAGGGTCTAGAATTGAAAAGGTACGGGATGGATGACCTTTTGGGGAAATGTTGACATGGGAGCCGGCGAGCGGCGCGCTCGCAACGTAGAAGAGCGATTGTTTCGATATGAATTCGGCGTGGTTTTCGGTGATTGAGGGATAGAACTTTACCATCTTTGAATCGTCAAGGTCAGCCTCGGCTGCAAGCAAACTTTGTTTTCCACAATGATGTTTCTTCAACTGTTTGCTTCGAGAAACGTATGGTGGAAATGTCCTTTCCAACAGCCCACAATAGTCAAGGGTTCGTTTCCGCTTGTAGAATATACGCCAAGAGTGATGGAGAAAATCAATCTGGGTTGCGTTGGCGACAAGGCTGTTAGTATTCGTCGTTGCACCTTGTCGGCAGGTATGCCTCCAAATCCAAGTCTAGTCTCTTCAGAGAGCTTTAAAAATGCAATTTGATGTTGAAATACGAGCAAGAATGGGCAGGTTCCTTGAAAGAAGAGGTTGACATGGGCAGATGTGGGAAGTGGGACAAGGAAGAAGAGGTTAGGAACTTATGGCGAACATTTGAAGAAAACCAACAAGGTCTAGCTTTGCCTGATCGCGCGGACCCATCATCACTTTTGGCTTGCACTAGGCGGCCGTACGGGGGTCAGCATTTGGTCCTGCGTAAATCGGGTCTTGCTTAGCCATCATGAACCAAGGAATACAAATACTCAATTAGGAAATTGACAGCCTTGATGTTTATATCAGTTCTCAAAATGTTCTGTCATTACGTACACATTCCGAACATTCCGAAACGATGAAGTTGACTCGTGCGGGGACCATCGCTTATATATTAAATTGGCGGGAATCAGAGTAGCACGTGACATTGACCTCTCCTCAGAGCTCTTTGCCAAGGCCTTACATAAGCACAACTTTTTTGGATCGAACGACCTATTCCCACATCTTGCGACTCTTTTAGAAATGCCTCATCGCTCACCTAGACACATCAATTGAGCGCCCTCTGATCGAAGTTGTGTCAATCTGCCGTCGCCGTCCGAAATCTCCGAACAGCGCTCGTCGCCCGCCCCCTCAAGTTCGCCCTCCCTCCCTCTTCTTTAGCCCAAAGTATGCCCCGGTAGCTATGCTAGCACTTTGGGCCCGGGCAGCACGGAACCCGGGCTCTTGTAGATGCATACCATATGCCTCTACTACTACTGGCGCTGTCAAACGCGCTGGCGCGCCCAGTCTGCCCGGGTTCGCAGCTTTCGGCACTCCGACGTCAACCCTCATATACACAGCGATCTTTGCGGCTGGCCTCACAGTTGATGCGAAGGCCAAACAGAGGAGAAAGGAGAATTGGGATGCGGCTATTGCCCATTTGCGCAATGAGATAGCATCTGAATCTCAGGATCTCTCGCAATTGGAACAGAGCACGGCTAAAGATGAGGCAAAGGACCACACGTGTTGCACACCAATCGAAGAACTCCTTTGCGAAGATATTGATTGGAATGTAATCCATGAACTCTCTGGAGTGGAGCTCGTGGAGGAAGAATCATTTGCACATTACCATCGAGCCTTCGAGTTTGTCGATATCACGGATGATCTGTGGAATTTACTTCCCTGGGACTCCAGGCTTCCAGGAGCAGATTTCCCACTTTGGCCCACCAACACTGGTTATAACATGGATCGGAAAAACATGCCGCCTCAATCCCTATGGGCCCTAGAGTTTAATCGTCTGCGCGCCTTGCGAAGGCGGCACAGTTGGAAGAAGCTAGCCATGCAAGAACTATCCATTGCCTATTTGATCCATCATCTGATCGAGAAATCATGTATGCGCGATCAGAAGGACGAGAAATGGTTAAAACAGCCCGTTTTCCGGAAGGCACCTGATCTTAAAAAGATCGTCTCATATAATGAATCACAACTACAGGAAGCTAAAGACGAAATATGGAAGAAGATGGCGCAGTTACATCGTGAAAACGTGGAACTCTGCCCTAATGAGAATTACAACACTACGATACGTGCAGCTATACCCGCTATTCCTCATTACTTCCAAGACGCTGATGGCGATTATCACTATACCTGCCAGCAAATGAACGGTCACATTAAAAAGATTCTTCACAATACTGACGAAGCGAGCAAGTTCCAAGGCAGAATGTCGATTCTTAAGATATGCTACAATCTTCTAGTCTCTTCTGCTGCACCGGACCTTCAAACGTTCAACACTATGCTTGCAGGTTTCAAGAAATGGCATCGTCCATATCTGGTTGATGCGGTGATTGCTGCTCTTGATTCTTGTAAGATCAGGTTGAACGAGATCACCTGCGTGGCTATACTTGGACATTACGTGACAGAAAATCGAGCGGATGACTTCAGTCGTTTTGTGAGCAAAATGCGAGGTGTAGGCAACGCCTTGATGCTCGCCCATCCAGATATCGCTATCAACGAAGCCAGTCAGGGCCGCTTGATCCGTGAGAATGGCAAGGTTTATCAATTACTGTATCCGACCCCAATGGTTTTCAATATACTCATCGGAGGGGTACTGAAATTTGCCGGCTTCGAGAGAGCTCTTGACATTTACTTTGAAATAAAAGCAGAAGGCTGGGGTCTCGACGTGTTCGGACTAGAACACTTATTAAACGACTGCATCAAACGGGCGGATTGGAACGGGGGTCTCTACGTTTGGCAAGAGATTAACAGTATCAAGCACAGTGCCAAAGCGAGGGAAATGGTCAGGGCGTACACCGCAATGCTGAGCTTGTGTTCCGTAACTGGGAACACCACTGCCTTTAATCAACTTCTCAAAGAAATTGTCGGTCGAGGATTCGATGGCAAAAGCATTCTTAGGTCCGCTACGGAGGTCTCACGTAAGGCACAAAAGAGCGGTAATCTGGAAGCACCGGCTTGGGCAGCGGATAACCTTCTTATCGCAACATCAAGTTATATTGAAGACGTCGCGGCGCACAGAAATAACTCTCCGGCCCCGGAAGAAGAGAACCTTTTGCTGTTGGGAACTACAGAAAACCAACCACCAACACCCAACGATCAGGTAGTGGAAGACCCCGAATCGAGATGGTCCTCGTGGCTCGAGCATGAGCTCGGCGAAAAGCCTGAGAAGCATTCCCATTGAGGTGAATCCTGCACTCCAGTTTCACGGACCACTGGAGGAGATACATGCGCCAATAGTTTGGTTCGGATGTCAGAGGCTGTTAAAATGATCCAGCGGCTCCTTGAATTATAGTTCGAATGTCCTGACCGGACAGAAGTCCCGCACCTTGTGCTTTCACTCCTACCGATACCCTTTCTTTTACATGTAGCAATTATTGAACACTACCAGGACACCGGATGTACAAAACAGCATTGAAGCGGCGTTTTAGGATTATGATTAGATACACTTTTTGCATGTAGAAGCTTGGACATTCAGGTGTACAATTATGTAGGCATACAAATTTAGCTAGTAGGAATCTCAATAGTTTCATCCACTCGTTCTTCCAACAACATCCGTTTTGAAAAATAACGTCCATAGCGGGCTGTTACACTGTAGCAACTAGAAGGGCTCTTCGGGGCGCCGAATACCAGGTATAAGCTAATCCAACTTGGTAGGGGAGCATTATGAAACATGCTGCTCAACATGGATAACTTCCTGTTTAGGGTAGAATTAGGGTCAACAAAAAGCACGGGTACTTTGGGCAACCTGGCCCCCAACGCCAATGCACCCGGCGAAAACTATGCGACTCTCTGTCAGTTGTTGCTTTCTCTTACACACTTTTCATCAAGCAGACCAGATTTTCAGACATTGACAGCTCTTTAACGTCCTGGTATCCCTTGGTCTCCATCAGGCACTAAGACTGAAACACCTTTTGTGCAGCTGCTACAGTCTTCTACTGAGCAGTGAGCTAGCCAAAGGGGAGCCCCAACCGCAGGCTTTATTGATTGGCTAACATCGTCTCAATTGCTATCATGTCAACCTGTCCCGCCGTCTCTTTCGAAGATTGTATCGGCAGTGGGGCAGTCGAGGCGAACCCTGATATCGCCGGCATTGGGGTAAGTAGGTAAACAGCAAGCTTTTATCATTGGCATCTATTTGTTCAATCACCAAATCTAATGATTCCACACGTTTACAGGTTATCATCTCTTTCCTCACTACAACATGTCTGGCAATACTCTCAGCATTGGCCATTCTGGTTCTTGATCGATACTCCAAAATAGTCAACGTTTGGCGCAAGTACGTGACTAAAAACCCTGACTTGTACAGCGAAGAAACATATTACGGACGCGGCTACAAACTAGAAAAGCACTTGTTTTGGGCCGATGTTGCGCGCAAAGTGCTCAACGCTTTGAACGATACCCAACTTTTCACTGGTACAGCTATTCAGCTCGTTGCTTTGATTCAACACTGCTCCATATCCATTTATCACTATCGGGTTGTGACTGAATTGGCAAATCTCAGCGTTATCGTGCATTTACTATCGCTGGTTACCTTGCGCAATGACTTCGTCAAAAACCGCTTAAGCTCATCCCCTAGAGTGGTGGCTATGCTTTTCAACCTAGGAATGCTTGGGTACACGACATGGTTTGGATATGCATACGAGCTGGATAGTTCCCATGAGAAAAGCAGTGCTCTTCTTTCGTGTTACTACTCCGGCCACAAACCAGCCTATGGAGTCGCTTTCTACTTCAAGTGGAGTATCCTTCTCATCGCTGCCATGTGTGGACATATTCCAATCTTCATCAGCATGTACGTCACTCAACATGCAACCTCGAAACGTTCGCGGTTACAATTGTGGGGTGCCATAATTCGGAATTATATCATCACGCCGATTTACGTCGTCTACGGTCTGATAAATGCTAGTATTGTATTGAGCAAGACACAGGCGCTCGGTACACCAGAAATAGAAATTGATGGGGATGAGAAGACATGGGATTTTGGTCAGTTACTGGCTATGCTATTATTGGGATTTGTGTTGCTACCAGGTTGGGAGGGATTTCACGAGTAAGTGTACCCGCCTCATTTCCAATTGAGAGCTCCAATCATTTCAGTTCCTTAACGTGTATGCAGAGAAACTGATATCGAAGAAATCATGGCAATTTAAGCTCCGTCTTGAAAAATGGCTATCCCTGCCGTGTAGCAAAATGTTAATTGTATAGAACCTTAATGTCAACAATCTAAGAGGTCAATTTTCTGCTGATTCTAAAGTCCCCAGTTAGGCTTGACTTATTGGAAAAGCTTTCTGATTGTGCAAGGCATTTCGTGTACAGTAGCAAATGGCAGACGCCAAGGGTATTTTTCTGAGCTGTAGATGCTTGACACCTTTGTTATCATCTATGAATTCTCAAGTAAGTCGTATTACATATCAAAAATTGTTCTCAATCAACTGCTCATGCCATAATGCAAGAATATATACAATGGTGAATGCTTAAAACATATTATTAAACGCCCTTGAAATGCAGATGATAGTAAAGAAGAACACAGAAACCGTCTCCACCAATTCCATACGCCCCGGGGTATCTTAACTCTCATCATACCGCTCGTTAAAGTATTTTTAATGCTCAAAAAGGAGACGATCAATATGTCATGTCTTCATCACTCTTTCTCTAGGAGCCCCGGCTTACGGGTGACACTGACAATGGCACATCGGTTGGGGATTGCGCATCGGTTGAAGACTTTTGATCCCAAGTATCATCTATTGCTCCGTGAAGCATCTTATACACATTACCATTCCAACGAGTAGTATCAATGATATCCCTAAACCAATTAGTTAAGCTGAGACAAATGTGCATCGGCATATAAAGTAAGAAAGAAAAACTTACAGTTCAACCCCGGAATCCCTAACCAAGTCATTATCAAGCTTTTCGAGCCGAGCAGTGCCGACTGGATTGTCACCAAACTGTATGAATTGAATGCCAAGATTTGCTCTTCCATTCATGTTGGCAGTTATACGTTTAATGAGTCCGGGTATGCCCCCAGTGCTGGCATTTTGAGAGTTATTCCAAACGCCGTCCGTCAACACATAAATGCTGAGTCCCCACATTTTCTTGCTATAGCGCTTGAGCAAAGAAGACAACCAGTTCTGACTCCTTTGGTCCAAGATCTTCGTGAGAGTTCCATCCATGCTACACTCCCCGCTGAATCGCACTCTATTTAAAAGACTGATTAGCTTTTCTCGGTCTTTTCCATGGCCCTCTTCTGGGTGGTTGGTGAAGTATAGGTCCATGCCATCTGGGTCAAATCTTTTCACCAGATATGCGAGAGCTTTGAAGGTATTTATGACATTTTCTCGGTGCCTCAACATCGATGCAGAATTGTCGATGAGAAATATCTAGATCAAGTCAGCTCGTGTTAGATATTACTAAATTCGATTTTGTACCTGGTCTCTTCCATGAAGTATGCTCAGACTGGATTCTTCAACGCCACCTGGAAGTGAGTGAGGCCACTTCCCCTTGTTCTTCTTTCTCTCCTCGATCCAAGCAAGGACCTGCACTACCGTAGCATAAGACCCCCTTGGCGAACTCTGAGGCGAAGAGTTGTCCGTAGACAGTGTTTTCGAGTTTGGGGGGTTTCCAGGCCCAGCAGTTGAATTACTATGAGCGGCGGAGTTCACTGCATTGGTATTGGAAGTGGGTAGATTTTCCGGATGAGAGTCCAGTTCAGTATGTATCGTGGAATCGGAAACAGGGTGAGTGGGCTTGAACGTTGAAGATCTTCTATCAAGAGAAGCTGACTCAGTTGTATGATGTAATTCCGCTCGCAATGTAATCGACGGAAAGCGACTTGAATTTGGACCATCAGTCTGGGCTCTTGGAGGTGGACGTGGCTTTAGGTCGTGAGGTGATGACGCCGGCACCAATGAAGAACTAATGGCGTTTGCATCGAAGGCCCTAGCCCCTGGTGGACGTGAAAAGTTGACCGAATACGATGTGTTTGGTGCTCTTGTGGACATGGAGGCACTCGTGCGCGATTTGCGCTGACTATCGTCCATATTAGTGCCAGTGAGATTACGAAAGATTTCAGGAAACTTGGCTTCCGCTTCTGGTATTGGGGACATCGATTTGGCTGTTTCTACGGCGGAACGGAAACGTTTTCGAATGTTAGCCGCATCTGGACGCAAATCGTTGACATCACGTAGCATGTCTTCGATAATTGGAAGAACATCATTGACAATCTGGTCGGCATTCCTGCGACTCCTGCGAACACGGAGATGCATATCGCGCACGACCGAGAGGGCGGCTTTACCATCGTGAAAGCATCCACTATATGCTGTGTGTTGGAGATCAGGCGCTTCATTTGTTGCGGCTACGCGCAGTTCATGGTATTCCTTCAAAGCTCTGGGTCCGAGGACTGACCAGACCGCAAACTCGCTCAAAACACATCCAATTGACCAGATATCTTTGAGGGTATCCACTGGGCGGGTGCTTTGATAATCAAACAAATCCCTCTCGTCTCGGAAGCATTCTGGGGCACCTGTAATATGTCAACGGTGTGCCCAAGCGCAATAGATGTTCCCATAGTTCTTACTATACATCTGCGTTCCAGGCAATTCACGGCCTAGAACCTGTTGACCCGTGTCCCCCGCTTCGAAATAAGCCAAGCCTAAGTCAGCAAGCTTGAATATGAAATCGTATTTTCGTCCGGAAGAGATTCGATGTATGAGGATATTGTCAGGTTTGATATCTTGATGCACTCTGGGTGAAATCAGTATTGTACTTTTATAAGGGCTTTGCATCAACTTACCCGGTAGAGATGATTGATTGGTCTTTTGGGTTTCGATGAGAATGAATCTTACAGAGCGGGTCCATGATATCCAGTAAACGCTCCCACAGTCTCAACATATGTTCCGGACTAGTAGGAGGATCCTCAAGAAAAAGACCTGTGAGTGTGACTCCATTGATATACTCGAGGAGAATGTTGCACGTATTTCCCTGCCTCCACGAACCATAGTAACGTGCTATGTTGTTTGAGATTTCGTCGTAACGCCTGAGCACTTTGTATCCTCGGACTTCGTTGCGATAAGATTGTGCATTATCCGCTGGACAAGACTTCAATATGAAGTATCTAGGAGATTCGGGGTCCCTCAAATCCTTGGGAAGGAAATCGTAATCAGGGTGAACCTTGATCCTGTACGTGCTCGAGTCCGTCCTGTGTCCATCTTTCAAGATTTTTCTTTCTGTAATGGGAATTATTTCGTGCTCACTAAAGTTCATCTCTTCCAGGCTGTCAGGACGGAGTTCCACTGCGCAAAATTCTGATATTTTCTCGTTGAATTTTTCAAAGAAGTCGCAACTCATCGGCCATCTGTGCTTTTCAAACGGAAGAGAAGAGTCGGTAAGCAGTCTGTTATGCGTGAAGAAAGGTATATAATTTCCTTTATCAATGTAAAGAAGATTGGTGAAAACCGCCAAATAGCTATTACGGACCGTTTCTGGGTTGATGTCGAAGAGATGATGGGCATCCAAAAGAGATCTAAGCCTCTCGGTTGTCATATAGGTTTTGAGCTTTGTTTTTGGTATGCAGTATTTCCTAGTATGTGCAGATGGATCATCACGGATCTCGAATCGTAATTCTTTGCTAATATATTCAAGGCAGCGTGTCACTTCTGGTAGTTGACCCATGTTGAGCGGAACGTCCAGTGGAGGGAGGGTTGTGGAGGTGAGGGCGAAAGGAAGGGCCTCCTACTTTGAAATGGGCGTGGGAGATTGTAGAATTTATCTACACTGCCCTCTCCAGTAACGTAAAAGTGGGTTTGGTTCGGTTCGCGGTTCTGACTTCAGGTCGCTGTTGAGCTGCAGTGCGGCAGGCTTTGGTCGAGCAGGACCATGGTGGCTGAACAGGGCAAGGTTAAATCAAAAGAGCAGAGCTGCCCTAGAGCAGGGGTTCGACAGAAAAGTAATAGGGCGAGGCAGGATTGCAGTGCAGTGGAGGACTCGATGCATGGACAAGGGTAAAAGGAGCAATGAGGACAGTTTGTGGCCCTTAGGCAGCAACAAAAGCTTTCAGCCTCTCGTTCTCAAGCTAGAAGGCAGAAGGCGACAATTGCGCCAATACGTCATATTTGGAGCTTCGATTCGTATACGTGAAAACCGCAAACCAAACGACCATCTATCAGAAGTATAACAGAATGACATCAGGTATTCAGCGGCAGACATGGACTTAGTGCACCTACATAGGTGCTTATCGTATGGTATGGCATCAAACCGTCTCAGGGTATGGAAGAGCTCTAACCTCTTACTACGGAACGCCACGGTGGCGGAGCAATGATAGCATGTGGCAGTGTTGAAGTATTTATCGGCACTATTTTGCCTTGTTTGCTGCCTCGTGTTCTTGTTTATTCTTTCATTCACCTGCTTCTAAGCGGCATGCGGAGTGCTCGATGGTAGGTGTCACTAGGCATGACCTGTCTGACATAGCTGACCTTTCAAAAAGCATTCATTCCTGTACCTTACGCAGTTTGCGTTGGAGAAGTACGAATGAATAGAGCATTATATACCATAGGTATTTCTATCACCATCCTGCCACCCTGCTGCGGCATTTTTAATTATCCCCAATCCATCATTCCTGATTTGAAGCTTCTGCCTGAATACATATACCATAGGTATGATGAAGACGTCTACTCAAGGGAACAAACCAATGACCTACTTATGGAAACTCAAGTGCTCCCTAAAGTCTTTTTCGTAGGTAATAGAAGGTCACTCGTTCAGAACCTCTACAATTATGGGATAAACGCAAGAAATTTACCCCAAACCCAAGGATTCAAGCCATGCTCGTTTTATTTGCTGCGTCAACATCTTTGCTATCTCTTTTTTTGGTCAGGAAATATATCAGATACCAAGCAAAGAAAGTAAGAACCGTTAGAGGCAACGCGATGGAAAGATATATATATAGGCCCTTGCTCGAAAAATACTGCTTGCCATCGTCATACTTTAAAATATCGGTGCTCATGAATGTCTAACAAGAATTAACCAGTGGTCTAAATAACATAGGAACGCAACTTACTGCTATAAACGTTGCTGGTAAGAAGAACAACGTGACTGAAGTGATGACTCTCATGGAGACAGTTTCTTGCTTTGTTTTTCTCGCAATTTCGTGCATATCTGCAGTCATCGATTCCATGGACACTGCCGAGGCTTGAGCCTCAATTGCAAAGAACTCGCTCGCTTGGGCACTTCGGTGTTGAAGGATGCCATTTTGCTAAAGTTCAACAATCAGCAAAGTCAGGGTGTATTTGCTCGATCGAAAGACACTTACTAGGTTTTTCCGATTCGCCAGTAGTTGGAGTAAGGTTTCTGCCCTTGATTGTAACATGATTTGGTCTTTCTTCACACCCCGAATACAGCTATCAAATCTTGCGATCTCATCCTTGCAGTCCCGTCGAAGTTCATTTGGGAAGTCGTGGTGCTCTGTTACTTGATTATAATGCTCTTTTAGTTCGTCTAAAACTTCGGTATTCAGTTTCAGAACAAGAAGTGCTTCCTGCACCTTTTCTTCTATATGTTGGATCTTCTGTAGATTACGGAAAGTAAAAGTTCCTTGTGAACTTGGTTTGTTTATGCCGGCTACCGGGGCTGATTTATCATTCAACGATGGTGGAAAGTCGAGGACGTTCACCTCAGATCCAGCCTGTTCTTTTTTGACAGACCTCCACCATGAATGAATGTGATTCCCATTGAAACTTTTCTCTCGGCCAATCCATGACGAGATATTGTCGCGCGGCCTAGAGCCATTATCAGTAACAGCGCCAGTCTTATTTTCAGCTGTAGAACAGTGATAATTGGTGACTTCGCACTCGTCTTGGCCCTCCATTAATGTTGGAGCCTCTGAGAGTGGAAATGAGGTGGTTCTGGCTCTTCTAAAGGAATGTCCTACAGGAACCCCAAAATCCGACAGCGCTTGACTCTTTACAGCCCGAGGTGGCTGTGGAAATGTATTCGTGCGTGTTCTAGGTATTGTCCGTGGAGAGTTCAACACCATCGGCGGATAACTAAGATCTGGATCAATGTCCACTGGTGTTGCTAAAACGCCCCGTGTGAGAGCTTGTAGTTGGTCTTCCAGATCGTTGATATACCATCGCCAATTTTCGCCTGACCAGTCACAGAAAAGTAAGTGTGTAACAAGACTTGCTTCGAATGCTTCACTGCGAGTATCCATTTGGGACATAGATGGCAGCTTGGACGCTTCTTTGACACGTTCTTTCATGATGTCGTTGCCCTTGACCATTATCCAGAGCGTTCGCCCGGTCTTGACGTCGAACTCGTGGTAAAGTGCACACTGGCGTATAGACCACGGATTTAAATCATCTCTCGTTCGTTCTACGGATCTTAAGTTGTAACAAATCCGAAGCCCTGTTCCGGATCGACCAAGGCTTGGGACGCTGGTATTTACGCGTCGCATTGAAAGCCTAGTTCCTTCCCTGAAACCGCCGAAGTAAAAGTCCTTAGGATAGACCTGCTTTCCAAACGGGAATATAAAGTCGAGAAACGATGGCAGGACTTGAAGATACGTGAACAGAAAGCTTAGCATGCCGAGCGATATCTGCAAAGCTGCACGGCTGTGTGGCGCCTGCAGGAATCTGACCCAATTAGGACCGAAATCAACTGATTCAGGAATTTCTTACATGAACCGACATTTAGGGTCCGTTTGCCCCTCATTGAATGCATCCCTTAGCTGAAGCTTCAGATTTTGAAGATCCTTCACGCACGTTGCTGCGAATTCCATCTGGTGTGCCTGCTCAGCCGAAGCCTGGCCATCGTTGTTTGCATTCGGAAGTTCCAAGAAATCTACCGCCGCTTGCTTTTCGCTAAATAGACGACTACTTTGGATTCTGAGTGTTTTGTGAAACTCGTTCAAGGTGTGACTGAGTGCGTCAGGGTATATACTATTTTTTGGATATTCCAAGAACTTTCCGCAAGATTCAATAAGATCCTCCATTGTAATAACGTGAAGATAGAACAGTATGCATCCATGGTAGAATTGAAGGGTAACTTGTTTCAATTTATAAAACATTTGGAGGACCGTTATACTTTGAGAGGGCAAACACGTCAGGACCAGCCCTTCCACCGCATTAAGCGCGGCATAGAGACACAATTGCCTTTTTTAAGGCGATACGCCATTACACTCATCAAGGATCCCCTATGCGCCGACTCGCGAGTTCTTCTTTTTCGTCCTAACCGATTTAATTAATATGGAGCGCACACGGACGCTTTGATGAAGATATAGCGAACAGACCTCAGTGAGCTCTTCAGGGACTAAGAAGCGGTAAACGCCGTTCTCAACCTAAAATTTTCAGTCATGATCACTATGATCACTATGATCACCTATGGTAGTACTGGATTGCCTTACGCTGATGTGAAAATCATAATTTCCGAATATTTCCCTCAGGAAATCCTCCAGTGTAGCCATAGGCAGGCGATAGGTATCGAACGTGTCCCAGGTGAGCATTTTGAGCTAGGCTTTTAGCAAGGCAGATAGTTAACCGTGGCTTTTGCTGATTCGGACCAGAGATTAACGACCGGTGAACTCACCTGGCAGATGCCTGAGGCATTTATGCCACGTCAAAATATGGCAAGGCTGAGGCTCTGCGATGTTCATCTTGTTGGTCTCCCTCATCAATCAAGATGCTCTGGGGGTTATGTTTGAGATGCGTAAATTGGATTGAGAGGCAACTGTTTGCCTATATGAACAACAGACAATCGCATTTGGTTTCCTCCAATGATGTGATGAGGAGAAGCGAGGGCAAGGCTGGAATCCCGGAGTGTGCCTATGTCATTCGAGGCATTTTGCGATGCGAGAGGTTACTCAGTACCCAATCACAAGCCACTACGGAGCATCTTGCAGCAGTGTGGATGCAGGCTGAGCTGCAAAGTGTCAGGCGATTAGTACGCCAGACAGACACCATAGGCTGTCCACGGGCCAACAAAAATCCACAGAACTGGCATTCAGAAGGTCGCTCAAGAAGTACGTAGGACAAAGGAGCGGAAAAGCGGTGAGATAATCTTGGAAAATATGCCTGCGCTCTTGGGCGTGGATGTTCGGAGGATTGTATACTGATTTTCGGCACAATCATAGGCATCGTAAGCTCAGACGAGGCACAAAGGGAACACCTGCAAAGCAACTTGCGTCATGCTAGATAACGCCTAGCACGTGAAACATACTTTGAGAGCCTCACGCCACGACTTCAACAGGGTCTAACGGATCCCCGCGGACTGTTCATGGAAGTCAGGAACCGAACTCCCACAGCCTTAACTATGCATTAAGCTCCCACTTGGTGCTTCTGGTGATAAGCCAGCCTTATTGTATAGCTCGCAAGTAGAGAAAAGATGATTGGGATCTACAATGCGAAGTCTTGTAATTTGCTGAAGTATCATGGATCTTCAATGTAAGTAATGAGACCATATATTCGAAAGGTGGATATGTAGCAAAAGAGATGTAGATTTGATTATAAGCGGAAATCCAGGAAGAGAGCATATTTTTTGGGTACTAGTAGTCTCATGCACTGAACAATACCACCAATTACAGGTGTAGTCTGTCTTCAAAAAATCTGCATGCCTTAATTATGGGCTTGCTCATAAGTTGGTAGGCCTGGTTTAAGTCTTTCAGACTTAACAGTAGCAATTAATACTTCACATATTTAGCGCTTTGCGATAATGATAAGACTGATTTCAGCTGTATTTTTCCCAAACTGGTTAAATCCGTAATAAGCTCTATTATAGACTCGGTGGTTTCTCTGGAATAGGTGCTGGACCATTTCGAGACTTGACGCCTAATATTTGTGCGAGACCTAAGCATTGCTCCTGTAGCTCAACTAGATCCTGTCTAGTAGCACCATTAATAAGCATACCCTTCATATGGTGCTGTAGCTGGTTTGGGCAGTCCATGCCATAAAGTGCTGCCACTATAGCATATCCTGTGGTCAGGTCGTCGATGATGCCGTCGAAGGAGAAAATGCGAGCATACAGAACCTCTGGCGGTGCATTAACTGGTGACCAATACAGAGCCGACAAGGCCGTGAATCACTTGTAACATTCGACAATAGTGTACACATACCTCGCACTACAAAAGCGTAATCAGGGCTGGCGCGTACCGAAGCCTCCGGATCAAAGTCCTTATTGCGTGCATACACATTCGTCCAGAACCGCTTGCCCCGCTCCCTGGCCACGCCTTCTGATTCCAAAGACCGCGGAGAGGTTCTGGTATCCCGAAATGCTTCTGGAATACACTTTCCCAAGGTGCGCATTGAGTTGCCTGTTCGAGCTGCGCCCGCTATACCCGTAGACTTGATTAAACCCTCGCGGACTTTTTCTACGGCATACTTGCGCTCATTGTCTGATGCCAACGTTGATAGGACGTTTTCTGAAAAGTGTTGATATATCTGGGGTATAATATCTGGGTAATTGAGCGAAGAGGCAGTGATGATGGAACACATATACCAACGCACGCGGGCCTGCAGGTCCGGGAGGGCGAGTGCGGGTGAGAAGAACGAATCTGGTAATGTGGGTGTTTCTGCGGACATGGTTACTGCTCGGTCCCTACATCTGCTCTAAGTAAAGACAAGATGGAGATATAATAAGAGATTGCTGTTCGAAACCACCCATGGAAGGTGGATAAACCCGGACATGTATGTCCGAGCACGTGCACGAAATACTGGCTAGTGGAACGACGATACTGTTAACTCGGTTTACAATTAATCATCATGATCTGTCTCATGGAATTGATGCAAATCTAAAATAAGGCGATGGCGTTTGGCGGCGATGCAACAGCGCCCGTGTAATTCAAAGGGGCTGATGTAAAGAAAAACGACCATCGCTTCTCTCGCTCACAGATTCCAGCCAACCCGTCTAAATCGAACAGTTCGCCGATGGGTGTGCCCCATCCAGCCAACAAAATGGGATGCAAATGCCACTTGGGGTCCATTGGTGCTATCAAGACGTCAGTGTCTTCGTCAACCATCACTGCTTACACTTACGTCTCACTTCGAATCCAGGCGAATCGCTGACAACAGCAGCAAATTGCCTCTCCCACAGCCACGAAGTAGTGTCTTTACCCTGCGCCAGACCGCACCATTCCCTAATACCTGCAACCTCTTTCCGTCGAACTTCGTCCAGGAGCTTGTAGGCACCTACGTAACCTGTGCGCAAGAAGAGTACATCTCCTACGCGCGGCTCAGTGCCTTGTTCTTGTAGAACTGCCTTCACATCTTCAGGCGTAATGCCGTGAGGCTCAAAGTGCTGCACTGAAATGCCACGTCTTTGCGCGTAACCTGCGTAATCGACTAGAATGCCTCGTCCAGCTAGACCCTGTTTCGACCAGGGCTGGAGACTATTTACATTCGATTTAGGTTCTGCATGGATTTGCTCTTGAGTAATACTTGAGATTGATTAAACTTGCTGGATCTCTTGTAATGGTGATCGCGTACGCACCCATTGTAGAACACCTTCTGTTTCTGATAGGCAAAATGCCGCAAGCTGTCCCATTGAGAACTGCTTTGCGTGTTAAAAGATATCTAAACATCGGTAAGCATGAGATACAATGTTTTTCACAGTCTTTTCTTGTAGCCTTACGATGTCGTCATTGACAGACAATGGAGCCTTGTTAATTATGTCCTGCTTGAAAGCTGCTCTTCCAAGTAATGGCGGATCGAAGTAGTCAAGCGGGAGACTGGAAGATGGTATGAGTGGTTTGGTCAAGCGATTTCACGGCCTGAAATTGAGTCTTACTCTAATGCAATGCGCTCCCCAGTCTGGATCTCCAGTTTTGCTGCATCTAATACGCGACGTTGTGTAAGGTAATTTAGAGATCCCAGCGTCTCATCTTCGCCCTCGTTCTGACCCCACAGACCCCATGCGGAGTATGGAGGATCGCCCTCTTTCAAAGGTAGATCGGAAAATGGAGGAATAGACTTCTCTGTGACGGCGGCCATACTGGTTCGCTTGATGAATGAGTGAAAATTGGTGCATCTATTGATCCTGTGCCGAAAGTCGATAGTAAAAGTCGCGAATGAAATACCGCGTAGCCTGTGATTGACACGGAAATCAATGTCCGTACTGCAGCGCTTCTCCACTTGTGAACTACCATCGGTAGCGTTCGCTCGGACCTAGATTCTGCTATTAGTGGAGACCATTTCGATATAACTTCCTTCTGAGGCTTGAAGAGAGTGTGTCAGAGTTGCGCAAGCCTAATATTTTCTTTGATTAGCCATAACTCATAGCCAATTTCGTTCAATATCTCATTCTGACCCGAGCACCATTATGGCAATCCCAGGTATTCTGATGCGAATGCTAAGTTCCCTGCAGCCAATCGAGGAATCAGAAGTCAAAATCAACAAAGTCAGCCGAGGGATTGAAGCCGTCTACAAACTGAAAGCCGGCGACGATCTCGATCCGGGCGTGAACACAATCTACTTTCTCAGCGATATCACACCACTCGTCAGCTCCTCGGAGGCTTTCGACGAGGACGTCAAAGCAAACGCCTCAAATCACATCTCCATATCATGGGTTATTTGCTCCTTTATCAACGGTCGCGACAAATCCACACCTGTGGGAGGGATATACATCACGCCCCATATTCCCTCCATAGACCCACTTCCCGGCTCTGTCGTCATCGTGAATGGATCGACGCCACGTCCAGAAAAGGAAGAAGATTACCACGCATGGTATGATCAGGAACATGGTGACAAGTTACGATTGGTGCCCGGGTGGACTTGTGGGAGACGTTACCGCCTGGCTAAACTCTACGGTAGTGTGGAAACGGCAAGTTTCTATGGGATCAACTTCTACGACGCCGACAATGGACTTGGCGGACCGGAGTGGAAAGCAGGCGTTACAGAGTGGACAATAAGAATCCGGGCGAATGCTGCAAAGCCTAATATTCGACGGCAGTGGAAAGTGATTGCGGTTGAGAAGTCCGAATAGTCTTACAAGAAGCGGCTTAGGGCATGAGGGTCGATGCTATTCCTGACAACTAGTACATAGTATCTCTTGCTACGAGAAGCATGAAGCAAGCTGTAGAACAAACTTTGAAGAACATCAGCGCCCAAAGTAGTGAGTTTCACAGTGTATATCTGTAAAGGCCTGCAATCAGATTACACCGCAAACAAGCCATATAGATCGTTCTGAGAAATGGTCCACTCATCGTTCGTCAAGAAGCTCTGATCGAGCCCAAATTGAGGCTGATCTAGCGATGTTTGGCAATCAAACATGCTATCGTTCCATGTAGCTAACGTCACAGGAGAGATTTCTGAAGCAGCTTCAAAATTTTGGTACCTGGGCACATCGGGAGCCAAACTTTTGTAGAAGTCGTCGGCCTGTGTCGACCCGAGGAATTCTGGTGCTGTCGCCCTGCCCGATTCGTATAAATCTTGAATAGCGTCGCGCAAAATAGCAATGGGCCGTTGCAAGCCAGAGTTACAGCCTTCCTGAAGTTCTCCGAGGCATTTCCACATGAAAGGTATAGCGTCCAAAAGTTGTCCAGAGCTATGCTGCTCTTGCCGCAGTGCGACGGTCACGGCAGAGTATGCGGCATAAGCGAGGAGGAAAGGGCCACTTCGCAAAGAGAAGGCTCCTCGGTAGACGTGTACGTACTTAGTGATCATCATAGCACTGGACTTGCAGTGCTTTTCACATTGCAGTTTCATTTCCATATCTGAATGGCGTCGAAGATGGCCTTCTTCCATGAAGGCACGATAGAGAAGTATTCGGAGAACATGAAATGTCGCCCTGTCTTGTCAGTGATTGAAACGGCGAAGCATTGGCTTGGAAAATCTGTCATATGCACTCGATTTAAGATCATAATAACTTACAGAGGTGTAATCTGGTGAGGTGGTGGACTGGTGTCTAAGTTATCCCAGTCCACCTGAATATGTTTCAGTGATGTAGTACTCCATTCTTCAAGGTTTTGCTCAATCTCCAGCTTCATCTCCAGAACATGCCGAGTGTCGTTTTTCATAATAGCAATGTCGTATAAATTGTGGATCATTTTTCCAATCCTGGCAAGTCTGATTAAACTCGTAAAAGTTGAGACCGCATGAGCAGGCTGAGGCTCATATGCCAACGGTACATTTGTCAATGGGTCGTTGTACGGCTGCCACTCGCTGTTCTCCTCGAAGGAGTCCAAGAACAAAAGTGGGACGCGTGCTTCTACTGTGGCGAACATGCATGGCCTGCCTAAAAACAAAGATTGCGTTACGTCGGTGACATACGCGCCCCAATACAATAGTTTGCGCATCTCGCGTTCCATATCGCGATGGAGGTTGTAACGATTCGACTGAGATTCGATCTCCTCATAATCTGGTGCAAGCATGAGATGACAGCCTAGATCTATGACCATGCGATATGCCATGCCCGACATATTCCAGCCCTCGCTTATCTTTCCTCTAGAGATCAAAGTTGTACTCATGAGGAGAAGAGCAGTGGCCGTGGGTATGCTCACTTTTCCGAGTTCTTCAACCAGTAGCTGCTTGAATCTTTCATAGAATCGTTGGCCTTTGTCTAAGGGTCCTTCTCCAGTTTGGATCCAGTCTCTATCACTGCAGAGAGAGCTGGTATAGAATATAGCATTCAGAAGAAGTTTATTCACCCAAGGACTTCCTGAACGTGCCAAGCTACTCATAACAGCCGGACGATACACAATCACATTGGGATAGTCGTGATGATTGAAAAATAGATCGAGGAGGTGTTTGGCTAGGTTAGGATCACATCCGTCCAGGTCGACGGGTTTTCCTGGATTGCGGAAGATGGCAGTCTCCTGTTGACGCTGAAGAGCAGCATTGCTGATCAAACGGGCTTGCATCATAGAAATGGCTGTATCTCCCTTCCGGCTGATCTTTGAAATGTTCTTGCGATGCGTTGCACGCAACGTGGGGTTTATGATGCCAGCGAGACCGTGAACGGAAGAGACACAGCCATCTTCATGATAAACACCAGCAACGCGGGCCTCGCAGGGTGATAAACTTGTTGAAGCATCAGAGTCTTGAGTCTGGGCATCCTGCTGGGTAGTCTGCATAGCAGCGCCTTGTTGAGGATGATCGTTCAATGTAGACTGAGAAGGCGAATAGGAAGATGGCTGGGGAAGTCTGCGTGAAGGTGACGGAGGGGCCGGAATGGTGTTCTCAGTCTCGTCTTCGAATCCAGATTCTGGAGCGTCTTCAGCATGCGGATGGCTGGAGAATACAGGTATGGTCGTTGGCGCTGGTGTGGGCATGGCTGACATGGTTCTCATGTGTTCGAGCATGGCAGCCACAGTGGCCTCCAGGCTCTCAACCCGAGCTTGAGAAGGTCGCGGCTGGCGGCGTGCATCTTTGGGATAGATACAGGCAGTGTTGGAATGGGTGCATTGGTTGCATTGGGGCTGGCTGCTGTCGCATTTGATTTTTTTGATGCGGCATGGCTTGCATGATTTGCACTGCACGCTGCCCTTGGACACCCGGTGAGCCATATCTAGGGAACGGAGGCTCATTTGGTTTTTGGCATTGATGATCCTGGTGGTCTGATGTGTAACTGATCTGATTAATTGATGCTCTGGAGTTGCTTGCGGGGCCTCGGCAAGTTGAGTTCAACCTTGCGTACGGCCCTCAGCCGGAAATCAATTGCCGGACTCAACAGCACTAAACGTACAATGACTGCCGCTGGCTGGACATTGATGTCCGTCTTGATGATGCTGCTACCAGTCTTCCTGTGCCATTCATACCATGCTTTGCCAATAGCTGAGGGCTGGTATAAACCAGCCTAGTGCTGGCTTGATCCAGAAGAAGCATCTGCATAAGCATCTTCTTCATCTGTTTGCTCATTCTCATCCTCATCCGATTCCCCATGGCACCTTCTGCAGTTCCCATCATGCCTTTGACCAATGGCCACAGCAAACCTAGAGTTTCTCAGCCAACACCAAACGGAAATGTAAAGACAGCATCAGTAGAGGCAACACTACCGCCGAAACAGGTGGAACAGCAAGAATGGACCAGTCACCTCAACAATGCATACAATATCCTCGAGCGCCCGATTGGCACACGCCGCCGCATACGAGTTGTATGCATGGGCGCTGGCTATTCCGGGCTGATGATGGCCATTGTATTCAGCGAGAAGATGAAGGACAAGAACGCCGAGCTAGTCATCTACGAGCGCAACAACGATCTCGGCGGTACGTGGCTTGAGAACAGATATCCCGGCTGCAAATGCGACATTCCAGCCCACAACTATGCCTACAGCTTTGATCCAAACCCTGAATGGCCCAACTACTATGCCACATCCCAGCAGATTCATGAATACAT
The DNA here is from genome assembly GCA_028476805.1 of Acrocalymma vagum. Taxonomy (NCBI): domain Eukaryota; kingdom Fungi; phylum Ascomycota; class Dothideomycetes; order Pleosporales; family Acrocalymmaceae; genus Acrocalymma; species Acrocalymma vagum. The sequence goes on from JAQGEP010000002.1 coordinate 447,554, forward strand.
GCACCGTGTAAGCACGAAGCATAACTGCGACCGCTACATCAAATACGGCCATTCGATCACATCCGCTACCTGGAACCAGGACAGGGGCAAATGGTCCATCGAAGTGCGCAGAGACGATGGAAGCCTCGTACTCGACGAGGCAGACGTTTTCATTAATGCTGGTGGTGTCCTCAAGTATGTCGTCTGTCCTTCTGTCTTTGTAATGTGTTTGTAATATACTAACGAAGCCTTCGCAGCAACTGGAAGTGGCCGAACATCGAAGGTATTAACGAATACAAGGGAACTCTTCTCCATTCTGCTCGCTGGGATGAGACATATAACTTCGCCGGTAAGAAGGTTGCTGTAATCGGCATCGGGTCTTCTGGAATTCAGATCGTCCCAAAACTCGCAAAGGTCGTCGACTCAATGGACCTCTTCGTGCGAACACAAACATGGATTTCGCCCGCACCCGGTATCAACGAACCTACCGCCAACGATCCCGAGATGGATTCGGATTACAATTTCACTGAGGCTACCCTTGAGCTTTTCAAGGACCCCAAGTTCCTGCGCGAGTACCGAGCCGCGATCATGGATCGACGCATCGAGAACTTCAAGCGGGCGCTCGCGGACAGCGACATACAGCTCAAGGCCCAGGCCCTCTTCCGCAAAAGCATGAACGACCGCCTAGGAAGCAGCGAGAAGGGCCGCAAAGCAGCCCAAATGCTGTTACCTGATTTTCCAGTAGGGTGTCGACGCCAAACACCCGGGCCTGGTTTCCTCGAGGCACTTGTGCAGGACAATGTCGAGATGCGCTGGGATGACATCCAAAGAATCACAGAGAAGGGGATTATGCTGAAGTCAGGCGTTGAAAAGGAATACGATGCCATTGTCTGCGCCACTGGTTTCGACACAACTTTCAAGCCCGCATTCCCCTTAGTAGGCCGCAACGGTGTCAACCTAGCCGACAAGTGGACCGAAGAGCAACCCAAGGCTTATTTTGGCTTCCTTGTGCCCGATATGCCCAACTACTTCTGCTTCATTGGGCCCAACAGTCCGATTAGCAATGGTTCACTTGTGTTGGGCATTCAAGCCACAGCCGTATATGTGTACAAATGGCTTGAAAAGTTGCAAACCGAGTCAATTAAAAGCTTCGAGGTACGCCACGACGTCAATGAGGAATATAACCAGCATATCCAAAAGTACTTGGAGCGGACTGTGTGGACACGAAACTGCAGAAGTTGGTACAAGCGAGGTACCATCGATGGACCCGTCGTTGCCATCTACGGAGGGACTTCGTTTCATTTCATGGAAGCAATCAAGAACCCGAGATGGGAGGATTTCCACATTGAGCGCCTAGAAGAAGCAAAAGCGAATCGCTTCGCGTATCTAGGTAATGGCTTCTCGCAGAGAGAAACCAAGTCGGAGAGTGTTGGCGCGACGCAAACGTTAGACTTTGACGAGTATTGGAACTTGTTTGTGCTCCCCGAGATACATAACTAACTTTTTCTGAAAAAGAAAAAGAAAAGCTCCCCGACGATAATGCAGTGGGCTTCAGTTTAAATAAGTACTATCGATTCAGAACCGTAGAAATCTAATGGTTCCATCAGTTGCAGAAGTAGTTACATTGTACCAGGTATCTATAGCTTTATCAGTTAATTTCATTGCATCGGATTCCACGATGATCATGAACCAATACCATGTTCTACCGCCAGAAGATGCTGCCGATGATTTCTCATATATTGCCATCCCTCCCTAGAAACCCCAGCCCCTGGCCCTGCCATATCGTACGAACAAACTCGTCACATTCCCCTCGTACGTCTTCCATTTCTTTGCCTCCTTCCTGCCCAACAAATGCGTTCCATACACCCATACTCTCCCACCTAGAAAACAGATAGAGATCATCTCCGCCACTATCTCCTCGATCCAAAACCCAGAAGCTCAGCGCGCCAGCACATTCATTAGCCCGCTCCGCCATGCGACGCAGCATCTGCTTCACCTTGTTTTTTTGCTCGGGCTTGGTCTTGAGTTCGTATACAACGACGCGTCCTTCGTCCGCAGACTTAGCGCAGAGGACTGGCCCAGTTTTAGTGAGAAACCCAGCGCCCGTTGGGTGCCAATAGCGCAGGTCGCTGGGCCTTTCAAGGAGGGCTTCATCTGCTACAGCCTGGCGGAACGACTTGTAAGGCTTGCTGGCGCGGTGGGTGACCTGGCTCGCTTCGAGGGTCTCGTACACTTCGAAGCCGCGGAGATAGTGTGCAGCTACATGTGTGTTGTTCTGGTCGCTCGAGGCGCGAAACCAAGCATAGGCTTGGACTTGGTGCTCTGTTTCTCGAGTCACGTGCGCAATGTCGGAGAGGTATTTGTGGAATATGTCGGATTTTTCGGGTGAGGCGCAGCGGGAGAGGGGTGAGATGATGTACATGGTGGTGGGAATAGATAGCGGGAATCAGGGTGTAATTAGTTATTGTAATCCATTCGTGCATGATGTAGTTGATATTCTCTATAACCGGCTAGCTATATAAACTTCCGAAGACATGAATTCCGGGCTTGTATTGCCGACCCTCGTTACCACAGCTACACTACAACACACCACAATGAACCAAATTACACTACTCTACACTACACTTTCTGTTAGAGCCAAGGAGCCATGATAGATGTTCGAGAACTGTACATTCGTACACGTCGCTCGACTTTAATTCAGGCCACCTGCGGAATCCATGGGGCAGGCCTGAGAAGACATGTACTTTAGTCGCTACACCACACGCTTGCAGCCTCTCCGCAATAATCAGACCGTCATCGCGAAGAGGATCCATGCCCGTGACAATGACGGCGGTCCGTGGCCACCGACGGAGGACCTCATCGCTTGCCATTGCAGTATTTAGTAGCGGATCCCTGGTGTCTTGCGCGCCGAGCAGCTGGCAGAACAGACGCATCCGCTCTGCAGGAATGACGGGTGCGTCTGCACATTGAGCCTTGGAAGAGGCCGGAATGGATTTGAACAGATGATCTGGGTAGTTTTCCGGATGGATCAGCCATGGCATGGACAGAAGAGTGCCAGTGACAAGCGGAGTGCAACTGGCATTGGAGCGCTGCAGGTCGCGGAGGATGATGCCCGCGGCCAGACCCGCACCAAAGGATATACCCATTACTGTCACATGACCAGATGATGGCATCCCTAGATGCTTCTTGTGAGTGCGGATATATTCAAAAGCATCCCATGCGTCATCGGCTTGGGCTGGGTGCGTGTATTTGTGGGTGTGGCGGTAAATGATGCTCAGAACGACAGCGCCCGTTTCGACGGCTATCTTCGCGCAGACAAAATCGTCAGTCTTCTCGTCGCCAAATAGTCCTCCTCCGCCGTGCAAGTAGATAATGGTATGTATCGAAGGAGACGCTGTTGTCTCGTAGCGGCGAATCGGAACCATGTGAGCGGCTCTAGAAGGTGCCTGGATTGTGGAAATAGCCATCTTATCCACAAGCCCTACACGACCCATCAACGCTTCCGAAGTAGCTGCTCGAGTCTTGTTGGCCTTTTGTCTCAATTCTCCTGCCATTTCAACCCTATTGATACTTGTACCGCGTCCGTCTTGGTTTGCCATTGGATTCTGGCCGACAAAGTCGAGCCATTCCTGGCTAGCATGTCCGTATTGGGAAAAGTCCATCTGCACTCCAGAAAAGTAAACTTCTGGGGTTGGCATCCGTATCCGATCAAATGTCTTGAAAGCACCATCCGGCAGACCTGGAGAATATGTACCCGATAGTTCGGACATGTTTTGCCTGGCCATCCAGTCGGCTGTGTTCCCAAGGATTCCTACCCCACAACCCCATCTGGGGTACTTTCAACCCCGGATACTGATCGTGTCCAAGCTTCAGTCTAGTTCGGACCTCTATGTCCGGATAGCTTCTTTGCAACCGTCGACAGGCATGTTTATATCTACTCAAGGTCATCAACCTAGGGCGTCAGGTCGCAGGGTTTCTTCAGATTTTCAGCCCTCTGAACATTGCCATGGCTCCGCCAAATCGTCAGCACGATGCTCCCACCATATCCGACCTTAAGGATCCCGATTGTGTCCACCTCGAGTCATCTCTTGGAGGAGCAGGATTGATGAGGGAAGACGTCCAGTTACTCAATGACTTCCCTCTCAAAAGACACAAGAAGGTCTACAGCAAAGTCGACGTCCGCCTCATGCCAATGCTGATGGCCCTTTACCTTGTTAGCAATCTTGATAGGTCTAAACTCCCTTGCGCAAATTTGCCTGACTCAACCGCTGACTTCACGGGGACACAGGGCCAACATCGGAAACGCCAAAATCGAAGGACTTGAGAAAGACCTGAATATGCGTGGAAACGACTACAATGTCGCCAACATGATATTCTTTGTCTCCTACATCCTGTGTGAAATCCCTGCAAATTCCATCTTGCTAAAGTTCAAGCGTCCCTCAACTTGGATAGGCTTCATTGCCACCGCCTGGGGTATCATTATGACCTGTACCGGTTTCACACAGAGCTATGGGGGGCTGATCGCTTGCCGTTTCCTGCTCGGCGTCTTTGAGTAAGTAAAGTCTTGACAAGTCCACATCAAGCACCTCCCATAACTGACATGATGCCACCACAGAGCTGGTTTCTTTCCAGGCGCAGTTTTCCTCCTCAGTCAATGGTACCCTCCGTACATGACGCAATTCCGTATGTCTTTACTGTACTGCGCTGCGGCCATGTCTGGGGCTTTTTCTGGCCTTATGGCAGCCGGCATCGCCGAGATGAGCGGAATTAGAGGCTACCTTGGCTGGCGATGGATCTTCATCATTGAGGGACTCCTGACCGTGGCATTGGGTTTGGCGGCCTTCTGGTTACTGCCCGACTCGCCTGACCACTCTAGCCGATGGCTCCAACAAGAAGAAATCACATACCTCAACCTATTGTACCGCAAATACCGTGGGTCGCGGCACTCGCCAGATCAACCCGTCAATGAGATAACCGCCAAAGAAAAGAAGGCTGAGAAGAGGAAAATGCTCATCTCCGTCTTTACAGACTGGCAGCTCTACCTCCAATCGCTGATCTTCATGTCGAGCGCGGTGCCTACGTACGCGCTGAAGTTCACGTTGCCGCAGATCATGGTTAATATGGGCTTCAAGAATACGTCAGCGCAGCTCCTCTCTGCACCCCCCTACATCGCAGGGGCACTGTCTGCTCTCACGGTATCCCTTTTTGCAGACAAGAGTGGCTGGCGCTTACCCTTCATTGTCGGCCCCCTGCTCGGGCTTACCCTCTCATACGCGGTGCTGTTCAGCTTTAGCAGTAAGATATCAAGCCATGTAGCCCTATGCTACACCTTTGTAGTCGTTGCCACGACCTCAGTCTACAACGTCATCCCTGGCGGTAACACCTGGACGCTCAACAATCTACCTAACCCCGAGAAGCGCGCCAAGGGCATCGCTTTTGTAATTGGACTCGGAAACGCAGGTGGTATCATCGGCAGCTTTATTTTTCGATCCAGCGAGGCACCAGGATATCCGACTGGATGGGGAACTGCTCTAGGATTCATCGTATTGGGCATTGTAGCAGCGTGTACGTTGGAGGTCACGTACACAATGATCAATAAGAAGAGAGACAAGATGGATCGGGAACAGATTCTGGCAAAGTATGAACAGGCAGAGCTTGATAGGTTAGGTGATCGTAGCCCGCTATTTAGGTATACGCTTTAGGAGGGTAGACGCATCTTTAGTAAACTACTCACCATCATTTATGTAATGAGTTAGAGCACTGGTAGCACTTGAGATTTTATCAACAAAGCCCCAAGCCTTTCCTTCTATAAGCGATAAAACGACTGAGTACTGAGAAATCCTCCATGCACATACGTACGCTTCCGGATGAATAGGAGCGTGCAATGACCAATAGAAATATTACTATTTTGTGCAGTGATGTATTAACTCAATCAAAGGGACTGACATACATCTAATGATATACCGGCTAAAACGGCCTCTAGTCGCAGCCTTTTCCCCAACTGTTCAAATCAATGGTCGAGATCTGTCAAATCGTACCCCATTGATGTGGGTGGCTTCATACAGGTGTCTAGATATAGTTCAATGATATCTCTCTTACGGAGTGGATGTTCAGGGTTCAGGCAGCTATGGAGGAACAGATATGGACTACGCGAAGAACAATAGTCAGACAGAAGTCATCGAAGCATTAGAGGCACTTTCGAGCAAGGATCCATCGATACTAACAGCAGCAGACCGCAATGTCTTCATTTCACAGCAATACGCCTGGTAAGGTAGATACTAGCCGATATGAAAATATATGTGCACTTGTAGTATTAAACAAGATATTGGCTCTGCCGATGGTTACTGCCTTACATGCGGTTGTGTTCGTGGTTGCGCTGAGCCGCTTGAATAGTGAAAGAGATGCTTCCTTTTGACGCAAGTTGACAGGAACTCATTATACGAACGTCTAATATTATATTCTCACTACTATTAACTATGCCCAAATTCGATCATATTAAGTTGGTATTAACTCAGAGCCTATGCAATGCCAGGACTAATTCCGGTTCTCGATTTGTACCAACTAGTCTGCGGTGCCGTTGAAAAGACACCAAAGATGAGTCCAAGCATGAGCAAAGCGTGATTAAGAATGCACACCACGTCATAATACTTCTCAAGAGAACAAAACCTAACGTAAAAAAAACACGTATCGATACTTGTTTAACAGGTCTAGACAAAGATTATCGTATATCCTCCACTGAGCTCTATTTCTAAACTAACCATTCTCTGATCGCATGCACCTGCGAACAAAAATGCCACAACTCACATCTACTCAAGGAAATACCATCCGAAGACAAGCTCCATATTCCTCTGGTATCGTTCTTCTCGCATATCAGCTGCAAAAGTACTTCGTCTCACTCACCCACCAGGCCAGCACTCTATACGGATACGAGCAATACGAACGCGGGTTAACTCACACTCGCACCCCGCACCTTACCAACTCGCCTCTAAATTTCTTACACCGGCTGAAAACGCTTTTCGTATATGTATTGCTTCAAGCAGCTGGGAAAGACATCCGCTAGTAGTCTTTACTACGGACTTCAACCGCATAACTAGTACAATAGGCAGCAGCGGGCATGTATGTGTGGGGTGAGGTCTTTCTAACCGGGATACGAAGGCTAGGAAAACTTCCTGCACTTTGGTTCTCAGCTGCGTTGCGATGCGATGCGATGCAAGTGGGGCTGATGAAGCCCGAAATTCGTCGTTTCAACGGCACTCGAGCGTCTTTGCTCAGAGTCACTGAAAAATTAATGGAAGGGTGGCATTATGATGCAGTCAGATATTGAGGCTTGTCTTATGAACAGTTTACTGCTTACCAGTCTTGATGAAAGCTATGTAATACAGTATGAATGGGAAAAGAGGTTCAATTCGTCTACTTATTGCCATTGATATAAACGGGGCTTGAAATAACAACGCTATGTTCTGTAATCCAGAATTTTAGAATAGAAGTAGTGCTCAGGAAAACTGCAATTCCTGGCAGAACCCAGAGTGAAATGAAGATTGCATTAACAAATAGAAAATAGAAAGAACATCTAGAGCAGCGGCATAGCCGCATGTCTGCGCGTACGACACCATTTAAGTATTTGATAGAACAGGTGAGTCGAAAGCTGCTTGTTTTCTGATTTTGTAGGAAACTAAACATCAGGTACGCATACACTATAGATTTAGTCATTTGACTACCACCTATCTACCCTACTAAAACACCAAGATACTCAAATCATTCCAAGTTCACCAACATATAGAAAAAAAAATCTTAATTAAATAAAAGCGTAAACACTAATTTTGGTTTTTTCATTATCTATCCAATACATGGATGACATCATGGCGACCAATTCGATTTCAATATTCGCGGCCATGCCATGGAAAAGAATCAACCTCGATCTCGATATCAGCCAAACCATCCACCCCGAAATTAAAACAACACATGCAAAACAAAAAATTATCCCACCGGACGACTCATTCCCAGCCTACGCATCAAAAACCTAATAACCAATCATTATACCACCCTAGCCCAGCAATCCAATCCCAATACAAGCAAGCCCACGGATCCCCAAATCCAACACCACACTACTACAAGATCCCCACTGTCACAAACAATCCCGCTTCAGACCGGAACAGCACTCCTCGGAGCCGCAATCGGAATCCGCACAAGACGATACATTTGCAGATCTGATACTCGTGGAGGGCACACAAGTAGCCAAAAATCAGGCCACTTTTATATCATTCCAATCTCGTGCTACCGCCTCGCGACATACTTCTCCCCGAAAAAAAAGGATAAGAAAATAATAGAAGGAAATAGCAAAAGGATACCTTTAATTAGACGTGCTCATCGGGCCTGCAGCCACTCAACAACTCCAATTCCGCGGCCAACGCAGAACAAAACACCCGGCGCGTCTCGGAAAGGGCAACAAAAAACAAAAAACAAAGAAAAAGAGGTTGGGCAGCGATAAGCATGAAGATTGAGTTAGAAAGATACAGAAAACGCAGCAGCGCGAAAACGCCACTGTAACTAGCATGTTTCAGACTTTGTTCTTTGTTTTTTCTTTTCCCGTGGGGTTGTGTGGTTGTATGGATTTGCATGATTGATATCGATCGATATGGTGAAGAATTAAGATATACACATACATACAGATACACTATACCTCGCTGAAATTAAACTCCATCGAAGACTGAACCTTTGAAGAACATGGAGCCATTTTCATTTCCTTCACACATGATACCCTAAATCCTGCCCCCTCCCAACCCAACCCTTTCAGCCTCATTCATCCTCGTAGCACAACCGCCATGCCGTGCATCAAATAAACGAATCGAAAAAAGATTCCGATCCGATCTGGTCCGATCTAATCCGATCAATTCATCAGCCGCACCGCACTCCGCGCTTTCCATCCCAATCCCACCTTTCTTTGCCTTCCTATCCGGGGCCATGCAGACAAAGCATGTGACCTTTTCTTTCTTTCTCATTTCAAATCTGCAAACCTACCCCTTACAAAGCTCGTTTCTAATTGTATTGTATTGTATCAATTGGACGGAGAGCGGGGTGTGGAGTGTAATGCAGTGCAGTGCAGATCCCGTGATCATCAGGGTAAATCAAATGTATGTATATATACCTTTGTCCCGCACCATACACATACAGCCTTGCACACACCAGACACTTTATCACATCAGGTGAGCAGAGTACATGCCTAGAAAAAAGACATGGGGTACGTACTCCCTACCTGGCAGCACCTCTTTCGAAATTGACCAATCAGTACACCATGATCCACCCTTGAATAAAGTAAGTCTTTACCGATGAACCACTATCTAAAGTATAAGTGCAGTGCTGTGGAGTGGAGAGAGGTGCACCCACCTCACCTCATCTCACTCAGCCAGTACCAGCCCCTCTACTTTCTCTCCCAAAAAGACAGATTATGATGTCGTGCAACCCACCAACCCAGAGCGCTCTAACCCACATACAGAAAAGCTCTATACCATTTAGTCTCCCAGCATATGTAAGCTGCAGCCTCGTCCTACCGCATCTCTTCCCTTCCCTAGGTTTACCCCTCACTCTATGCTGCAAGTTATACTGCTGCAACTGCTGCGCAAAAAACACACACTGTTGTTATTTTGAGAAGTGCTAATGCGATGCTTAATGCTCCGCCTCCCCTACAACAAGTGGACGCGACGCCCCAACAATATTACATACGCCGTGCATGAGTTTAGGATAATTAATCGAGCGCTTAGGTTTGCTCGTTATCTCGCCTTTTTTATCTCGTTCGCTCCCCGAAAAGGAGGGGAGGGGGATAAGTTCCCGGCGCATGCACATGTGCGGGCGATTGCGCTTCGTCGTCGGAGTTTATTTGTGCTGCGGCAGAAGAGGGCGCTAGGAATGAGTGTATACCTAGTAAGTATGAATCTGTAGTGGAGGTGGGTAAAGCAGAGAGTATGGATGGATGCTCTCTAGGAGGTAGCCCGCAGGGCGCCTATGCGGGGTGACAGCGGCGTTGATCGTCTGGCACGTGGATGACAATTGCACCACCCCGCTTCTTCGCTTCGGTTCATCTTACCCATTGTGTGGAGTTTACAGAAAGTCTGTATGTGCTTTGATACCACCAACATGTGTGTATCTTCCGTTTAGGATGAATAAGAAGGGAGATCTGAGAATCACGGCTCGATAGGGAAGAGTGGAGTATGCGGGTGGATTTACTTCGGTGCAGGTATTGAAACACGTTACTGCATGTTGTATGCACTTTGTACGTTTGTACCTTGGATGACCGACGAGATGGGCATCCGCAGCGCCGTTAATGGTAAAAACGTTATGTTGGACATGGTTTGATCTACCGAGTCAGTTGCGCGAGGGGTCGATGTATTGATGCGACGATTCGGCGTTTCGAAGCCAGATGGGTTGGGTGCCGCGCGAAGAGAGATACGGGTAGGTATGACGACAGTATGGTGGAGATTGTGTGGGGACTGGGTGGGTTTGCATGATGGAGGCTCCTCACAGAGGAATAGCAGAAATAGCGGATGACACCAGATGACAGTTTGCAATTCATGCTGCTGTCTGCGGCGGTCTTCAAGTCGTTCTTGTTGATGGCAGTCTAGTCCAGCCAATGCGACGAGTACCGAGGGCCACAGCGCTTCCAAAGTCGCCGGGGGCGCGTCTCTCAGCGAATGCGAGGCAAATAGAGTAGACGCCCATAAAAACGGTGATGAAGCCCAGCACAGAGTGGCCAGATGACCGCTTCTGCGACCGGTGGACCATGGCCCGGATTGTGCCGCCCTCATACCTACCTGCCGTGTCGAGATGTGGGTGTTGGGGCTCTCCATCTCCAGAGATCCAGAGCTGAGAGGTTGTCGGGCGGCGCCGAGGAATGTTTGATGCTGTGTGATGGAGATGGCTGGGAGTGAGGCCCTTGTGACCGCCTGGCCCAGCCATCTCAATTCCGAGGCGGGAGAGTTGGGGCCAGCCATGACGTTTGATTGTCGAGACGGTTACCTGCTGCTGCTGTTGTTGTTGTTGTTGCTGCCGACTGGGAGCAAACCTGTCCTTGTGTTTTGGCTGTGCGGGGTAAAAGGAAGTCACCGTCACCAAGTGGGGCGGGCGGGCAACGACACAAGACGAGACAGGACGAGACAGGACTAGAAGGACTCGAATGACTAGAAGGACTGGAAATGGCTCGATTGGCGTTCGTCATGATGTGCGAGAGGCAAAGCGACGGCCAAACAAGCCAACAGGAGGGGGGGAGAAGGATGCAGCGAACGACGCACAGCCCGTCAAGCCGTCTGGGCGTTTCGAAACATTCGACCCGTCTGGGTTGGCCGGCCCGAGTGCTGCATCTGCATCTGCATCTGCATGAACCATTACCTCTGCCTGCGAGCCACCGGCAGAACCATTCGCTGTCTGCGTCGCCTGAGTTGCTGCATCCCTCCGTCGCCAGACTCTGGGGATGGCGCACTGCGGACAAGTGTTCGTAACCAACCCGACTTCAGGCAAAGTCCGATATTGACATGCCGCTTGACCCAGGGTACAATGGGCACACAAAGAGAGTTCCCAGCATCGCGCAGCCTTCCGTGAGGAATGAATGGGGTAGCGCGGACGCGTCGCACAACAATGCTCTGGGAACAAGAGACCTGTCCTGTCCCCTTTCCCACAAGCCAGCCTTTGCTTCTTCCTGGAATCTATTTTCTATTAGTACATTGGCACATTTGGCATCACGCACGCCAGACAAATGCTCACTCAGCTTCGTGAGCCTGTACCACCCACCTCCACCCACAAGGTACAAGGAGCCCCTGGAGGGTGGTGTGCCCCTTGTAGCGGGTCGTCCTACCACCTACAAAGCCTACACCTTTTGCACCGTTCTGTACTGTGTGCAACCATAACCGCCCGCTCGTCCGCCGTCCCAGCCGCTGCATGCTGTGCCTTTTTTGGGGGCCGTATCGACCGGAGCAGTTGCTCAAAAGGCTTTGATGGTCTTGTGCCTAAGGAATTGTTGCCTGGCGCTATGTAACATGTAAGGGGAATCGCGTTGAGAACGCCGCTTAATATCGAAACCTGACTGTCGGGGACCATCTAAAGGACACGGATTCAGGCCGCCCCCTCTCCCTTGACCAAGTCGAAGAGCCGCATGTCGTTTGGCCTTGGATGGTGGTGGGTGGATCGCCAACGATCCTCTGCGCGCCCCGAGATGAAACGCCGTTTATGACTTTCGGGAGCGGCCAAACATGACGAGTAGGATGTCGCAATGACATCCAACAATGTGAAGCAATCTGGATGGTCAGCAGCGTGGATGATGCCCGCGGGCTACCGCGAAAACGAATGGGTGCCGTATTCCTGCTCGCTCACTAAGTTGACATGACCCCGGGCCTTTATTGGATATCGTCTGCAAACGGCTGTGCAGCGTGGAAGGGTATCGATATCGATTGGCTTTCCGGCCCGCAGCGTGCTTCGGCCACTCAGCTGCGGCCCAGCAGCAGCATTAGCAGCATGGCACCTCTTGTCAGCCGCCCACCACACCCACAGAGCCCCCCAGTGTGCGCCCCCCAAAAACCTGAAAAAAGCAAACATGAGTGATCGCGCTTGCTTCTTTCCACACAGTCTTCCATGCACCCTTAGTGCATAAGGCTGATAGCGATTCTGGCGCGCGCCGTGACCGAATAGAGAGCCTCGTCACCACCACCATCCACCCAATAACAAAAAGAATATGCAAATGCAAGCGCCGGTTGGTTCGCGACACAATAATGGGTGACTGTGACGGGCAGCGCACGAGGACACCCATTGCGACTTGCAATCTCCAACTCGCTGTGTTGGGATAGCCTGGTTAAGGGGAAATGTTTGCCTTTTCGCACAACAGGGTGTCGCGACACCCTCTCCTGCGGATAAAAAACAGACTGTCTATGAGGGGTGAGAGGGGGTAAGACTTGATGCCTGATGAGACGACGTGAGGTACGATCCCCCGTCTCATGTCTCACATGCCATGTGGGAGAATGCAGGGTGCTGCGAGGAGAGAGGGTGTGTGCGTACTTTGCGCATCGTAAACCCAGAGCCAAACGAGTGCAGAGAAACATTGTAGAGCGTAAGCCAGTAATATTGATAATAAGTGGTATAAGGCGTAGTTTTGACCGCGAGGTAAAACCCAAATCTAAGATGATATCTTCATCGAGTACAAAAAAAGCCCCAAAAAGATCAATCTGAAGCCAGCCCAGACCGAGAACACCAGCGAAAAAAAAATAAAGAGCAACTGACTGAAGGAAAGGGGGATATCGCAATAAAAGCCAAACTTTTTCCTGTGACCCGCCCAATGCAGTTCCTTTCCGTAGTCAACCTAATGTTACAATTCCGTCTTCCAGAGAGAAGATGCTGGATTACAATTAAAAGCAGAACAAAGCACGGGTATCTCGCAATAAGAGCAGATATGGGTGCGACAAAGGGAAAATAAACATGAAAGGCGTCCTTAGCCAAACAAAATACCAGACCGACTCCAGAGATAGTAGTGAGATAGAAAAGGTCCTAGGCGGAGGGGTAGCGAAGAATGTCCTCGCAGTTTGCATCGAAACGCATGCTCCAAAGGCGCATGCCAGTCATTAGCTTCTCCGTCTTCTCAAGCTCGCGGTCCCGTCCGAAGATGGAGTCGACGAACTCGCAGCCGCTGTTCTTGCCCATCGATACAGGCTTCTTCTCTCCCGTCTCTTTCTTAGCGGCTTTCCACATGTAGTCTTCGCAAACCTTGAGCAGCTTAGCGAAGCGGATCCACAGACGCTCGCCACTCTCAAGGAAATCTTCAACCATTTCGCGGTTCTCTTGCTTGCGGATCTTGGGCATGATCTCCTCGGCCCTCTTGACTTTGCCTGCGAGCTGGATGAGAAGGAGCCAGAGCTCGCCTGCCATTTCGGCAAGTGGAGTGGCAGGACCGTAGTGGAAGACAGTCCAGTCGTAGATCCACTTGCCTAGAGAGTTGGCGTCAAAGACGCTACCGAGGAGCATGATGGGTTCTTCGGTGGGGTCCCAGTTCTTGTAGGAGTAGCCGGCTGGAATGCCGGCGCGACGAGCATCCTCTTCGGTAGCCTTGGGGGCAGTCTTTGTTGGTGGCGGAGGACGCTTCGTCTGTGGTGATGGCTGAGGTCGACTAGAGTGCGACGCTCGTCGCTGTCGGGTAGGCTTGGGATCCTGCTCGTAGATGGGAACCTGACCATAGACATACTGATCAGCATTCCCGTACGTCTCGTATCGTGCGTACTGTTCGTACGGTGGTGGCGGACTATCGTAGATGTAGTCGTAGTCGTAGCCGTATCCGTAGTCATCATAAACGACCTTGGTGTGCACGTAGCGCGCCGACTGTGACGGGCGACGCTTCCTCTCGCGATGGGAGCGCTTGAGAGGCGTTGCGTCTGAGTCGCGACGGTGTCGGCTCGGTCGAGTTGTATAACCAAAATCACCACTTACATATTCGGGCGTCGCGCGGGGCGTCGCGTAGTGTCGCGGCGAGGTAAATTCGGGCACGAACTGCGGCATGCCTCCACGCGGTGAGGCAAAGGAGGATTGCTGTGGGACGGCGTGCGATGCTCGTCGAGTGTGTCCAGAGACCTTGGGGGATCCGCGCGGAGAAGGCGTGTGTTGTGCGGAGTAGCGGGGAGAGTAGTAAGCGTTGACGTTGGGGCCAGGCGACATGGGGGGAGTGTTGCGAGGGTAAGTGTTGTCGTAAGCCATGTACCCAGGCGGAGGCGTCGGATAGTGAGGAGCGTAATTCATGATAAACGGTCGCCGGTGGCAGATGGATTGAGTATAGGAGTCGTGGAGAGTGAGAAAAACGACAAGAAGAAGTAGGAAACAAAGAAACAGCACACCCAGGGCCGGCTCACCGCGGCGCCTGCAATCGATGCGTGTGTCGACTCGTCCGTCGGAGAGAGGTGAAGGGTGGAGCAGCAGCGGAAGGGGAGGAAGGGGAAATCCTGAACTGCCTGCTACACATTGGGTGGTTGATTCTGCTGGGTGCTCGTTGATGCCAGAAGGATCCCGGTATTAGGATCCAGAGATGCGAGTAGTAGACGTGACGTCTAAATGCTTGGTAATGGTGATGTTGGAGTGAGGTTCCATGGGGCGGGCGAGGGCGCAGCGGGCGTGGGCGATTATATGTACCGACCTGCGAGGCCTTGGTCCGTCCGTTCTCCGCGCACGGCACAGAGCGAGAAAGCACAGAGCCCAGCGACAAGGGCCGAAAGAAGGTCGACAAGGCCTGACAAGCCTAAACCCTGCCTGTGCAGCCCACCCTGGGCGCTACACCAACTAGTCACGCTTTGAGTCTTGGGGCTTCAGCACCCCCGATCCATTCCTCTCTGATGGGCCAGCCTAATTAAGACACAGCACTGCGAGAGACTGGGACTGGGAGAGTTACTGGCTTTCGGCAGCGCAGCGCCTCCTTGGGTTTCTGTCTGGCTGTTTGGCCTTCCTTCTCCCCTCCTCCTTCCCTGTGGCTCTTGCGCACACACTGCACCTGCGATATGACGCCCTCGACACTTTCCCTCTGTTCATGACTCTTTTGGCCGTGGAAGGAGCGTCCGCCGTCGTGGGTCGCTCTTTCCGTGCACACCCCCAGGCCCCTGCCGACCCTGTTTTTCGCACTTGCTTCAGTTGATGCCTGACGACAGACCACTCTTCCCATTCACAACACGCTGGCATTCAGTCATCCTGCCCTGTTTTGCCCTGCCACACTATTCAACGTACAACGCACCCATTTTTCCTCTTCTCCTTCCAGTCATCGTCACCGCCTGCCAGCGGCACCAGTGGGCGAAGCGATGCGGAGCCAGCCTCGCCGCCGCCCGCCTGTAATATTCGTACCGTTGGGTGTGGGCAATGGGTAATATTTGGAAACTTGTGCGCAGTCACTATATACCCATAACCCCGGCCCGCCTAGGTTCAGGGTGCAGCAGCTGTCAGCGATCCCGCTCATGGGCTCTCGCAGTAAGCACCGCGGCACCTTTGTGCTGCCATTTGTGTGGTCTGCCCCTTTGCTGTGCCACCTTCTTGGACGTCGCGGTGACCGATTCAGCTTTTTTTGGTCTGCTTCAGCCCATTCTTCTCATCTTGTATTTTGGGAGCGCATGTGTAATGTGTGTGCGGTATGGCCTGCATCCATTAGACTATACACTGTACCCACTCTGTCTGCACACCCTTCCTGTGATGTTATTATTTTCTACTTTTTTTTTTTTCCACGGATGGGCACCCGCTGCGCAATATCCGTTCAGGCAGGACGGTTCGCTCGTCCATGCTTGCTTTGCTGCCCACTCCCGCTCCCACTGGCTATCTGTCTCTGTGCGCTCTACGCAAACGGCAGCAGACGGCCCGCCGGTCTGTCTCTCCTGGCCCTCTGTGGCTTTATCTCGCAGGATGCGCAACGCCAGGCACTGGCTCTGGCACTGGCTTCTCGCAAGTCGCTCCCCTCAATTCATTGTCACGGGCCCGCGTCCGCCTATGGCGTGCCATAATCCTATCCCTGGTTGTTGTGCCGCGCACACAAACAGCCAAAAAATATCCACACACGGCGGCCGACTCGGCTGGTGAGGGGCAATCACCCTGTGCCGGCGGGCAGCAGTGGATTGAGTGGAGTCGAACTCGCGTCCGCTCAGCTCGGCACGACTCCCCTCTTACTGTCGGGTCTTCCAAGGTTGTTCAAAATGTTAGTCTAATCGTCGTCCCCTTGGCCCGCCGCTTCGGCTCCGCCTAGCAGGAAAAGACTAGATACGATACCGTAAGTACTTGTTCACACGCGGCCGTCGACGCGGAACACGGCTAGGCCTCTGGAGTGCTTCCGTGCGGAACGAGAGCTTGTGCTAGAAGAAGAATCTGGAGCGAGTGGCCGCGCGCACAAGGTTTGTTGCCACCCTACCCGTCTCCTAACGTCCCCTAACCAGCCAGTAGTCGAGAGTAACAGACATATTATTACTTACCGAGTACTTACCTACCACATACAGCACGAATTATAACCCCCAACGGCGCCCCGTCTCGTCTGCTGGGAAGGCCCTGCCACCCGTTACGCTGAGCCGCACTCTGTTTTGGTGCCCGCTCGGAGCTTCCTGCGCGCCTCTCTGGCTGGCACGGCCGCTGCCCTCGGCCCTCTTGCGCTCAGGGTGTGAAAGCTTTCGAGTATTGCCGCCCCCAATCTCCGTGTCAATGAAAATTTTTTCTCGTCCAGCATGTCTCACAAATTGTCCATGTTATTGCCCTGCGCACGCATCATGCCGTTGCTGTGGAAGTGGATTCCTTTACCGCTACTTGCTCTCTCATGTTTGGGCAATTGCTGGTTTGCAATGCAGTATTTCGCAGCCCGTAGCCTTCTTGTATATGTATGTCTGGTTATCAACGACCCACCGCACGCTGTTCCGCTGCCGCGCTCCGCTGTTGATTCGACCATGGCGAACGAACAACACACCAGAAATCCGCCAGAACATGGATCTGTGCCCGCCCGTTGCCTGAAGCAGCAATTCTCAACCGCAAATGCCATGGATCATTGCATTTGCCAGGTGTTGACTGGCCATGGACGGAACGCCGCCAGCCGCTCTGTGCATGAAGGCGTGTGCACTGTTCTTGTTTCTGCCATCTACACCCTGTAATCTCGCTGCGAAATCTTTCGGCACACAATCATTTTGAATTTTGGTGCCCATCCGTTGCCCCCCATTGGCCTGACTCGCTGCACATCCCTGTGAATCCCTGTGGCGCTCGACGGCTCGCCTTCCTACCGACACGCACAATACCCATCTGACTTCAAATTTCCCCCCTCCCCTATCGACGACAACTCATCTTGCGTATTCCTCTGCGCACCGCGTTTCTATGACTCCTCACCTCTGTTTGCTCCGCGTCCGGATGTCCCATCTCGCTGCCAGCACGGTGTTAGCTGATGATGCCACACTGTACCCCTTTGCTCGACCGCGCGCTGTGCCAGGACATTTTGACTGGGCTGTTGTTTTTCTACCACAAACAGTAGTGTAATCAAATGGGCCGTGGGGAATGGATGATGGGTCCCTTCTCTGATATTGCCAATTTTGGCCAAAACACGGGCTGTGTCCCCCAGCGCGCTCTGCTGAACCATCGCCCGGGCAATCAATTCCACCGGGACGGCCATGACGCAGACCCACTCCACTCGGGAACTCCCCAGCATCCCCAGCCCTATCGTGAGAAGTGGGCTGCGGCATCTCTTTGCGGAATGACCGGGCGGCCACGTTTGCTGGCCACGACTGCAGGCTGAGTTCTCGACCAGATGCAAGCTGCGTCATGCATCATGTCCCAAAATTATTCGACATTTCTGCCCAGTCAAATCCTTTGATGCCTCAGATTGGTCTGTATAGCGAATTTTCTTTCGTAAGCTTTTTGGAGTAGCTGTGGCGGTGCAGATGTTACTTCGGCGCCAAGTCATCCCGTGTCACGTCACATGATTACTATCGTATAGTACACATTTAACTTTTTTGGGATAATTACAGACAGGTCGATTTACAATCAGCTATCAAGTCTTGGTGTGGCGATGCACCGCCTCACAAACAATGAACAACGTGTCGCATACAATGCGCGACTCGACTTCGATTCGCCGTATGCCTCTATCCCCGCTCTCCAGTGATCCAGTCCATCCTCAAATCAATTACTCTGGTCGCTATCTCCGAGTGGCAATTTTTCTGTCGCCTCGTCGCATTGCGCATTGCGCATTGCCTTCGCACTCTATGGCGTTTAAACATGTGACACGCAACGGCTTTTACGATGACTGAATCCGATTGAAACAACGGCGACTCCAAGCGAGACGAGGCTCGAAGGCTGTCCCCGGATTGATTCCATTCGTTGCGCTGCCCCTTTGAGCTCTGACTCCTTTCCATCCAAAACGAAACGTCTCAAGTTTGGCCTTATGACTGCATCACCTGCTCACCACCGAGAGTATATCTCTTTTGATTTTGCTCTCCGTCCATTATCCATGGAGTTGTGAAGCGAATTGTGTTTGTTCTCGGCCTGTTCACCGGGAAACACAATCAGATATATCTTCTTGGAGTCATTCGTGGTGAGTCATCTAGAAGGGGTGATGCATGTTTAGCGAAGCAGGCTTCTTCCCAGCAAATAGCAGTGGACCAACACACAGGACGCAGAAAAGACACAGCCAGGCAAACTATTGCCTCTGCGTCATTGAAATGCATTTTTCCTGGGCCGAAGCCTACCATAATCAAGGATCATTGATGGTGGTTGCATTGCGGCTCTAAACCAACGTCAACCTCTATGTTTTCGATTTTCATTCGCGGCCCAATATTGGCGATTCACATGGATGCTTGTTGTTTATTTAGGCAACTAGTAAGTGTTTTCGACAAGAAGGTAGCAAGAAATTTTTTCCATTCCCAATTTCATTACCTTGGGACATTTACAGGGGTATTTTTCTTTCTCTACATTTACCCTCTTTTCCTGCGACGTTCACATGATAAACAGTAAACAGCCCCTATATCTCACACACCCCTGTCCCATTTGTCCTACAAACACCACACAGGCCTCTTTTCACCCTTTACCCTTCATTCTCCCAGCCCCCCGATTAAACGACTCATAACTGTCCATTAACCACTACACTCTTGTATTCGACTCGCCACCCGCCATCAATAGTCCCGGCTGACCCATCCATCTACTCGCCTCCCTGCCCTACTGTACACACGCTGCCGCGGCCTGTTTGCCTGTTCTGGCGTATTAGCGGAAAAAGGAAGGATATCGATCGTTTCACGGACGCACTCGTATCCAACCCCATGTCGCTGTTGCCTAAATCTTTATTTTGATGACGGACAGGACTGGGCTTTTTTGGTCTCACGCGGATGGTTGCTTATGGGCATAGTGATCACGGTGTATGGATGATGGATAGTGATGTGACAGAGAAGCTGAACGTGTCGTATGTGATGATGGAATTGCTAATGTGATAGGCAACCACTTGTCTAGAAGGCCGAAGCAGACATATAATTGATAGGTTTTGCATTACGTCCGCGTCAGGTTCTCGATCCGTATGCTTGGAGGGGATTGGCCGGATGGATGGATGCGCGTCTGCGGGCGAGGATCATATGCTCCGTGTTCGCGGAATGCACGCGAGGTCCGGTGAGCACGACAGGTATGCTATGGACGGGGCCCGTCGGCTAACCTGATCGACTGGGAAGTGGAAGCAGCGGTCTGCAAATGAAGAGCATGGCAAGCGTCCGTAAGGAGAGTGCATCCAAGCTAAGCAGTGCTTACTGCAAATGCCAGACATGTGAGAACATGGAATCAAAATCCATGTGCTCTGACTAAGAAGAGCCTATTGAGGGATATGCTGTGGAGCAGCCATCCAGGTAGCTTCCGTGGGACTTGAGTTTGTTGAGTAATTCGAAATGATGTATTGAAGAAGGATGGAAGATGTTGCAGGCAGCTCTTTCGCCGCCGCACTATTTTCTAGACTTTGATTGAGGCATTGGTTCTACATGGCGTTCGACTTGATCCTCTTCTGGAACTGAAATGAATTGCCTTGCCTTGATGAGTACTCTAGACTGAAGAGAAGAGAGGTCCTTCACCCGCACTTGCCTCACTTTTCTTCGTCTCATCTGCAAACGGTCTACATCCGACCTTGATTGAGTACTTCCAGTCCTCGGATCCACGCCTTCTATATCAACCTATGTCGATGCCTTCTGTGACGCTGCTAATTTCTCTGCAATAGGTCTATTAATCTCATTCCTTTATTGAATCTCATTGAGAACCCTACGCTCAGCAGCGAGGCTGATGCTCTCATAAGTGGATCTTCCCTCAGCAAGGCCTCAATCGAGCGGACATCAACTCTCAAAATGTGGCTATATAACAGCGATCTGCCCCTCCTTACCCTTGATGCCCCGTAGCTCGAAAGCAGGACGTTGACAGCGTTCAATTCGCCAGCTCTGGCAGCTTTTACAGAGGCAATCCGTCCATCCATCCTAGTCTTGGTGTTCAGAATGCGCTTGGGAATTAGGTATCCGTAGGTCTATTGTACCCGTTCTGCCATGGTACGCTGCAAGACTTAGAGGAGGCGACGAGTGGCGATCGTATTATCGTCCTGGTTGTGCACGTGTATAGATGGGCGATTCACTGATGCAACCTGTCCGGAAAATATTGTGCAATAAGCAGGCTTTTGCCTTCTCAGTCTTCGGCATTAAGCCTCCCCCCCGCTTCTATCAACTGCCCAAGAAATTCTTTCTAGCCCGAGATATGCTACTATGTGTATGCCGTGAGGATCCGTACCACAGAACGCATTATCGAATATTCCAAGTTCCAATATTTTGATCGCTCCGTGTCTCGCATGATTTGTAAATAAACTTTCAATTCTTTCCGGAGATCCACGAAGAAAATATAAGGACTTCATGGTCTGACAATCAGGTGGATTTTGCGTTCCGGCACCATTCGACTGCAGCGTACACTAGGCAGGGACGGCTTTTCAATGTGTCGGTGCAGTCAAAAGTAAATGTGGAACGGCGATAAATTAGAAAGACTATTTAAAGGAAATGCTAAGCAATGCTTTACAATGAGCCCCGAGGCGTCCGGAAAGTGCGTTTTGCTCAGAAAGTACTCTAGAGTTGTTTTCAATACGAAGCTGTGTCTTGGAATATACTGTAACCAGTTCACGGAAGCTTTCACTAATCAGAGCAGCTTTTAATGGGGGAATTCAGTCTTCTCATTACCGTATTTGTGCTAGGCATCTTCAATATCATGACGCACATCTGACTGACTTTCGAGTATTTGCGTAATAAGGTTTCCAGGTTTTGCTCCATCTCTGGCTCATAGGTGGAGTAAAAATATGTCACAGCGACGCTAGGAGTCGTTCCTGTATATGTATAGAAGATGCTAGATGACGATTGATGTAATGATGTTCTTGCCTGCTCCGGGAATGCCATAGCAACCGTGTAAGCGACGATGGAAGGCTATTCATCGTTGCTGCCGTGTGCATCCCGGTTTAATCAAAACTACCAACGGCAGACTAGAATCTCCTTTGACCGGGCTCGAGAGGAAGACGTCCTATGTCATCCTCACATTTATCCTATAAGGCAGGAGATATCCTCATTCAGTCTGGAGCGAAAATCTGTCTCCAATGAAGCCAAAGGGAAAGAACACACCATGTTGGTCAGCCCAGCTTAGCTTTTCCGCTACGCTTGGGAATGAACTAGAAATTGAATATCTATCTATTAACAGAGACGGCATAGCATCATTAACGTACGCACACACTCAAGACACACTCGCCCAACCCAGCCTGCAGAACAGTGAGGCAACACAAAAGCGCTACGGCAAAGCAAAGAGCGTTGCGAATCTACCAATTCTACCATCTCCATCCGCTCCTCGCATCTTTGGCCTTCGGATAAACCAGGCGAACATCCAACTCTGCTTCAATATGCGCCGTGCGTCTCATAGTAGTCTTTAGTATTTTCTTGGGTGGGCGTTTTGCCGGGATTCCTTCCTACTTATGCTTGAGAAGGATTTCAAGTCTGCACTGCATTTTCGCTTGCGGGACTTCATTGTAGCTATGCTACTGTGTTTTCTCCTCCTCTGCGCTATCCATAGCACTGCCCACTATGCAGCGCTGTCACGTAGCTTCTGTTGGTCTTCGGGAGTAAGCGCGTTGAATTCCTCTGAGAATCCTGGTGTTGTGGCAGCCCGTTTGAAGAAATCAACGAGGAATGCTTGAGTCTCGTCGTCTCGAGCGCGGATCGAGCCAGGAGCATCTTCGGCAGCGTAGGCCATGAGCTGTTCTTTACTGAGACCACTACCCAGATCGAGGAATGGGTTTGGCTCGTCTTCCCAGTCATCGTCATTGGAGCCTTCTTCTGCAAGGTCTGCGGCGGCAGCAGCATCCAGTTCGCGGTTTCCTGCAGCTGATGAGAGCTCCACGATCAAGACCTTTAGAATCTTCAATGTCGCGGGGATGATGGTGTACTGATCGGGGTCTGAAGTCCACGTTAGTTTACTTCGTCCCCGAAATCTATGAGAGGGGCCATATGGCATATCAGAGTTCTTGCAGTGCCAAAGACCTATACTTACTTGACTTGGCGCGGCTGCGCGTCATAATGCGACCATCGGTATTTGGAATCAAGTCACCCTTGACATGAACTTCGGCAAGACGGGGGTCTTTAAGATCATAAAGCTTCGAAAGAGCAATGACGCTGAAAATGTCAGTGAACAAACTCAAACGGTACCCGACACCGGGACTAGAAAGTTAACATACTTTTGCCTAATCTCATCATAGCCAGCAAAGTTAATGGAATTCTCCAGCCACTTGGCCAAGACAACCTGGAGCCCATTTTGCCCATTGATGTTCTGTCGGGCCAAGAACTCCACCACTTCGGAAGCATGGTTAAGACTGAGCCTTGCAAAGACAAGAGTCAAACTCTGAATGAAGTTGGCTTGCTCAGCAGTACCGAGCCGAACAGCAACGGTTCGGAGAAGCTCCTCGAGATACGGTCCTAGCCGCTCGTGGCCAGCTTTCTCTACCACCTCAGCAGCGAGGGCACCGACTTCACCGGCGGCGTTATCAGAACTTGATGAAAGCAGGCGAGAGATAATCAGAAGAACAACTTCTAGACCGGCCTTTCCTGTGTCATCACGCCATTCAAAAAGCTGCTGATGATCGTGGGAAATGATATTCTTCACGGCAGTGGTAGCAGATTTGAGCAGCTCCTCATCAGTTGCACCAAGGAGAAGGCGGGTAAGCTTCGGCATAGTGGTAGCAACGAAACCAGCTGGGAGTGGTTCGGTGCCATGCTCAGCGAGAACGGAGAGAAGGTCGGCCGCGAGGTTGCACAAGGCATTCTCCTCCGTGAGGTTGCCCACGTCGAAAGCTCCGGTCAGGGATGGAAGGACCTTAGCGCACAAGTTGACATACGCCTCTTGACCCATTTGGGAGATGGACTCCGTGACTTCTTCGAATGCTTCGTTGACTAACATAGCCAACTGGAAGTTGTTTGCACCATGACTAGCAACAGTGAAAAGTAGATCGAGTCCGTTTCCTGTGATGCATATCCGAGTGTCAAGCAGAATGGCATCCCTCAGGCTTTCAACAAGTGTGAACATGAGGTCGTCGCTGTCGGCAAGCTCTTGTAAGTCCTGGCTTTGAAGGTAGGTAGCAATAGCTGTAATGATGGTACTCTGTAGGGGCTGGGTAACACCGTGCGGCAAGGCCAGGAAGTAATATTGAAGGGCGCGGATACAAGAAACCTGGACAACGTCTGACTCGTCGTTGGGGATAGCTTGTAAACAAGCCTCAAGGAAAGACGGAGCGAGCTCTTGCAGGGCGCCGCCAGAAGTCTTCATTAGGCTTCCGGCAACAAGGTGACCGCGTGCTCGAAGGAAGGCATCCGGCTGCTGCATAGCATGACGAATGAAATCGACGTATCCAGCGGCAGCTTCAGGGCCAATTTCCTTGTCCACATCCTGAAAGTCGCTAAGGACCTGGTTGAGGACGTAAAGTGCACCTTCTTTGGCTTTCCAGCTTTGTGTTGTTGAATAAAGCTCCCGTGTGTAGGCTAGTAGCCCATCGATCGTCGGCTCTCTAAGCCATTCGCTAAGCTTGATAACCAAATCTCCGCAAGCCGTTCGAGGGGTATAGTTTGCTGTTACGCTAGTTTCTTCACTGAGGAAGATGTTAACATCAATATCCCACAGGCCCTCCTCTTCTGTTGTGATTTGGGCGTAGGCGACAGCCAACTTCATGACTTCAGTGACCCACGAAGCTTGGGCACCTTGATTTTGGAGCTGCTGCTCGAGCTCAGCACGGACTGGCGGGGCCCTGAGACACGCCTGCATGAAATCGAGCTCTTCGAGAACTAGGAAATCCAGCGTGTACGGCAACCCGTCAGAGTCTTCCAGCCTGCTTTGGCGCTCTTCTTGTATGTACATAAGGTGATATGCGTTCTGTAGTGATGCCAATTCTTCCCATGTGGCAGAGAATAAGACGGGGCTATGCGGTGACAGCTTAACGGGGAAGAGGTTACGAATGCGCATGAGGATCTTGACGACCTGGAGTTTGAGCGCTACCAAGCCCCTGTATGCCTCGGCGGGAGGGGAGTCGTCGTTTTCTTCTTGCTCTGAGGGTGGGTCGGGTAGCCTAGTCTTCATGATGCTGATGAAAAATGGTGTCCACTCCTTCAACACTTCGTCAGCAAAAGCCTTGACGGGCTCTTTGTGGTCTTCCATGACAATCTCAAGGATATCAAAGCAGCCATGGAAGACCTTGCAGGCCAACGCTCGCAATGTAGGTTTCCGATTCTCGTTGACTGCCACATCGTAAACAACCTTGACAAGCTGCTGAGCGACGCTGAAAAACTGAGATTCATTGAAGCAGTCATCTACAAGCTCAAACAGCACTTTTAAGGCGCCATGCAATTGTCCATCAGTGGCAGTCGGGATAACGTTGAGCAGATTGGTGAGCAGGTCTGGCCACTGGTCGGGAAAATCGGCGCTGGCGATTTTGCTAACAACCAAGCTGGCTGCAGCCTTGAGCTTGCGGTCAAGCTGGTCTGTCGTGGCGAGCTCGAGCAGATGTTGCCGGATGGTGACCTTGTTCTCGTCTGTGATGAGGATCTGGCCCTTGAATTCGTCCAGATTGTCGCTCCATCCCGCCAGTACCAGCTGCTTCAAGGAAAGCAGGGCAGCCTGCCGGATATTGAGAGGAACGCTGTCATGGCGGGAGATTTCGACGAGACCGAGGGGCAGTTCCTGGTGGCCGTAGAGAGAATGGAGCTGCTCCTCGGCCTGCTTGCGGGGACCCTCCTGGGCGGTTTGGGTCGCGGAGAGCAGCTGCACTAGTTGATCATTCATGGCTAGTGAGCACGTCTAGCGGTGGGGGAGCGGATGGGCGAATTGGGGGCGATGGCGCTCGTGTCGCTTGTTGGGGCAGCGCAGCGACGCGTTGTGTGGGAGAAATGGCGGAGTGCGGAGGACGGAGGGAAAAAAGACGCGGGTGAGGGGCACGTAGGCACGCTGGGACTCTGGGACGTGATGCCTGACCGAGGCGGGGCTGGGCAGGCTGGAATGCAGATGCGGTGAGGCAGCCAGCAGGCGGCCGGCAGCAGACTGGCGCTGAAGGAGGAATTGGAGAGAGAAAGGATCCAGAATATGGATGGTCGTGGTGGTGAGGGGTGTTGTGTGTTTTGATGTTTGGTAGAGACAAAAAGGTGGGATGGCCATGTTTGGCCAATCAACGCGTCGGCCGGCGGGTTGTCGACATCACGTCAACCTCACCTCTACTTATTACTATCTTCCTGTCTTCTCTCTTCCCAGTCACCCCGTCAATCAATCACCGGCCGCCCTCCCTGCTGTCTGCCTATTAGGACATACAGCAATGCTGGGCTATCTTCTTCGCCCCACCTCCCGATGAAATTATCCTCCTTGATGAACATGGCAGTACATCCTCAGCCCACCTAAGCCATGCCACCAACCTACCTTGAAAACCTCAGCGCCTTCACCCACTTCCTCACCGCCTACATCCACACGCTCCTCTACCTCCGCACCCTTTATCCGCGCACCTCCTTCGTCCAATCCCGTTTCCACAACACTGCCGTCCACCAGTCACGCCACCCCCTCGTCTGCGAATGGATCCGTGATGCCGTCGTCGCCGTCCGCTCCGAGCTTCTGAACGGCACTGTTGCCCGCATTGCAATAGTCATCTTCAGCTACGGCACCAGCAATGAAGGCACAGGAAAGGGACACGAAAAAGGACAACAGCAAAGCCCCGGCAGCGCCAAAATCATGGAACGCTACATGTTCGACGTGAGCGCCTTCCCCATCGTCGACAAATCGGAGCGCAACATGGAATTAGAATGGGACAACAACTCAGACACCAACTCCCAGTCCGATGACGACAACAACGAAGAGGACATCCCAGACACCAAGAGAAAATCCAAACAAAAGCCCCTCGACGCAGATGTAGACATAAACCTCTCTGAACAATTCCGCGCAGCACTCATATCCCTTACTACTCGAACCAGCCGACTATCTCCCCTCCCCCCAAACTGTTCTTTCAATATCTCCATGGAGCTCCGCGACGAAGCAGACGTCGACCCATCTATCGGCCATCCTCAACCCTGGATCCCCGTCCAACCGAGTCTCCAAAAGACTGGCCGAAAAGGCGCGCAGCAAGACCACACCGAAGAGGGCACAAAAGAAGGCGAGGACCTAGGCGGTGTCAAAGTGACGCCAATCCGCAGCGTCGAAGCCAGCGTGTTCAGATTTGAAACATGGGTTGAGGAAGGGAAGGCCAAATTTGAAGGGAATCAGAGTGTGCAGACGAGTTTTGCGAGCTCAGGGGAGTGAAGGCGTATTAAGGTATGCGTGGGCGATGGATTAAATTATAGGGAAAATGAAACTACTCTCAATATAGTTAATAATGCGGGGGATGGCCACATGGATTTGTATGGCCCAAGCACTAAGTTGGGACGTTCCGCGCGACTAACTAGAAACTACGCCACATGCTGACAGCTGGACGGGGAGTTAGGAATAAGGTTCCCAATATAGTAAAGCTAGGCTGGGAGAATTACTCACTTAAAAAATGCTTGCATTTCCTGGGAATGAAAGAAACTCAATTTACATGCGCAAAAACTGCAAGAGAGAGGGGGAGAGGGAGAGAGAGAGAGAGAGAGTCGCACCATGGGCTTAGATATAGATTTCTTATATCACCACCCACAATATCTACAACCATAGATGAATCATAGTCATTGTAATTTACATCTCATGACTACATACAGAGGCGTCTATCTTTATTAGGGTATTGAACTACAGCTCAGTCCAATCCTACGAGTCAGAAACAGTATTACAGGAATCATACTGACGTTCACCGAACCGCACATCGAGAACAGCCAGGGATGCCACGCCCATGCAATTAGTTCAGCCGCAATACTTACTCAACGCATATGCATACCTAGCAGCATAAACACCATTTTCAAAGTACCGCCCACCTCACATCTACCCTTCATTCCATCCTATGAGCCACATAGTACTGGTCAACGGCGTCCATGAGCTGCGTAGTACTGGTTGATCATGTCCACCCCCTGATCGAATAGGGCCCGTACGCGCGGGTCACCTATATCCTGTCCAGCGTTTTGCAGCGCCTCTTGGTCCTGGTTTACGTGGGCCTGGACCAAGCCTGCAGGAGGTTGTTGCTGTTGCTGTTGCTGTTGTTGTTGTCGCTGCATTTGAAACTGTTGTTGTTGCAGTTGCTGCAGTTGCTGTTGCTGCATTTGAAATTGTTGTTGTTGCTGGCCCTGCTGGATTATGAACTGTTGCTGTCGCTGTATTTGTTGTTGCCGAAGTCGTTGCATCTGCTGCTCCACTTGAACCATCTGCGGTATCTGCTGCTGCATTACAGGTTGATGTTGCCCTTGGATTGGGAGTTGCTGTTGTAGCCCCATTCCGAAAGGTCCCACGTGCGGCCAAAATCGTGGTCGTTGTACTTCTTCCCCAAGTCTACCACCGACACCAGGCAGCGGAGGCAGCTGTTGGGGCTGTGGCTGAGCTCTAACTTGGGCTCCAGGCGGCGGAGGCTGTTGAGCATGAGCCTGGACCTGTGGCTGAGGTTGAGCCTGGGCTTGAACCTGAGCTCGAGGCAAAGGATAGATTTGCGGAACCCCGGGGAGGCGAGCAGGTGGTCGTGCCAATAGGGCATCAGGCTGACTAAATTAAGCAATCAGAAAATGTGCCATATAGTTAGGGTAAGAGTGGTTGGTGTTCCAAGGATTGGGATTGAAACATACTGTGGTGGGCCAAGGCCTTGGGCTTGGAATTGTGCAACGAAAGGGATGGGAGCAGGAAGGGGAACAACTGCGAAGGGGTAAGGAGGTACATACTGATCTGCGAGTGGAGGCTGTCCAGGTCGCCAAGGAAGTCCAGCCGGATGTGCAGGAAGATTAGCGAAATTCCCCAATGCTGGCAGCGGACGATTTCTAGCTATAGCTGGGACAGGTTGAAGTTGACCTTCTACCATGTGATAGGGGAATCGGTCGGCCTCCGCTTGAGCTCGATTTCTACGGGCATCCTCGGTATGCTTGACTTTATCTGACACTTTGACCATAAGGTCCGCATCAGATATATCCGGGTTTTCCATTCGAACTTTCTCCATTGCTTCTGTCGCAGCCTTCTTGACCTCCTGTTCATGGCGGTCTTCCACATTCTCGTGGAGAGGGCAACGGCCTTGTGCCAATTCCCCGAAGTGATTATAGTCTTTCACGTCCTTAGAGCAAACGTAACATTGTATATTACGGCAGCGTGAACAGGTCATCTTGTTGCATCCATATTCTTTGACGAAAGGGTGCTTGCATGCATTGCAATGTCGGATCAAAGCTGCCGACATAGCTTCTTCAACGACGTGTCGCAGCGTGAGTTGGCCATCCTTCTTAGCTTCCTCACAGCTAAGGGGGATATGTGTCTCTTTCTGGCACAGACGGCAACTTGTCTTTCCGCAATTCTTACTCTGACAACGAAACTCTTTATCGATTTCGACAGGAAGACATTCCATCTTGAAATCGCAGAATGGGCACTCTGAGAGAACATCCAGAAGTCCGGCGGCAGCTATTTCTTCTTGTTGTTGCATATGCTCCAGACGCTCCAATGTCTTTTCGCTGAGAATCTGCTGAAATACTGGGCGGGTAAAAGTACCTCTGCAATTCGTGTCGGCAAAGCAGACTGGTCGGCAGCGGGATTGCCCCATTTCAGACTCAACATATTTCTTTGTGCATTCGCAGCAGAAGAAATGAGCGACCTCTCCGTTGCAGCAAATCATACGATTGAGGGGAAAGTCGTCAAAGCAGCATTGACATTCGCCCATCTCGTTGTTCTGCCGTGCTTGCTCCAGGTTGTCTTGTTCAGCGCGCTCGGCTTCTTCGATTTTGAGACGTTTAGCTGTGTAATGTTAGCGCCTTCTAAGCTACCAAATTTATAGGTGAACATTGCCAGCCAACAATATGCTACGTAAGCGAAATCGTTGGATAAAGCCATGAACCACGTATGACTCTGCGAGATGTATGTGGACAAGCAGGCGATAGCACGCCGTGAATGTATAAATAAATCTTGAGGAAATCTAACGCCCCAAAAGTCACAAAAACCCAACACCAGCGCTTACCTGCTTCGTTCTCCACCTTCT
Organism: Acrocalymma vagum; assembly: GCA_028476805.1. Taxonomy (NCBI): domain Eukaryota; kingdom Fungi; phylum Ascomycota; class Dothideomycetes; order Pleosporales; family Acrocalymmaceae; genus Acrocalymma; species Acrocalymma vagum. Next base: position 477,663 of record JAQGEP010000002.1, read on the forward strand.
GCTTTGCAGCATTAATCTCCTTGGGAAGTTGGCTACCACGTTCAATCAAGTTGCGTTCGTAGCCTCGACGAAAGCGTGCTCTCTTAATTTTTGTAAAGGGAGCGCTGATTTGGGTGTAGTTACGCGACTGCTGCTCAAGAACGCAATATGCTTTGAAGCCAGACTTTTGTTCCCGTAAGACACGATCGATATGCTGAACTGGGACGTCGAGAAACTCGTCTTTGAGCAGATCTAGTCTGAGCGGTCAAACAGTTAGTATTTGTAGACTTGAGGGGAGTGTTGAGTGCAGCCAGAATTCAAAATTAAGGCGAGAGTTATATCTGTTGAGATCGCAAAGTAGGTACTTATCCTCTTCCTCCAAAACTGCCCTTCGGTACCGTGAATTACAACACAAAAGACATTTGCTGGCCCATACTTCCAAAGCAAAAGAAATAGTGACAGTAGCCCTCCATTCTATTCAAACATTTCACGCATTTGGCAGAATTCCGAGTCAAATGCATGTAGGGGTGGCAGCCCTGGAATATATGGAAGACTTACGCATTTTGTCTATAAGGAGCACCGAGCTCGTCCAAAGATTGATCAACCTTCTCATATTCGGGCCAATTTCCCTCCTCATCTCGCTTTCGCTTCCTATTTTCTTGGTCGCGCTGTTTGGGATACTGCCCAGCATCAAGGATAGCGCTGATGAGGCCATCACACAGAACCGTTGTGCGATTAAAGTCTGTAGTATTCTCCTTGATTAAAGTGAGCACATATTCCACTTCGATGTCAGGTAGGACATCCAAAATCATCTGCAGGCATGCTTCTTGAGTGACTAGATCCGCGTGCCCAGCTTCTGATAGTGGGGTATTGATTGCCGGAGATGCAGAAGGCGGCGACGAGTGAATCGAGAGCCGCTCGCCCTGTGCTGTTAGGTCAATAGTCGCGCGCTCTTCGCGCTCAGAGGCCTCCTCCAGTGGCTGCCTTGCCCTCACTGGCCGTTCCTTCAAGATCAATGGCTCATCGTCTGAAGAATCTGTATCGGTGGAGTCGGACAACTCATCGATGAGCGCGTGTTGGAGAAAGTTCCTGGGTCTCACCATCGTTGTATGGTTTTGGGGTTGACGGTTGTGAGAGAACAGGGTCAAGTTGTCGATGTTGTGTCTGTAACCTTGCTCTTGCCTTGTGATGAGGAGTTGTTGACCGAGGAAATCACTCAAGGAAAGCAATCGGTCAAGCGAGCCGCACACACAGGGTAAGCGAGTGGAATAGAGATTACTATGTAGCCGATCGTGGTCAAAGTGAAGGCAGGACTATAAAAAAAAGTTTGCACATATAGTAGTGCAGCACGTTTGAGTGAAAGGCAGGGCGAGCAGACGAGGGTGGGCAGCAGGGCCAGCTGCCCTCCAGGCTACGCCGTACGCTTTCGACACAGCGGCGAAGCGAAGAGAACTGTGAATGCACACACGTCGCACCGGCCCGGCGGTGCCTCGAGAAAATAAATATTAAAAGAAGCAGAAACTATTGAGCGCTGGTGGAGAACGCGGGAAAGAGCGAGACATGGACAAACAGCGACAAACGAGCTTCAGGTGGCACGGCGTCTTAGGAATGAGAGGAGCGACGCCCCGTACTGGTACAGAGGGCTGAGCGGACGGGATTCGACATGACGCCGGACTGCAAAGTACAGGGGAGGATGGAGGTGAAAAGGTGAAGATTGAAAAGTGAAAGGCGAAAGGCTGACAACCGCGGTGATGGAGTGGTGGTGGCCTCCGAGTCCCAGCGGCAAGCTGCAGCTTCCAAGCTGGAGCTTGGGCCACCAGCCAACCATCCTCCTCCTCGCTGTGGTACACGATAAGACTGAAAGCAAAGTGCTGCATGTGATGCCATTGTTACTCAATAACTGGAGAAGAGGGAACCGGAGCAGGTTGTCTTGCAGCCTTTATGTAATAGTGCCTTCTCCATCCTTCAGGTACCGCACATGACCCTGTTAAAGCAGCGCTGGTGTAAGAAAGCTCGCTTTTCGCCGGCCTACATCGGGAACCCCAGGATATGTGGGTTTCGGAGGCAGCACTACGAGCCCAGTAGCTCAGGGTATATAAGCCCACTAATGAGCAAGAGGCGAATTCTGGGTCCAAAATTGCCATCAGGAAATGTGTGGGGTAGTAGTTCGTGGCTAGATTGTGTCTCAGGACTAACAGACCCTTCATTGTTTAATCCTTTTATCTTTCTTTATATTCTAGCTTATCTCGAGAGTTAGGGCAAAAGAGGCTCATTCCACAATTTGTTCTTCAATAACCGCCATCATGAGTCCCATGCTGGATATCCTTCCACGAGCGGACTCATCAACACTTGCTCTCGTCCATCCAACCCCAGAAGAGTTCCTAGCACAGTCCAGCCTCAATGGTGCCGAATGGCGCGGAGCTCTATCATTGCCAGCCTACCTTCGTCGCGAGAAAGTCCTGTCAAGTCAGAACCTGACCCAAGACGGCGGAATCACATATTGGATCTTGATAGACACATCATTGAAAGGAAATCCCTTGGAGCCGGAATCGACCACACGCCTAACACTGGCGAGCTGCGAGACGTACCGTAAGAAGGCGCTTGTATGGCAAGAAGGCAAGTTGCAAGAGGTCATTTGTCACGGTATCGGAAGTGTTTTCTGTGCACCACACTTACGAAGGCGAGGCTATGCGCAGAAGCTGATGCAGGAGGTTGGTAAGGCACTGCGGACTTACCAGACGACAAAAGACAGGCCGTGCATGTTTTCGGTCCTATTTTCGGACATTGGGAAGGTAAGTCGATAGAGTATAATTTGGTGCTTATCTCACATTAACATTTTGGTGATTCAAGAAATTCTACGCCGAGTATGGTTGGGAGCCGTTTAATTCCTCACATGTATCCCTTTACCCAGGAAAATCAACAAACATAGCCACCAGCAACCTACCAACTGCCCGTCCCTTATATGCAGACGACTTACAAGAACTCTGCAAAATCGACGAAGAACTAGTGCGAAAGAGCATGGAATCCCGAAACAGGTCCAGCAACACTGCCGTCGCCTTGATCCCGGACGTCGAGACCATCCAATGGCATCACGCGCGCGAAAACTTTGTAGGGACAGAGCTTCACGGCAAAAAGCCGAGGGTAAAAGGCGCTATCGTAGGCACCGAGATAGGAAAACGTGTTTGGTGTTACTGGACACGTATGTGGTATAATGAAGATCCTTCACAGGCGAAGGGCAACACACTACATGTGCTGCGAATCGTCATCGAAGACGAGGCTCATGCGAGCTGGGAAGGCACAGGAACATGCCATACCAATGGGAACACGGTCGGCCATGCTCATCATGAAGCAGCTATTGCGGCTTTGCTCCGCATGGCTCAGAGAGAAGCAGAAGAGTGGAAGATGGAAAAAGTTGAAGCCTGGAACCCATCTTCAGAGATTTTGAGAGCTGTTCGAAGACTTGATCCCAGCGCAAGGGTTGTCGATAGGGACACTGAGAGCATTGCGAGTCTGCAATGGTTTCCTCCGCATGACGGGCCTGTGGCAGAGAAAGTCGACTGGATTGGCAATGAGAAATACGTGTGGTGCTGAGGCGACTTTTGTGCATTTTCTCTGGGGTCAAAAAATACAACCATGACTTGCTGGCGCTTTCGGGAGGACAACTGCTACTTTCAAATGCTCTTAGAGACAGGCTTCGCATTTCATGACTTGGCAGAGTTAAGGGCTAGAACAAGAACCATCGAACTCTCACTGGTGATGACTGACATTTCAAGTGCTACCTAGATATTTGCAGCCTCCAGGAATTGTGGGACCTGGGTGTATCTCCAAGAAGCCATTTGTGGAGCAGGCACACAAAATACTAAGGCAATGTGTGGGTCGTGGTGCAACGTTCCAGACCAAGCTAGAACAAACATCTTACTTTCAAAGCCACTCACTAGACACCCATACCAGCCAAGCTTCTCCATTATCTATCCCAAACCAACCATGACCATGACCTCCAACCCCGCCCTGCCGCAAGGAGACTCACCTGCGCTAAGCCTAGTCCCCGCCACCCCAGAAGAAATACTCATCCAAGCCAACCACAACGGTGCCTCATGGCGCAAAGCCCTCTCCCTGCCCGCATACGTAGAACGCGAGATCACCCTCGCAGGCAAAACTCTCCCACAAACAAATTGGATTCTAACAGACAAGAGTTTGCATGGAAATCCTCTGGGTCCAACATCAACGACAACTAGGTTGCTTCTCGCGAGCTGCAAAACATATCAGAAAAGGGGGCTTGTATGGCGGAATGGTGTACTAGAAGAGGTTGTTTGTCATGGTGTTGGGAGCGTGTATTGTGCGCCGCAGTTGCGGGGGAGGGGCTACGCGCAGAGACTGATGCAGGAGCTATGTAAAGAATTCGAGTCAAGTACACAAAGCCATTTCTCAGTTTTGTTCTCCGATATTGGAAAGGTAAGAATCGGGCCCTCTTCTAACTTTCTCACATTAACATCTAAACGGAAATTCTACAACGAACTCGGCTGGAAACCATTCCACTCAACACACATATCCCTCCCCACCAGACCAGCGCACCAACTATCAAACACCACGAACCTCCCAACCGCCCGCCCACTCCAGTCAAAAGACCTAGGCCCCTTCTGTAAGCTCGACGAAGCTCAACTCCGCAAGACCCTAGCGTCCCGACCAAAAGGAAGCCCCCCTGCCATATCCATCATCCCCGACATCACCGCAATCCAATGGCACCATGCACGTGAAGACTTCATGAGCAAACATCTCCATGCAAAAGCACCGGAAATTAAAGGAGCGGTGGTAGGTTCTGAAGAAGGTAAGAAAGTATGGTGTTACTGGGCAAGGATGTGGGCAAACGAGGATAAGGCGCAGGTGAAAGGTAACGTTCTGCATGTACTACGGCTTGTCATTGAGGACCTGCGTATGGATGGTGATGAGAAGGATAGCAATGGCGTTGTTGCTGATGTTGCGGCGTTATTACTTATGGTGGTGAAAGAAGCAGAACAATGGATGCTTGAGGAGGTGCAGATTTGGAATCCGTCATCGCAAGTGCTGGCTGCCGCTCGAATGCTTGGCTTTGATGCTGGTGTGATTGATAGAGAGACCGAGAGTATCGCTAGCTTACAGTGGCATTCACAGGATAAGCCTAACATAGAGGACCTTGATTGGATAGGTAACGAGAAGTACATGTGGTGTTGAAGCGGATCAGAGACATTGTAGCATCGGGGAAATAGATAGTATAGGTATTTAAGTCTCTTAAATCACGTCAATCTTCACTGGAAACAATAGAGAGAATACTTCCTGCTTGAGAAATTCGAAGCCACCAATGTCATATAACACTGAATTTCTAAAAAAAAAAAAAAAAAGTCTGCGAAGAGTTCTTACGAGGAAATATTCAGTTGGCTTATTTCCCTTTTCGCTCGCACCGTGAGAGCAGCTGTATAGATTGTTTTCCTACGATCGCTAAAGCTCAGCATTCCCCATGCTTAGATGGTGAGCATATGATGAAATTTGTGAGCGCAACAAATTCAGGAACCCCATGTGGGGTAACTGTAGAGCACCAATTGCCTAGTAGGCCTGCAGTCAAACTGACCCAGGCCCAGACCTTTCGACCTTCTGCCCATTCCATCCCACACCAAATGCCCCCCACATCTAACTCATAAACAAGCACGTTTCTCCAACCCTTTTCCCAAATAAAGACCTATACCCATGTCTTCAACGCTCAATCTTCCCCGAGGCGACTCACCCACCCTCGCCCTAGTCCACCCCACAATATCCGAATACCTGCTCCAATCCAAACTCAACGGCGCCGAATGGCGTGGCGCCCTGTCCTTGTCAGCCTACTTGCGCCGCGAAGAAGTCCTCGCAAAGCAAGATCTAACACAAAATGGTGGTATCACATTCTGGATTCTCGTCGATACAGCCCTCCAAGGAAACCCTCTGGATCCCTCCTCAGGCTCTGGAAATCGCCTACCCCTCGCAAGCTGCGACACGTATCACAAGAAAGCGCTGGTTTGGCGCGACGGAAAACTTCAAGAGGTTGTTTGCCATGGCGTCGGTAGCGTCTTTTGTGCGCCGCAGTTGCGTAAGCGAGGATATGCGCAGCGGTTGATGCAGGAGATTGGGAAGGTGTTGAGGACTTATCAGGCTACGGAGGAGAAACCATCTTTGTTCTCTGTGTTGTATTCTGATATAGGAAAGGTGAGTAGGCTGGGCTCGTACCTGATTGGAATGTCCGACATTGACTGTACAAGAAATTTTACGCGGATTTTGGCTGGGAACCATTCAATTCGACACATGTTTCTCTTCCTGCAGAGGCGCCAGAGCATGTCTCGGGTCTACCGACAGCCCGGCCATTATACGGGGAAGATCTCGCTGAACTTTGCAAGATAGACAAAGCTTTGATTCAGGAGAGCTTGGAGTCGCGACCGAATGGAAGCAAAACGGCTGTTGCTTTGATCCCTGATGTCGAGACGATTCAATGGCACCAGGCTCGTGAAGAATTTGTAGGTACCGAAATTCATGGGAAGGCGCCAAAGATCAAGGGTGCGATTGTGGGCGAAAAGGGAAAGCGCGTCTGGTGCTACTGGACACGAGTGTGGTACAACGAAGACGTCTCGCAAGCTAAAGGCAATACGCTTTATATTCTGCGACTGGCTGTTGAGGATGAAGGTCAGGGCCACGACGCCGATATTGCAGCATTGCTGTTGATGGCTCAGAGGGAAGCGCAGGAGTGGAAGATGGGCGAAGTCATGGCGTGGAATCCGTCGTCGGAAACGCTCGCCGCTGCCCGGCGGCTTGACCCTACTGCAAAATTAATTGATAGGGAATCGGAGAGTATTACCAGCTTGCAGTGGTATCCTCCTCATGATGGGCCTGTTACGGACGAGGTTGAGTGGCTTAGCAATGAGAAGTATGGATGGTGCTGATGGAGATGTATAAAGATTAACCGGTAGTCGAAGAGCATATAGAAGTAATAGAGTAGACCGTGTGCGCGTATTGCAATTCTATTGTCATGAATCAGACGCGTCGGGAATCGGGCAGTACAAGGATGGGTCTTCGCGCAGCAACAAATGGAAAGAGTAATAAAAGCATTCTTCCTCAACCACCCAGCCAGGCCAGGTAAATCAATGAAAAATGAGGCCTGTCAGATTGCCGTCAACGTCCTGCCGCCTAGACCGACCGAAGTACAAGTCCAGTTGGCTGAAGATCATCGCCACGCTCGCCGAAGCAAACGCAATAAGGCCTCACTCCGGGACATTGAGGCTGATAGTCATCAACCAGGTTGGAGAATCTGTGGCTTCTGTAGGAAGCTCAGAAGAGGACGTTTACTATAGAAATGCTGCAAAGACAGTTAGCAACTCGACGGTTCTGGTGTGCGTGGATGTGGGTTGGGAATCCAAAGGATGGTACGCACATTCTATGAAGTAAAGTCGACTGAAGAACCAGAAGGAGGGCGAGGGACGACGGGGTTTTATAGAAGCCTGCGTGTGTGCACGGGCCCAAATGTTAGTCAGCACAGAATTTTTTTTTCTCAGCTTCTGCTCGCGGTTGCTCTGTGCGGCTCACAGACCAATCGCAGCCGAGGTGAAGCCGACGCCGATTTCGCCGGTCTGCAGGAACAGCACCAGCCCAGCAGAGCCAGCAGAGCCAGCAGAGCCAGCAATTGTGCGCGGGGCTCGGATTGTCTGTCCGCGGGGCATCGCAATTCAGTTGTGCACGTTGAGCACTGCGACAATTCCATTCGGTGCATTTGGTAGGCCTCAGGGCAGGAACTAGACACATCTCTGCAGATACTAAATGCCACAATATACATTACATCTCATCTTCTGCTCGTCATCTGTCCATATACAATTCCAGTCAATACTTTCTTGAGTCACTTGCGATTCCGGAGGTTCAACCGTAAATGACTCCCAACGTCAACATCTCCGGCGGCAAACACTACACTCCATCTTTCCTTCTCTCACAGGCCCCGCAAGTTATCTTGCACACAACACAATCGTTCCGCCATGTCGTCACATACCGCTTCTCAGCGCTATCTCAGTACCCGTGGAGGATCCTATGATGTGAGACGCCGCCCCATGCTCAGGATTTGTGCTATGCCTCAATTGCATATTCTGATACTCCCATAGCTCTCCTTCGAGGAGGTCGTCCTCAAGGGACTTGCCTCTGATGGCGGTCTTTTCATTCCGGAAGAAGCTCCTGCTCTCCCCAGCGATTGGGCGTCCAAGTGGCAGCATCTCTCCTTCGAGGAACTCGCATTCGAAATATTTTCCCTCTACGTCTCCCCCGCCGAAATCCCACCTGCAGACTTGAAAGGCATCATCCATCGTAGCTATTCCACATTCCGCGCAAAGGATATTACGCCGACAGTGACCATTGATGAGAAGAAGAACATACATTTGCTGGAACTCTTCCATGGCCCTACATTCGCATTCAAGGATGTCGCCTTGCAGTTCCTCGGAAACCTCTTTGAATACTTTCTCGTGCGCAGGAATCAGGGCAAAGTCGGGCGTGAAAGGGAACATTTGACAGTCGTTGGTGCTACAAGTGGCGATACTGGATCAGCTGCCATCTATGGACTGCGAGGAAAGAAAGACACTTCAGTCTTCATCATGTTTCCGCACGGCAAGGTTAGCGCTATCCAAGAAGCGCAAATGACGACTGTCATGGATGCCAATGTGCACAACTTGGCCGTAGACGGCACATTTGATGATTGCCAAGTGCGCAGTGGCCCTTTCAACTAACGCGAGGTAGTCGCTAACAGTGCTGCAGGATTTTGTAAAAGCTCTTTTTGCGGACCCAGAAATCAACAAGACCCACCGTCTTGCCGCGGTCAACTCCATAAACTGGGCTCGTATCCTTGCTCAGATAACTTACTATTTCTACTCTTACTTTAATTTGATTCGCCAGCCGTCGTTTCTCCCGGCCTCTACTGTCCGTTTTGTCGTTCCCACAGGTAACTTTGGCGACATCCTTGCGGGCTATTTCGCGAAGCGCATGGGTCTCCCTGCTGAGAAGTTGGTTATTGCTACAAACGAGAACGATATCCTTCACCGGTTTTGGCAGTCAGGCAAATATGAGAAACAGGAGGTATATGGAAAGGCAGCTGAAGGGGGCCTCACGGAGGATGGCGTCAAGGCACACGAAAGTGGTGTGAAGGAGACACTGAGCCCGGCCATGGACATTCTCGTTTCTTCGAATTTTGAGAGACTCCTCTGGTTCTTGGCCTACGGAGTCTACAGCACCAACTCAGATGCCGTTTCTCAGCGCAGGAGCCAGGCCGGCGAGCACGTGCGGGGATGGCTAAACGACCTCAAGTCAAAGGGCGGCTTTGTGGTGGACCCTCAGATCCTGCAGGCCGCACAGACTGACTTTGAATCATACCGTGTCAGCGACGAGGAGACTATTGAGACCATCAAGAGCATCTTCTACGCTGAATCTTCAAAGGGCTATGTCCTGGATCCTCACTCCGCTATTGGAGTTAACGCAGCGCTTCGATCTGTCCAAATCGCGGGGCCACCATCCACACACCACATTTCACTTTCAACGGCACACCCCGCTAAATTTGCCAATGCCGTCGAGCTCGCACTCCCAGATGAGAAAGCACATTTCGAAGAGAAGGTGCTCCCAGTAGAGTTCAAGGGACTGGAGGACAAGCCAAGGAGAGTAAGCTTAGTCAAGAAGGCCGATGGATGGCAAGGCGTGAGAAAAGTTGTTGTTGCTGAAGTAGAGGCTGAGTTGCAAGCCGCAGAGAAGGCGGCAGCTAGCTAGAAATAGGTCGCTCTATTTAGATATGATAGACAATGGGCTTGTTTTCATAACCGGGCTTTTTATAGACATAACTATGAATTGACTAAGACGTTCTTTGTCTTCATTGCATATTATGTATTCCTTACGTTCTATGTGACCAACTTATTCTCCGTGATCAATTCTATAGTCTGCATGATATACCTGTTTAATGTCCGATATCTACGATGTTGACAGCTGCCCTTGCCCTCCGTTGAGCCAGCTCAAGCTCACACATAGCCCTTAATGAAGTACCTGATGATCTATGCTTGCGGAGCATGACGTTACTCTAATCTGACGATAACAACACTCAGCAGTGAGGCTGTAGAATCCAAATTCGATGTTCCTTGACTGTGGGCACATCTGAGACCTCTGCCTCCTATTCGACTCTACCCTCAAGTCAGTTCCATATATCCGCCTCTCATAGCCCTGATTTTGGTGAGGCGAGCTCATCACGTAGTTGCGCCGTCATGCTACGGACCTGCTCGCTCGCCCACCACAATGCGTCCATACAGCGCTTCACTTTCGCCCAATCACACCGACTTCAAGCCCAAGCTTGCCACCAGACAGCCACTCACAGGCTCTCGCTTGACAATATAACGCACGGGCACTATAATTTATGGCCCGTGCGTTATCGCCAGACGTAGCGCGTGGTGTTGAGTTTGAATCACTCCCATACTACAGCACGCCAAATTCTTCCACGCCCTCACCACGACAACACACCTCTTGCTTCCTGCCACCTCCCTGCCGCCTTGAAGCAAACTCTTTAGCGTAGAGCTAATTCCTAGCGCCCTCTCACGTGCGTCCACGTGACCCGAGTCTGGCGGCAATATATAAACAGGCCACCCTCCCTCTCTCCCTCTCTTTTTTTCCTCCACTGCTCTCCACCAGACTCAAAGCACCTTTTCCTGCTCTTCTACAATCCCCTCTTCTTCAACCATCATGCATTCTTCAATGCCTCCTCCAATATGAGACATGCCTCTCATCATGACTCCAAAGTCAGTCATCTTATTCAACATCCACCTTCAGTCTTCACTTACATTCTCAGATACCAATCAGTCTCTTAATGATCAATCATCATTCATGATCAATCATCCTTCAACATCTTCTCAAACATTCGAAGCTCCTATCATCATGGCTTTCAATGCAAGTTCTCATCTTCTCACTTCAGCTTTCAGTCTCTCACCTACATCTTCAGCTTCACACCAAGCCTCATGATGATCAACCACAAACAACAACACATGAGTCGACCATCACCTTGAGCCAACATCCTCTCTCCTTCAATGATCATCAACTTCCATCATCAATGATCATCCACCTTCATCATTGGCTCTTCGCAACTTGGTCGACTCAACCCCTCAACCTCACTTCAACAACCTCGAACAGTGAGAGAACCTGTCTCCACTGGGCACCGGACAGGAGATCGCCACAATATCTCCTGGGCATTCCTGATCTGCGGATCAGTGCAATGTTGAGCTCGAATCGGCCTGAACATCATGGATTGGAATTTTGGGAATCGAACAGTGTGAGAACCTGTCTCCACTGGGCACCGGACAGGAGACTTAATCTCCTGGGCATTCCTGGTCTGCGGATCAGTGCAATGTTGGGCTCGAAACGGATTGAACATCATGGGTCTTGGGAATCTGGGAACTTGGGTGCTTGGAACATGGCTTGGAATCTGACCTAACATGGTCTGGAATGGAATGTCTTCTCTTTTGTATTTGAAACATGGTTTTGTATTGTACTGAGCATTGGTCTGGAACGCATCGCAATGGGTTGGCATCTTCGGGAGCTTTTGAGCATGGAACTTCATCAGGGTTGGAACTTCATGGAACATCATCAGAATGGAAACAATCATCAGAGTTTTGCATTATCAAATCAAATCATCTCTGTTTTACCTTGTCATCACCTTCCGTTGCCTGCGTAGCTTGTCTTCCAGTGTCTATTGATATACGTTGTCATCTTACCTCATGCTTTGCCATGTACCGTCTATCTTGTTCTCACTCTCTGCTATACATTGAACCATGCTCTTATCCTTTTCACTCCTTGATGTTCCGCACAAGCCAGCGCATGTTCTTTTTCACTAAGGTTTCGCTATCCACCGCGCCGTCTATCGCCCTTCTCGCTCCATGCGTTCTTGCGCACTTGGTTGGTTTTTCCTCTCCCGCTAAGAATACAAGTGTTCGTGGTCTGAGAGCAGGCATATCACTGCGATTAGTGGTTAAGGCTGTATATTTCTTATTCATTCAGAGCGAATTCTTATACCGCTCTACATAATCACCGCAAGCCCTTCGTGCTATGTACACTCGGGCGAGATTGACAAAATCATTCATCTAACAATTCAATCCACTTCTCATCACCCCGCGACGCATATCCTTCAGAAGACTCCATCTCCATCTCCCTCCACTGCTTGCTCAATTCTTTCCTCGCATACTCCACGCGCTTCGCATTCCTCCCTATTCTCTCCAAGTCCCCTCCTTTTAGATAGATGCTGCCTCCACCCACTTCAAACTCCTCGTTGACAATCGAATATTCAAATTTTTAATAATTCCACTATGTAGATTGCGACGACTACGCATGTACGCCGCATCTTTGGCCTTGTCGCCTAGCAGACTATGAATATAGTCTCTCCGGGCAACAAGGTCTTTTTCGGCGATCATGGTGGTGTCACCGCCCATTACGACGTAGGTTCCTACGGTGAGGGGCGGGAGAGTCGGATGTATGGCGCTGGGGGTGAATATGTCGAGTTTAGAGAGGTTGTATGTTTTTTGGGCGTCGGTCATTGTCTGAGCGTTGGGTCAATACACTTATGCGAAAACAAACCAAAAAAAAAAAAAATGGAAGGAAAGAAAAGAAAGGAATAGCTGTTTGAAGCGCTTTGGATTTCCAGGGAATGAAAGAATAATGCAAACATACCCTTTTTGGAAAATACTTTCTATCACATGCGCTACAGCATGTCAAGCCCGGGTCTAGAATTGCCCGTCTCTTGCTCCCCTTCTTACACAACTGGCATGTCTCGCCCAACCATCTAATCCACGTGCGTCTCTGAGTCGCAATTTTATAGCTTCTCAACGCAGTAATCCTCGCATGCAGTTTCAGCAGGCCCCGCGCATATTCCTCGACTACGGTGTTGAGATGCTTGTTTGTGGCGGCGAGGACGTAGAGAGGATGTAAAGGGACGAGAGTAACGCTAAAGGGAGAGCAGAAGGAGAGTATGTGGAATAGGATTTCTACGGGGAGATCCTCGAGGGTGGCCATTGTGTAGAGTGTTTGGGGGAGTTGGGTTTGAGAGGTGAGGTTGTAGCGTGGCCATGTTGATTGGTTGGACGCGCTTGCAGCGTCTGGGTGCTGCCTAGCGCGCGTGCCGTACTTGAAAGTACGGCAGCTGAAGAAGGTGAAGTGAGCTACAGGACAATATGAGACGTAAATGCCACAAGTTGTCTATATCGGTGCCAGTTATGATTTTATCAGAGGGGGGACGGCACAACATATCCACTTCGATACCCAACTGTATACTCTTACAACATGACATTTCAGGCTAACCTCGTTGGTCAAGGATATTGTCTCAGACACCACAATCCAAAATTCATCGACTTACAAGAACTAGACCTTAAGACAAGTCTTACTGCATGATAACAGTGCATGTTTTTGAACTTTGGATGAGGTCTCCCAGCGGATGTGCAAGCTATCGTCGAGTGAGTGAATGAACATATTCTTAGAGTCGAATGGTTAAATTCTCATATTGTTTGTCGCTTCATGTACATACGAGAGCCTGTAGAGATGAATGAAACAGCGTGTTAATAGTCATGCATTAACATGTTCATACGCGAGTCCAAATCGCACCCGCATGAAACAAGAAAAGAAAAAGTAATCATAACTCCCACCTGAACACCTAACATGCAAAAAAGAAAGACTTAGTAGCACTTGATTCCATCATATCGACACAACCGTTTTAGTCCGGCCACTGATCATCCAACTCACTCGGCGTCGCCTTCTGCATCAATCTTTCCAAGTTCATCCTAATACTATAACGCAAATACTTCGTCTCATACTTCTTTGCGTAGCCGCCTCCCAAGCCTCCAATATCACTCTGTCCGTTCTTGGGATGGTGGTGCGCAAAGATGGGCGGTTGGCTTGTTAGACATACCCTATCCATGCCCTTTCTCTTGTACTTTACGCCACCAATCGGTATTTGGTCCTTGGGCGGTGTTTTCGCTGATGATGGATACTGGGGCTGGGGATCCTCATCCGCACACCATCGTCCGAACTCAGCATCGAGGATGCCGTTCCAAGCTTTGACACCGAATTGGTGGAGCAGGCGTCGCGCTCCGCGCTGGCTGACGGCATATCCCACAGTACACAATGTGCCACCTGTGGCTCGGTGGAAAATGCGTGTGTGCTCTGGATACGCAGATGCCAGCGGATCGAGAGTATCTTGGAAAGGATGCGCTTTTAAGTATTTCCCCTTAGGAACGGTAGCATCATTGTCGTGGCGGAGAACAATATTTGCGGTAGTTGCTTCGGCTTTCTTGTGCGTGCTTTCGTATCGCGGGAAACCAGAGCCGCAATGACCAATCCAAAGGACGTCCCATTCTTCAGGGTCTCCATATGGTGATGCATGTTCGTTGGATCGGTGTCTCGAGTACGATGTTCGCGCTTTGTACACAGAAGACAATGGCAATGTTAGCAGGTGGTCGGTAATGTTCTTATTGTTGAGAATATGGAAGGAGGTGTATGGCGTTTCCGTATTCTTTCTATATTCGACATTATAGCTTGGTGATGAGGACAGCACTTCCTTGTTCTCTGAGAGGAATCGAGAAGCTAGTGCAAAGCGTTGCAGATTTTGGCGAACGCGTATGTCCCAGTCCACATCGTCTTCAAAGATCAATGCTGTTGTCAGGTTTTGCTGAACGACCCTTTCTGGCGTTAGTATATTGAATCTCACTGCCCAAGAAAATTGCTATTTAAGTACCGTTGCAGGGCATTCATATGCGTTCGCCAGCTCCCGCGGATGCCGTCTGACAGCTTAATGTTTTCTTCTGGGGGTGGGTAAGCCTTTTCTTTGATACTATCTCCAGTGACACCATCAACGAACTCGAGCTGCATGTTGCTCGAGGCAGCCGAGAGTATCATGGCGTCCCGTCGATCAGTACGGAATGGCAGATTCAGAACAAGAATCTTTTGGAACTTTGGGGGATGTCAGTGAGTGTAACTCAAAGGTGAAGCTACTATGGATGGTTGACATACTCCCAGTGTTGAGTTCAATATATCCCGTAGACTCTCGTCCTCCAGGTAGGTAAAGGAGTCTTCCGGGATGGAAATCTCGTGACCTCCATAGTTCAACCAGAGCCACAGCACTCCAAAGAGTAGCAGGGTTGCGAGCAGCCTCGGCCTAGACAAATACCATGGGGTTCTCCGCTTGGCCATTCTGAATGTCGATCCACCCTTAGGAGAGATGAACCCCAGGGTATCGATGGAAATGCGTCGCATGGCGGCGGCGAAGTCGAATACTTATAGGCAGGCGGCGGAGGGTACATTGGCAGCGCTCGATCGACATCAGAGCGCAGAATGGCAGGAGAGAGCAGTGTGAGTGGTGAGGCCATGCTGTCCGGTGCTGTGTCTGCGCAACCAGGCTAAATGGAAAGTTGAGCCGCACCTGTATATATGTCTCCGCGAATATATTGTCTCCCAGATGCGGCCAAGCCCTTGCACTCGCTGGGCGGAGAAGGGCACGTGAGCAGAGGAAGGTAGGCGGTACCTTAAAGTGTGGCGGGATCGGAACGCCCGCGGAATTGCTCGAATGGTCGGCTTGAGAAATCGGAGCAGCCTGATAGGGCGAAAAGGCCCAAAGGCCGCCGATGACTACACGCCATAGAAAACATTCAACATTCTGGGCCTGCTGCTTTCTCCGCGCTTCGGTCTCGATAACTTCTTTTGTACTCATAAACCCGCCCCGACTCTCCTTTTCATCTTCCTGCGCGCAACCTCAGCTTTTTTGTCTGTTCATACCCTCTCAGCGCCGGCCGCAAAAGTGCTCCCTCTTGTTCCTGTTCCGCCGCTCGCCACCCCTCCACCCCGCCTCCGTCGCCGAACATGAGCGCCATTCTCTCCGCAGACGACCTGAACGACTTCATATCGCCCGGTGTCGCATGTATTAAGCCCATAGAAACTCTGCCTGTGCAGTCCGAGGACACTTCAGTATGCGCCATCCCTTTGCGCCGTTGTCGGTGGTCCCGTTTCTGACAAATCCAGAATCCCTACGAAGTCACCACCGAAGACAAAGTCGCTGCTGTCCAGCCACCGCCGCCCGCCCAGATATCGCTTACAGACTGTTTAGCTTGCTCAGGATGCGTGACTAGTGCAGAAGCAGTCCTTGTTACACTGCAGTCTCATACAGAAGTTCTGACGACATTGGATACCCACAGGTCGCTGCGCGCACCATGGTCGGCACATAATGGCGTGAACGGGACAACAAATGGACACACAACAAATGGCATCAATGGCTATCATACCGGGGAGAAGCTGTTTGTCGCCAGCGTCTCGCCGCAGGCACGCGCAAGCTTGGCGGCTGTCTTTTGTATTTCGGAAGCGGAGGCTGGAAACATGATCACGCAACTGCTCAGTGGTCCTTCAGGACTCAAAGCTGGCGGTCAGCATGGCAGCGATTTTACCTGGGTTATAGACACGAATGTTGTTCGAGAAGCTTGTCTTGTTGCTGCCGCCGACGAAGTCGCAGCAGCACTCTCTCCAGCAGCCTCACAAATCCCCTCCAAACCTGGATCCGAAGGTGCAATCGATACCATGCCCAAGCAACCAATCCTCACATCTGCATGCCCTGGTTGGATATGCTATGCCGAAAAGACACACCCTTACGTCCTCCCTCACCTTTCGCGCCTGAAATCTCCGCAAGCTCTCACAGGAACACTCGTCAAATCGGTCCTTAGCCAGCGATACAATATCCCTCCCTCACAGATATGGCACTTGGCAATTATGCCCTGCTTCGACAAGAAGCTCGAAGCCAGCCGTAGCGAGCTCACATCCTCCGCCTGGCTTCCGAATGGTGTCTCAGTATCGGAACCGGTACGCGATGTTGACTGTGTAATAACAGCACGTGAACTCCTACATCTTGCTTCTGCACGAGGCATCAACTTCGCCTCTCTTCCACGGACGCAGCTCCTCTCATCTCAGCGAACACCCTTCCCAGATCCAACGCTGGACGCCTTCCTATTTCCTCACAAGAGGCTGCATACCCAAGATGTTGCGGCAGGATCTTCGGGTGGATATCTCTATCACATCCTGCAAACTTATCAGGCTCAGAACCCGGGCTCTACGATATCCGTGTCGAGGGGCCGAAACGCGGACGTCGTAGAATATTCACTTGTGCGAGGTTCGGAAACCATCATCCGGATGGCTCGATTCTATGGTTTCCGTAATATTCAAAATCTCGTACGACGTCTTAAGCCGGCGAGGGCAAGCAGACTGCCAGGAGGCAAGACTGGAGTCAGTCGACGGCCTGGCACAACTACACCCAGTGCTGGTGAAGCTGTCAAAGACTACGCCTACGTAGAGGTCATGGCTTGCCCGGGTGGTTGTACGAATGGTGGTGGCCAAGTAAAGGTTGGCGAAGTGCAGGAAGTGCGAGCCGCCGAGGGCGTCAACGCTGTCAACGGCGATGTGGTACCAGCGAAACCAGGCCCAAAAGAACAAAAAGAGTGGTTAGCGCGGGTCGACGAAGCATATTTCTCCAGCTCGGATTCAGAAGACGGCGTTGTGGATGGAGATGGGGATGAGGAGATGCAGGATGCAGAGACTACTGGTCACAAAGTAAATGGTGACACATCAAGAGCTGATATCAAGGACGTCCTCATACACTGGGCCAATACCACAGGTGTAGACATGCAGAAACTGATCTACACATCATACCGCAAGGTAGAAAGCGACGTGGGGAAGAAGAAACAGAGCGACGTTGAACGCGTTGCTGGTCTCGCTAGCTCGATTGGAGGCGGATGGTAATTACTTTTTTGTGTTATACTCTTGAACTCTAGAGCATTGCAGGCGTTACACGGCACGAAGCATTTACATGAGATGGGGCATTTACAAGTTTACTTGATCATGATACTTTTGCTTAGAAGATAGAACTAGAGTGGGGTAGTGAAATCTATAGAGAGAGAGAGCGCTAGTCAAACAACAATGATATCCCTTCACACAAGACATACAAGCGTTCACCCAAACCAATATACCATTCCGAACCCCATTCCGAAAAACCCCTACATGCACCCAAAATCCCATGTAGAAATAAGCCACACAGCGCGCTATATCAGCGCCCACATATAGCACGGCCACGCTGCACATCACCCCCTTCCAAGCCATTGGCACGCATCTAAAACCCGGAACTCGGCATGGTAAATAAGTGTGTAACTTAAGTGAAATATAAAATATAATTACCGCAAACGTGACGCTTCGCCGAGAAAAGATAATTTCTTGACTTTCCGTTTTTAAAGTGAGAGGGATGGGAGGGTGGTAAATGGGAGAAAGGCGATAGTGTATGTGTTTGGGTATATATGGGGGTCGAAGGGTGGAAAAGTGTGGTACTGGGTTATGAAGGGGGAGGTGGTTTATTTGAAATGGGATTGCGTGGCTGGTTGACGCTGGTTGGGGACTGAGGTTACTTGTTTGTTCTTTTGCTCTCGTTGTTTTTGTTTGCGCTTTGGTTCTTGGTGTTGATTGTTGATGGTGAGCTTGGGTGTGATTAGGTGGTTGACCAGCACGGCAGAGTAGCTAAAAGCGATCACTCGCTGCGGCAGCGGTAGCGGGCCGCCCATTCAGCTGAGTAACGTCAGTAAAGATGAAAATGTATATGTCCTTCTCTGTTCGGGACGCACGCACGCGCTCTTCGCGGACAGAGACATGCGACGGTGGGAACTAAAGCACCAGCGGGCCCCTCCGTCAGGAGGGAAAGTCACCTTTTAACACCATATCCTCAAGTACGCCTTGTAGTAAACTGCCTCACATTGCCTCTCTACCCGAACCATCGAGCGCTCCTACCTACGGCGCATGGTTCCTCGCGACTTGTGATCTCCAAACGGAGCAAAGGGGACAGAGGATCAAATAGGAGGCTTACCGGTCATATCATAGGTGGTAAGTAAGAGAGGGGTGAAGAGAGGCATTTAATAAGATTCAATGGACCGTGTTCCCCGGCTGATTGTTACCTTCCTTTACTTGACTGATAACGTTCTACCGGCCTTGACTTTGATTCCATGCGCTCCGGGACCCGTTGGGTGCAAAACGTGCGACATGTCATGTCATGTCCCGGCGTGCCATGGCAAACAGGCCTTCCATTCCTTGCAAAAAGGAGGGGGATTATAGTGGCGGCAATCAACGCAGGCACGGCCTTGTCAATGAACAGTAGACGTGGAGGGGCGTTGATGGAGAGGTGTTTTATGTAGTGGGGTTGTGAGGGAGAAAGATTTTTTTTCACGATTGTTGTCTTTGTGGTACCGTAGGTAGTTTGGTCGCAACTCTTTAACGTCAAGGTGGAGGATACAGTGCGCGAGTGGTGAAGAAATGTTCGTCATCTCGCTCTGCCCGCCAGCGCTGGGTTGGGCAATGAATGAATGTGGGGAGGGGTCGAGGTGATTTTTTGTTCACCCTGACCCGCCTGGTCCGTCGACGATCATCATGTTAGGGGACTACGCATCTGTCTGCTGTCTAGTTAGTTGAACACGCACGTTCCAGAATCAGCCTTTTGGCAGGTAAGTAGGTTTTCAGAGCAGTGGAGAAGTATTGGGTTTTGTGCGGCATTGCCGAATGCAACGACCAGCGAAAGCAGAAGCTCAATTGATTTATTCGATTGACATAGGAGATAGTTGTTGATAGTACATATGAGATATATAGCGGGACAATCTGATCTGATGATGTCCGGTCCAGCCAGGTTCCAAAGCAAGTATGTGGTATCAAAAAAAAAAAAGCTTCCAAACCCCCATTCAAAAGAATAAAGTCCGCCCAATTCTTCCCTTAAACCCACCCTCCATCGAGAATATACAAGACATGCCATCCCGGGCAATGTCCAGGAGCGGTATTATATAATTACAAGCAGGGTTACAGTCTGCTCGGCAGTAAATGAGAAGAACGCCAACGAGTGATGGCAGTCTAGTATAACACAAGGAAATACGGTGAACGCAAGGAAATAATTGAAAGAGAAAGGAGTTGATCAATCGACAAGGCTAGCTAAGATCTCCTCCACATCATGGCGTGCCATGCATGCCCTGCACGAAATCTCTCCAATCCAACTAAAAATAGTATGATGCTTGTCGCCAAATGCAAATTGGGGTATTCGCCAACGGGGAGGACTGAAATGTGCGAAATGAACAAAAAAAGCGGTCTAGCGAGGTATCTCTTACAAAGCTGCTGCCCCTTGAATGAAACATGGAAATGTGGCGGGTCCTCAAACACGCCCACACCCCAAATATGAGAAAAGAGGATGTCCACAATTTCCAAATGTATCCTGCCAATAAGATGAAGAAATGCCACTGAGATATCTGTAAAAGGCGATAATGAGATGTGACAAGAAAGCGAACGTGAAGTAAGTCGTTGCCGAATGTGACATTGGACAACAAGATATTGAGCAAATAACAAAACGATTGGAAGGTCCGCAATGGATTGCGGTAACGCCAAAAACACCGATCCAAGATGTGCTGATAATTTTTGCGCGCATCTCTATTCTATCTCCCTGGACTCGTGCACCACCGTTCCGGACGGGAGGGCCGAAAGCACAATGTCGTATGGTCGTCAACCGTGATGGTGGTAGAGTATGGCGCGAGCCCGAACTGTATAAAGCGACGATAGTAGGAAGATATGAGAGCCGCACCTGGTGATCCAAATTACACTAAATATATGGTCGAAGAGGTTTGTAAAGAATGCCATCCGGTAAGTAAATGGAAATCAGTTTTGAGCCGCAGAGCGGTGATTATCGGTACTGAGATTGCGTCGCGAGAAGACTAGCTGCCACACTTGAAGCCCAGTCATTCTCATCGTAAGGCGGTGTCGGCCATTTTGAGACACCTTGATCCTTGGTTGGTCGTGACTTTGAAATCTCCAATGGCTTCGTTGGCGTGGTCATGTAGTCTGTGTGACCAAAACCGACGCCGTTGCGGTTTGCGGAGGGAGAAGGAGTGAGATACGATGCGGCAGCCGTCTTTTGGTACTCGGCACCAGCTTGACTATGCCTGTCAAGCTTCTTCACAGCCTTGTGAGTCGATGCAAGAACCTCGCTCAGGAGTTCTTCCTCCTCATTTGGGGTTTCATATCGATTCGAAGGGTTCGTCTTAGTTTGCATAGCACGTCTTGTCCGGCTGGAGATAGGACCGTTGATGCCATTCTCCGAAGTGCGAGTCTCTGGGCCGTTCACAGAGTGATGGCGTTTAAGCATAGGGTTCGTTGCAACGCGAGGATTCTTAGTCGCATTGCTGGGTTGAGGAGCGGCTTCGAGGCTACACCTAACTCCTTGTAAAGCCCTGTCAAGGTCGGAAAAGTCAGAGTGGGTTGATGGTGCTGGAGCAAGTGGTGGCTGATCAATGATCATTGACTGCCTGTTGCTGCCGCTGGCCCACGGAGCACAGCCGGCATTAGCCTCAATGTCGTCTGAGTTAGGCGACATCGGGGTCTGATACCGGCCAGACAGGCGACGAGCTCGCTTCCTGAGATGCGAGAAAAATCCCTCCTTCTGGCCATTGGAAGGTGAAGCAAGTCCAGATTGGCCGTTCAAAGCTCTCTCCGCTTCTTGGCGATGAATGTCTGCATAGTGATTTCCGTGGGAGGCAACAGACAACTGACGACCAATCTTCTTTGCAGCCTTCTCCTCTCCCTCTGCAGGGCGCACACTTGCTTGTGCAGTAACCTCTGCTGACAGAGGAGATACTGGTCTAATGGAGGGCAGAATTGGGATAGGCGCGCCATTGGATGGAACCCCGTTTGTCCACGTAGCTCGCTTAGTCGCATTGGGACGAGTCTTAGTCGGCCCACTTGCGTCCGTAGAATTGGTTTGCGCGGGTGAAGGTCGAGGCGATATCGGTTGTGCAGGGCTGTGTTGTGGAACAGCTGGGGCGCTCTCACGGGCTACCAACGACCTACGGAGCCATGATGAGGTCTTCGAACTGAGGCTTGGCGATGCGTCTGGGGAGTCTTTTGCCGACATGTCGGACTGTTTACGACCCAATAATTTCGAGGATGACGACTTCAACCGCAGAGGATCAAACGCGTCTTGGAAGTACTCGTGGGCGAGAGCCTGAGTCGACGTTGGCCTGCCGCGCGGATCCCACATTAGACACCAGGTGACAAAATGTGCCAAGCTGGCTGGCCACTGGGGTGCTTGAAGAATTGTATCTAGAGAGTGGGGGGCCATCTGTGTGGTTTTGTTAGTCGTGGTTGCTCGAAAAATACAGTGGGTTGCCAAAATAGTTACCTTTGGGAAGGAGAAGCCCAGCTTTTGCGCTAACCTCACGCCTTCCTTCCACTCACCACCACCCACTCGCTGGCCGTATTTGTTTACCCAGCTTCCGGGGCTGCCCATAATTTCACAAACCCTCCATACCTGGTCCACTTCGTTTCCGCCGGGGAACAGAGGCTTCAATGTGGCGATTTCTACAGCCATGGCACCCACAGCCCAGATGTCGACTGGGGCTGAGTATTCGCCGGCGCGTAGTAGGACCTCTGGAGCACGATACCATCGCGTGGAAACGTAGGTGGTGTACGGTAGTTTCGAGTGAGTTTCTCTTGCTAGACCAAAGTCGGCAATCTTGATCGTGTATACAGGTGGTGTTGATGGGGGAGTCATGAGAGCGGAGTATCGTCGGAACGGATGCGATGTGTCGTTTTGTTGCGATGTGGATACCAAAATGTTCTCGGGTTTGATATCCCGATGAAAAAATTCACGGTGGTGGATGTGCTCAAGTCCGGACATAATTTGGAACAGAATGCTCTTCACGCTGTGGGCGTCCATGGGCTTGTGATCGCGAGCCTTCATCAGCTGATAAAGGTTTCCATCCATGAACTCCATCGCGATGTGAAGCCTCCTGCTGTAGGGGTCGAGAAAGATGTCAAGAGCAGGTACTAGATGAGGATGAGGGGGCAATGTTCGTAGAAAGATGACTTCCCGGAGTTCCAGGCAGCTCGAAAATGAGTCGAATGTCTTCTTCATAGTTTTGATCGCGACCTTCACACGCGTCAGTTGACTCCAGAGTTGATATTAGCTCGGAGCAAAGCGACTTACAAGTGTACCGCGACGAGCAATGTAGGCACCCGCAGTTCGTACGCGTGCCAGTGCGACGCTGCCAAAGCTGCCGTCGCCGATCTCCTTCATCACCTCGTACCTCTCCTCAAGAGAGGCCCATCCATGAGGATGGTTTTGCGTGTCGGGATACATGACAACGCTTTTGGACCAAACTGTTCAACAGTAAAGTCTACAAATGAGGCTCTCGTGTTGATAGTTCGAGACCTGCATGGAAAGGGATGAGTTCAATGAACGAAATCCTTGATGTTGATAGCTTTCAGGATGTGCTTACCAAAAAGAGAAGCCGTCAAGATGGTCGTTTGTGAAGGCTTATAGACTCCTCTAGTTCATCTCAGGTGGTTTTCGATAGGTGGGATAGAAGTATGGTGGTACACAGTCGATGGTACGGCGGGGGTGGTGTAGGAGGAAAGCGCTGAGGGCAGGAGGAGGGGGTCCAAAGCGCTATCGAACGGTTTGAGAAGCGATAGCAGCTGAAGTAAGGGTCCAGGTTGGTGTAGATGCGGGAGAGGAGTCGAAGAAATGAGGGACGACGGTTGGAAAAGGGCGTGTGGAGACAGGACCGGGACCACGGTAGGCGGGTAGTCTTCCGTGGATTGGGTTCCTTCTAGTGAGAGCAGAAGAGGATTAAGTCGATGACCATAGCTTGAGTGGCTTGATAATCAGGCTGGACAATTGCCCAAGAAGTTCGCGTCCGGGGAGACTGGAAAGTGGACTTGAGGCAAAAGGAGGTTGGACACAGCTTGGGATGCGATCCACGCGAAGAAGCGCGAATGGTGCACAATGGAGCGAGGCGGTCAAAACAAGGCGGCCGAGCTTGGATGGCAGGACGGGATGATGCGCGCAACAATCACCAGTCGAGGGCAGGAGCAAGAGCCGGTGGAATGCAGTAGACCGCTGTGATTGCTGGACGGTTTCTTGAGGGGAGTGGAAGGAGGGCGAGTGTGGGCTTTGGCATGAATCGTTTCCGCCAATTTCGGATTAAGCTCAGACGGTTAGGCGGATTAGGGAGGAAAAGGCTGCGCCGGGGGAGAGGGGTTGGAAATCGTAATATTGTAACGAAGATCCTGGCGCGCGGATTGGGAGGTTGCGAAGGCCAGAAGATGGCCGTTGCTGTGGTAAAGAGAGCGGGTTGGCGGTGCGGCGTTGTGCGCTGGCACAGTGGATGTGCAGGTGTGAGGATAGCGTTGTGGAAAAGCAGGCACAACAACAGCATGCGGTGAGCGGTGTGAGGAGTAGCAGAAATCGCGGAAATCGCAGAATAGCGCAGGGCGGAAACAAGTCACGACAATGGGGAAGGCTCAAGAGGCGCGACAAGAACAGCCATGACGGGTGCAGAGGCGGTTTTGTGAGAGGGAGGGCCAGTAGCGAGTGAATGTGGCGGCGCACCGGCGATGGGAGCAAACAGAGAGACAGACAGAGAGGCCCAGTGCGCAGAGCTCAGTTGCCGACAGAAACACCGACCGCAGTGAATGGATGGGGATGGGGATGTGCGTGTACGTGTGCTGTGCTGTGCTTGGGGGTCATAAAATGAGTAAAATGAGCAGGACGGTTAGACTGGCAGGGGCTGGCTCTGAGGGTCGGGCGCGCGCTGAGGCAAGAGACAAGAGACAAGAGCTTGTTTAGCTTGCCAGCTTGTGCAGCAGCGCCGAAAGTAAGTACAGTGTTGTGTGCAGTCTTGCTGGGAAGGGGCGCTCGGCTGGGCCCGTCCCCTTTGTAGCGTAGCGCAGTCACAGGCGTGTGCAAAGTGTGTATGTGTGTGGTGTGCAAGGTGCAGGAAAATGGCAAGGTGGGCAAAGGGGCACTGTCCATCTGTCTCTCTCTTCTCTAGCTCCTGTCCTTTCCTCTCCTCTCCCCTCTCAGTCGCTCGCTCACTCGCCCTGGCCCTTGCTCCGCTCCCGCGATTGGCTGGCCCGCCCCCTTTTTTCTGCTTTCTGCCTTTATTGAGACGTATTTTTCCCCTTTACGATATCCTGCTTGGCACTGTCCACACCCAGGGAGCCCTTCTTCCTGCAACCTGCACGCACTGCGCGCTGCGAGAAAGGCTGTCGCTGTCGTTATGCATACTTCACGTGACGCGTTATGCTGCGCCATCGCTGCGTGCCTCTCCCTTTTTGACCTCTTCTCCAGCGACACCCGCTGCGCTGTCATGCACAAGTCTTATGTGCGCCGCCGACTATTGACTGGCGCAGCCCAGGCATATTGTCCATACTGGAGTCTTTCTGACACCCCAGCCTGACGCGCAACGGATAGAAGGGGCTGTCTGCGACGCGCTCGCGACTCGCTGCTTTTCCCCATGCCACGGCGGCGAATCGACACAACACCCACGGCACTCCTTCACATCGATCGTGGGAAGCATGAGCATCAGCACTGGCTCCAGCCCCCGCACCGCCAGGCTGTCCGCCTCACCACATGGACCACCATGGCAACCTTACCCCCCTTCCTGCTATTCCCTCCTGGCGTAGGACAGACTGGCCAGGGCCCTGCGCTCAGTGGGCGGCCACGTTCTTCTGACAGCGTCGGGATCGATGCCCCTTTTCCACTGCTCGGCCGGGCTGGTTAGAGAGTTAGAGTACCCAGTGACTACTACATAAGTGGCTACTGAGTGGCTTTTGGTGTGAGGTACGAGCAGCCTGCAGAGCTTTGCGGTGGGTCAGACAGAAGCTCCGCAGCGCCTGCCCTGTTTCGGCGGCGTGTTCCTGAGCATCCTGCAGCCTTATTGGCCGCTGGGTCGCCCTGAAGGGTAATGATTGGCTCTCAGGCACCGCCTGCATGGTTTTCCTCTCCAATGCGTGCTTTCTAGCTTCTAGCGCGTCCGCGGCACTGACGGAACAGTGACGGTGACCAGAACGGCGCCGGTAATTTACGCATCTCGCTCTGTCTGGCCTGCTCTGCCTGTCTCCTTCTCTCGCCCTCTGCCGTCCCGTCCCAGCCCAGCCCAGCCCACTACTATCTCCCATCCATTCAATCCCTTCGACGATGATGCTTATGATGCTCCTCCGCCCATGGTCCTATTCGTCGATGATGCGCTCTCGCCGTCGCATCCTGTTTTCTGCCCTCCCAGCCCGATGGTTTACTACCTCGGACCGCTGGCTACTCGGCACCTCCATCCTTTGTTCCACTTCAAGTAAATCACCGCCCGGCAGACCTTCGCCGGGAGTGGAGAGTCCGCCCGACCCACTACACCCGACGATCGTCGTCCTGAACTGCACCAAAAGGCCGTTCAGCCCACAGCCCAGCACCTGCATCAGTCACGTAAACTTCGTGATGCCTAAAGTAGAGTTTGATGATTTTTGGTCTCTCTTTGTGTCTATTCGTGTCTAGCGTGCAGCCATGCTCTCCTAGCGTCGTCTTGAGCGGACTTCGTGTTTGTGCTTTTTGTTCCGTCACATCGATATCACACATGCTTTTTTTTTTTCTCCCTTTTTCCTTTTTCCTTTATTCATACTCATTTCACTACCCTTGCTGGTATCGCGTTACTTTCTCCTTGAATGCGGCACGAGGTCCGATACCAAGTGCCCGCTAGGCAAAGTACTGGACCAGGGATACGCAGATTCTGGGCACACGGCTCGTATCATCCTTCCAGAACGTTTCTACCGTCCGCGATTGTTCCGTCAGCGGGCATCAAAAATATATTGCTTTTCGCCCACCAACGGTATCATTTCGTACAGTATGCACCCACGCACAATTTCCGCCGGCCCAATGCATCACTCAGCCTGGAGCAAACCTCTGATCAACCCTTTCGCTTCCGAGGCTTTATTTATTAATAACGGCGGCCGTTCGCTCCTAATACAGCACACAGTGGACAAGCTGCTCCAGCCTCGCGCAATCACTTAAACAAATGTCCAAACAAGGTCACGCAGTGATGCTACGGCTAGACGAGAGGAGCAACCTCTCTTCCTCTCAAGTCGACGGCGTCCCCGGGTCAGCCGAAGCTCTCATTTCCTCTTGCATTCAGGCAGTAGATCCTATCGCCGATAACCCAAGCGACGCCTGGCCAATCGTCCCACCACAATAACCTACAGATGATTTTCAAACAATACTACTGTAGGCATACGCAGTAGCAGTCTGGCTGGCGCATTCTGAGCGAACAATTCTCGCCCGTTGCGCCCCGGGCCCAATCAATCCGTGATGCTGCTCAATCAAAACCCGGGTGCGCCTGCAGCTCCTCCAGGCCATCTGATAATCGTTGCTGGTCGCAAATGGAAAGAACACGCCAACGCATCCATTTCAAATAGCTCTCCAGCCAGTATTTTCCCCTTTCTGGCCGGTCCACTTCCCTTTTCGGCCCACTTCGCCGTCCTGTCCTCTGCTCAACCTGTGAATGTGAGAGTGTATAGAAGTAGATGTTGACAACCTTTCTGTTTTGCTTTTTAGCCTTTCGGAAGGCTTTGGCCTGCAACGCCCAGCGCCTGCACCAAGACTTGCAAACTATTGAACCACGCGAGGGTCGGGACGGGCCTGTTTCACTTGGTTTGTGCTATGGAACTCAAAAAGTCGTCTTGTAACGGCGTTGCGTCACTGCTGGATGAATGTGGTGCTCGTACCCTGTTCCGTTCCTACTGCCAATCCCGCTGCTTGCTTGTACCACCACCACCGTTATCGTTGGCCTGCCGTTCTGAACTGAGATGCATGTGGCTCTACTATAGACAGCTCCACCTAATTTCGGGTTCATGCCTCTGATTCAAACGCAGGCGTGGGGAGATATTGTGCCTTTTGTTTCGGTGCGTTTGCCATCCCGCACTTCTTCCTTCGGCACTTTTACAGGCCCGCCATCGCGTCGGAAAAGAAACCACAGTCTTGCAGCAGTGCAAAACAGCGGGGTGGAGAAAAGAAAGGAAGGGTGGGTGATACACAGTGTGGCGCAGATGCTGGCCGGTAGCCCAGCGTTGCGTGTGACTTGCTCTCGGGGAGTAACGAGCAGAGGCGATGGATTTGGGAGGTGTGGGTTGTTACCGTTGCTCATGTCATCGATGCAGGCTTATTCGCAGCGCAGCATCTAGTGTCTTTTCTGTCTACCTAATGTATTCTAACAAAAGCAGACCGCAAGGCTTTTATTTTTATCAGCCACTTACCGAGCCTCACGCTCACATTCTATTCAGCGCCACGCTTGGGAGTGGGAAGAGATCGAAAGACAGCTGATCACGTGCTGTGACATTCATCACATTCAATACTTTGCGTTGCTGTGAATCTAGAGGTCCGCCCAGTTCTTGCCACATCTGAGCCCCCGGTACAGTACTTGTAAAGTACGAGCACCCTATGCGATCAATCCAGTCTGCCTTTCCAAGAATTCCGGCACACCTTATACGTACGCACCCTCGCATTCCACTCCTCAGCCTGACTATATGTCATCTTATGCCCATCTTCCAGCCTCAGCTCCAAGTCGAACTCCAGCTCCGTTCCCCATTGAGCTGTGTCTCTCCACCCTAATACCCCAAACCCGAAAATTTGCTCACCCATATCACTCGACCCTGGCCCCAAGTTCTCATCCCGTCCACGCCAGCCCGCCCGCTCGTTGGGAATAACGGGCATATAGTATTGTGGAGTTCCTTCTTTTTTTGTGTGTGTGGGTGTGGGATCTCACATGTACGTGTATTATACTAAGCAGTAATAATCACCAAAATGCTACCGTTGCTGTGAGTACGGTGGAACGCGGGCGCTCCCAAAAGCGGCCCCAGAGTCTGCTCCGCAGTAATGCAGCGATTTGCAGTATTTGCTCACTCACTAAGCACTTGATCGCTACTACTGTCTACCTAGGGACGCGGGCATTTTACATGAAGGTTCGTCCCGAGGCACACAAAAGCGGAGTTACGTTCCCAGTCCGTCTCCGCTACTTCCCGCTTACCGTTGTTCATGGCGGCTTACGTTGGGCGGGAGGGATTTTGATTTTCATTCTGATGCTGATTTGATATCTTGTGTTACTACTTACGCAATATGAGAGAGGATAAGAGAGGAAATAGCGCAGAAGAAAGCCGAAGTAGTTACTCTTTAGAGTGGTGGTTACGAGGAGATGGTTGGGTGGTGAAATATGATATTCTGATCAGGCTGCTGCACTACGATCACTCTTCGTATAGGTAAGTATGTCTCTGAGACACAGATTCACTAATCGTCATGGTCCTCTTCTGGCGGTCTAATTACGGCGCAGTCTCTAATCAGACACTGAAACTATCTGCGAGAAGTACACAACACGTGAAAAGTTCTGTATGCATCGCATATGTCTCGGAGTTTTAGCACGCTCCCCGACATGGGCTGACCTGACACCTCCCGTCTACCGCTCCCACTCCTTCGCGTATCCGCGTCTTTAAACGCACGAAAAGCAAACAACATAAACCCAACAAAAGAATTCTTCTTTCTGATCCAATCATCACCCTAACTATGCTGTATCTAGGTTGCCGGAAACAAAGATGATCTGGGCTGGTTTAATGGTTGGGGCGTATTGACCTTTTCGAGACAAGTACCATGGCTAGCCCTGATCACACAGCCCTTGCTCCACGTACGGCAACTCCGCATTTAGATAGAACTTGACAGCGGGGGACATTATTGTATTGTAGACCGCCTCGTCGACGGAACAGACCACCTTGCTGAACATGTAACACTATGTTGTGCTCCGCATACTGCAGATATACAATTCCCCACACTGCACCCCCATGGCCCATGGCCCACGTATGTCCTGCTAACCCTGCGTTTACAAACATGAAAGATAAAATACATCTCTCTGCATGATTCAGTCAAACTAAGCATTGAATTTTTGGGATGCTAGCGATGCGTTGCATATGCACATTAGAGACCCTCATGCAACTAGCCTGCTAGACACATGTGCCAACACCAGCCATCCTGACCGCCTTTTACGCGGAGACAAGCGCAGCGAGCGGCTTCAGCCGAGGGGCAGCTCCACTGAACACCGTCAATCACCTCAACGGAAGTGCCCGCCGGTCGGGTCGGGGAGATGCGGAAGTATTACTGACAATGTACGGTCAAGTGGAGTAGGTCCGGTTGAAGAACCAAAAGCAGAAGACATGTCAAAGTAGCGAGTATAAAAGCTTGCAGGGACGGAGAACACGTTGGCGTTGACACACCGACAGAAAAAGGTCCAGAACACAATTAAATGCAAGAAAAAGAACGTATTTGATATTGTGCATAAGAACTACGAAACTACTCGGTAGAGTAAATTTAATTGTATACAATTGTGGTATGTATGGAATGCACTGCATTTAGTTAGCAACAAGTCGACTACATGACATGCTGGCATAACGATAAGCAAGAGATGGATATCAGTTCTCCAAGGTGAATGTTTGTTTCTTCAACGATGAACTCGGTAAGAACACAGCGAATCATTTTGTTCATCAGGTGAAGGGTGAAGGGTTGAAAAACAAAGTCTAAGACGTACCAATAGCTTGAATTTTAGCAAGAAGCGAATCTAACAGTAATCGAATACTACGGAAATGTCGTTAGCTTGCGAACGAAGTGGTCGAATTCCATCCAAGCAAGACATAATGACATGTGTCCATCCAAGATCAGGCTGCAGGCGGTTAACTGACATTCATAGCAGAGGAAGAATTACCGAGCACATACCTCATTAAATCAGATTGTTTAAGTGATCAGTAGCAGCGTACGCTCGTTACAACGTCGCCGTTCACACAGTGTGAATATCAAGAATCATCATAACAAGATGGACCCCATCAAGGAAGAGGAAAAAAATCATACCTTAACCTAAAGGCGACATTAGCTAAGGTCCAACCGCAAATCCAGACAGAGTCCATGGGGCTGTTGGCGATCAGATGATGCTGTATCAACAAGTATCTCCCCTTCCAGACACCCACAGGTTTGTACGCCTGCTTTTGACGGATGCCCAGCCGAGGAGTACAATCTGTCCGCCCGGCGCATCAAAAGGTATCATCACAAAATCCGAGTGTGTCAATAGAGGAGGGAGGAAAGAGTAGTTTGTACCTGTTGGACCAGAATGTTAGCTTAAGGAACTCAACATATAAACTTGAAATGGTTCGAAGGTAGGAAGCAGAATCAGACAAGGCTGAAACTATTTGAGACAGAATCGACAATGTATATTCAGATTGAGGAATGCCTTTCCGTGTCGTGTGATCATCACTCTGCTGGGAAGGGGTAACGGAGAACAAGAGATATAGGAAAGTCGTACCTTTGTGAAGAAGCCAGTCGAGCGAAAATTTTTAGTGTCCTAAGAAAAAGGCCTGCAAATTGCTTGTTAGCCGCGGGTCTTGCAAAGCTTGAGAAGAGGCTGCAGTATGAGAATTGTTTCATTGTAATTCTAGAGTTATTGAAGTCCTTCACGGTGCTGTAGGAGTTGGATTGTTATATAATGTAATCATCTGCACAGAATTGAGAAATTGAGAGAGAGCTTTGCAACTTACACTTTCGCCGCGAGGATACAGCGACCTAGGGTTAACTCAATCAAATGAGAGTCATCGAATAGCAATCACACAGGGCGTAGGCATCGATATCAGGATGCACAAGCTCATGGTTGTTGATGAGAAAGTTAAAGAAGAGCTCATCAAAATTTTAGCTGGGTTCGGTGCCGGGTCTATGTTTTGCCGGATATGTCAGTCACGTGAGCCATCTCAATCGCCAGGTCAACAGATAGTGCGAACTTGTTGATTAACAACATCTTCACTTTACCCTCAATTCTCCGGAATAACACAGCGAGCCCCACCTTTTCGGAGTAGTCAACAAAGTCTCTCTAATTATGACAGTGTTGTTGACGTTTGCGCCCTGACTCATAACAAAACATCATGTCCGTATCGCGTCCTTCATCTCCCATCGTGTGCAAGGGCACCCTTACGATCACTCTGAGTAAATAAAATCATGAATGGCTAGGTATTGTCTGAAACAGACCGAGGCACAGCTGGTCATTACCTATCAAACGTTTGAGTTGCTCCAAAAATGGAACAAAAAGGGGGTTTCTAATTTTCAGTCAACATTGACAAATCATGTGGCTCTGACACGCCCACGGCATGAAGTTTTTGTGTTCATGGTAATTACGTTGATGAGCAAATCCTAGATAGGAGGTCAGTCTTGATTACACTTTTCCCCCAGTTAAATCATTTGCTAGGACGGGGGCAGGCAGCGTTCACAGCAAGCATTCTAGGGCCGTAGGCGCGTTGACGAGTCCTAGTCACGCTCCATCAAAGATCTTGACATGAATATTGAGGCAGTCGACTCATCAGGAAAGTTGTAAATCGGCATTGCGGTAATCAGAACATACTTCTGTGGGAGACAAAAAGAATATATGTAAATTTGAACTAAGTACCCCCCAACTTTGAACCACCACAATCGACACCGGCCACGCTCAAAATTTCATGGCGGAGCGCCAGTCTAAGGCCAGTCAAACTAATTCCACCAGCTTGATCCCCAAATTAGAAACAAAGAAGGGTACCTGAGAAGAAAAGAAAAGAAAATCAAAACCGGCAAGATGAGGGCTCCTCCAAAATATTGCCGTCACTCATGTATGCCCCCCATTTGGCTACGCGCACGTAATATATGCTCATGCTCGCTCTTTGGCCTCGTCCAATGCCCGTGGAAAGGCATGGGGAGCCTTGCGAGTCTTCACTCAGATCATCCCTCTTCTCCTCTTGAAAATTAAGTAAATCCACCAAGCCTGCACCGAAAGTAAGAAGATACATAAAAAGTGTAAAATGGGGGTATGGAGTTGTAGGGCATGTAAACGTCAAGGCGAAGAAGAATAGAACAGAAAAGGAAACGTCCGTTTAGTTTCCGACATGACCGTCATCTACATCCAAAACTGTCCGGGTGTTGGTAGTTCGGGCGATCTGGATCATCGAGGTACGCATTAAGACATTTTGAGAAAAGCGAAGTAAAATCAGTAAACATAGTGTAAGGGGGTATGAAGCATCCTTTCCCAATGCGCCGATAAAGCAGGTTGGTGTAGAAGATACAGTGAATACAGGGTCGAGAGTGGTGAAAGAGATTAGAAGCAGTTTAAAGTGCTCTTCTTCTTCTTGTTTTTGCTGTCGTTAAGAGCTGCCATGCGAGCTTCGAGGTGTGCGCGTTCGGCTTCGACGCGTAGTCGAGCATTGCGCTCCTCTTCGACAGCCTGAAGTGAGTGTCGTGCCATGCTACGTTCCTTCCGCATAACGGAAAGCTCCTCTTCAAGAGTTGAACACTTCTTCTTGTACGTTTCCAGGTCAGACTTAGTCCTTTGGCTAGATGACTCGAGGTCTGTAAGTGCATCCTCAAGAGTAGCCGTCAGCTGCTTCTCTGCAAACAGATGCTTCTCGATAGTACGAATACGAGCTTCCTGGTCTTCAACAAGCTGGGCTTGAGCGATATCTTTGCTCTGGTGACGCGAAGTTGGAGGGGAAGGAGCATTGGTCTGAGTTGGTGGCGGACTACCTGGGGGCAGAGGTGGAAGAGGAATGGCAGGTGGTGGTGAGGGTAGCGAGGTGTGAGAGGTGCTCTTGCGGAGGTTTGAATTGTTAGAGTTGGATCGCTGTAAATTCTCTCGAGGGTCAATGGACTCGCGAGTAGAGTTGCGCTTCGCGTCAACCAGTTGTGACTATATACTTTGTTAATGAACGTTCACCGTCAATGAAAAGTGCAACTTACCTCCAGCAGTGCGATCTTAATGCGGGATTCCTCTACTTCCTTCTCCATTTCATCTCTGCGGTGAAGAGCATCCTGAAGCTCGCGGGTTCGCTCAGTCTGAAGGGCCGACAAACGGTTGTTGGCTGCCTCATGTTGATCATAGTTTTGGTTTAACTGGTCTTCAAGCTCCTGAACCAATCGTGAACTCTTCTGCTCCTTTTGGCTGACCTTCTCCAGTTCTTTGATGGTTTCAGCGTTGATCAGTTCAAATTCTTTCAAGTTGCTCTTGAGGGTATCGATAGTCTTGGTAGCATCAGTAAGTTCTTGTCTAGACACTTCGAGGTCATTGACAGCTTGATCCATGCGTGCTGTGAGGGACTTCCGCTCCTCAACCAATGACTCGATCTTGGATTGGATTACAGAGATATCCGTCTCGCCTTCCAGAGCCGACGACACACCCTTCAGTAAACCCTCCATATCAGTCCTGACCTTGGTCAGATCAGCCTCAAGAGCACTTCTCGTGTTCCTTTGAGCGTTCAATTCAGCAGTCAGGTTATCAAGCTCGGAAGCATGGGACTTCTGTAGAGAATCCAAGCTCTGCTGGTGATATTCAACTGCAGACTTGTGCTCTTCGATTTGCTTCTCCAGATTAGAGACAAGCGACTTGTGGGTCTCCAGCTCCTTCTCTGTAAGTTGGCGTGCCTGAGTGTCCTCCTCGACCTGCTTGATGATCTTTGCATGGGACTCTTCCAATTCGGCGAGACGATTTGCATTGTGAAGGGCAGTGGCCTTGTGCTCATCAACCTGGACCTGCAAAGCAGCAAGGACTTGCGAGTGCTTCGACCTCTCCTGTTCTAACTCAGCAGCAGCCTGAGCACCCTGGCGCTCTTCCAACTCCTCGATACGCGAAGTGTGTTGTGCTTCGAGCGTCTTGATG
The DNA here is from genome assembly GCA_028476805.1 of Acrocalymma vagum. Lineage (NCBI taxonomy): Eukaryota > Fungi > Ascomycota > Dothideomycetes > Pleosporales > Acrocalymmaceae > Acrocalymma > Acrocalymma vagum. The sequence goes on from JAQGEP010000002.1 coordinate 512,237, forward strand.
GCGGCCTCCAACTCCTGGACAGTTTCTAGATGTTGCTTCTCTGAAGCTTTAGTGGCTTCAATTGCTTGTACGTGCTTCGACTGCCATTCGGCGACCTCATCTTGTAACTTAGCAAGTTGAGCTTGGCGCTCATCAACATCACCGTTTGTAGTGGCAGGAGTATCAGCATCATCGATCGACCTGGCGTGCGCCGAAACAGCTCCCGGGGAGAGGGCCTCTTCAGACAGATTTGGTGATCCAGCTGTGGCTTTAAGAGACTCGATTTGTTCCTGCAGCTCCTGTTCCCGCTGAGAATGGGATTCCTTAAGTTCTTTCATGTGGTCTTCGTTTTGCTTTATTTGCTCTTGCATGGTAGCCACAATCGAGATGTCAAGTGGAGAAGAAGCCTTTAAGCTGGACCTTTCTTTGGTGAGGCCACTGATGAGAGCCATCTTGGATTCCATCTCTTTGCGAACGGACGCAACTTCGGTCTCTAGACCTTGTACTCGCTCAGACCGCATATGAAGCTCAGTCATGATTGTGTTTAGATTGACCTCGAAGTTCTGGATCGTATCTGGCTGTTCTTCAAAATTCTCCAAGGCGATATTACGAAGTGAGGCGAATGCGCGGTTGGAGCGGTCGTTCACAAGCGTGATCTGGCTGGACTTGCGGCGAATGATGTGGGCAGTAGGCGAGTTTGGCCGTGCTGCCATTTGTGCCTTTGCTACCTCCGCCTTCAGCTCTTCCACATAGTCCAGGGTGTCCTGATGCTGTTCATTAAGTTCCGAGTAATTCTGATTCAACTCTTCCATGCGTTGTTCCTTTTCAGCATGCAGCTGCTTCAAAGCCTCCAGCTCCTTGATCAGCAGCACGTTCGGAGAATGTTCCTTGAGCCCAGACTGCTGAGCAGGTTCGGTTTCAGCTTCGGAGTGGTCGGTGCCGGCTTCTGCCTCATCGTCCGGAGTAGGATTGCCAGATTCCGCTAAGGACAATTCCGCAGACAATGTACGCGAGGATGATCGTTGTCCATCCTCTGCCTTTAGACCATTCACTCCCTCCTCTGCTAAAAAAGAGGTTGGTCGAGATGAGTCGCCTAGAGATGGTCTGCGGTGACGCGCCTCATCTACGGCATCTTGCAAAGCAGCCAATGTTCGTAGAGCTTCCTGGTATTTGCTGGCCAACCTGTCGTAATCTTGAATGGTGCCTTCGTGTTCGACACGCAAGTCAAAAAGCTCCTGGGTAACGGATTCAAGCTTGTCATGAACATATCGCGATTGCGCAGGACTTTGAGGTACATCTTGAGTCTCTTCTGGGGCCAAATCGTTCGTCTTGACAGCGGGTGCCTCTGACTGTTCGTCAGTCTCTTCTGCTCCGTCCTTGGTGCTAGGAGGTTGTTGTCCTGCAGTTGAGGGGCGGTCGGTGTCGTCTTCCTCAGCGATTGCATCCACACTGGTAGTGTTGAACTGGCGATTGCTGTCTCCAGAAGTCCGCTTCTCAATGTGTGAGTCGCTGCCCTTCTTAGAATGCCCGTTTACCAGCGGATCTTCGCTCTTTGCGTCCGCCTGACGAATATTATCAAGCTCATAGAGTAGGTTATCGAGCTTTCCAATGCTACGTTGTCTCTCGACTACATGTTTTAGTCGCTCGATTTCTCGTTGCATTAGCTCGACTTCCTGCTCATTCTCTGCTAGGCGCTCCTCTAACGTGGAAATATATTCCTCACAGCTTGACTCATTCTCACGCGCTTTTTGAAGCTTTTCGCGTAGATCTACGATCGTTGTGTCGTTCTTCTCGATGCCAGACGCTGAACTGTCAACCTGCGCTTCCAACGACTTTACGTACTCCTCATTGCTTGCCTCGCGATCCACTGCCTTCTGGATACGTGTCTGTAGTTGATGGTTTTGATTTTCCAGGAATGCGATGCGAGTTTCCTTTTCAAGCAGCTCGCTCTCGTTTGTGGAAAGCGAGGAACGCGTATTCGTCAGAGAAGACTCGAGCGACTGTATCGTCTTCTCATACTCAAGCACTACTGATTCGACGGCTTCTGCAAAGGAGTTTGATCGCTTTAGTCGTTCTAGGGCAGAGTCGCCAATCGCATCTTTGAGCATCGGAGTATCGGCTGACTCGTTGTCACGAGCTTTGGTAATTTCGGAGATGAGTTTTGCGTGACGGGTGCTCAGAGCATTGTAGTTTTCCTGCACATCGAGCAGCTGGTTCTGAAGCTCCATTTCGCGTTCCTGAACTCGTTCGGCCCGTTCTTGCGGGTTAGTCTTCTTCCTATCCGTTCGCTCCGACAACCTGATCTGGTCGCGCAAAAACTGCACTTCGGCTCGTAGTCTTTCTATCACAGCTTGTTTGTCACTGTCATCATGGACCTGCTGGATTTGAGGCTTGATTTGAATGGCCCGGGCCCGTTGTGCATACTGCACGGTGTTCAACGTTTCGCTGAGGTGGAATTCGGCGGGGTTGACGCAAGCAATCATATAAGTGATCGCATTGCCCCCCAGAGAGTCTTGCAGAAGACGGGTAAGTTTCGAGTCGCGGTATGACACGTACGAGCCTTGTGAACGCGAAGATAGCTGGGATATGACCTTGCCTAAGCTTGCCAACCCGGCATTGATCGATATACCCTCTTTGGCTCGCTCTCCTTGAGCACCTGTGTTCTTCAATCTTTCACTTCCTGCCAAATCCACAAAATGAAGCTTGCTATCAACCGTGACCCAGTTTTCACTCGAGCCAGACATGGCCTCGATAGGGACAGACATGCGCTTCTCACGTTTTGTCAAAGGGGCCGTAGAGGCTTTCTTCTGGATGAGATTCAAGCTAAAGACGGCATGGGAACGGGATGACTTGGCGTTCACGGCGGTCGCGTCAGTCTGACGAATGGCGGACCCAAAATTCAGGGCACCCAATAAGTCCTCAACTGAGTTGATGGTAACCTGCGTCAGGCCGGTGAGCAGAATGCGCTTCTGATCTTCTCGAATAGTCACTGCGGGACGCTCGCTCTGCGGCGTTGATTCGGGAAGGAGCAGGTCACGTAATTGCTCGTTGTAGATCTAATTGGGTTAGTACAAAGTACTATTGCACCTCACGTTACGCATATCTTACCTCAACGTAAGTAGCTTTGAGCTGCCAATTTCTGTTTGCAGAAGAATGTAGGCTACCGTATCCAGATATGCGGGACGGCGCGCGAATGCCCGATCCGGAGGCGCGGTTGTTGGAGCCGTCCAACTTCTCAAAAAGCAGGGCAGCCGCCCTAGGAATGATACCTAAAGATGGGATTAGCAATGGGTTTCCCAATTTCGCCTTCGAACCGTGTCCCCGATAGACATACCCGTAACTTTGGGGTCCGCCTGGTCACCGGGGCCCGTAGTGCCCATGGTATAGGATTTCCCAGCACCAGACTGGCCGTAGGCAAGAATGGAAACATTGTATCCCTGAACAAACGAGCTAACGCTCTCGGCGACATACTCGAAAATGCCATCTTGTTCTATATCTTCCCCGAAAACGCGATCAAAGACGAAGAGCTTTCTCCCGCCGGATGCATCTACGGCGAGACTCGAGTTGGTCGTGACTTGACAAGTTGAACCGCGAAATCTTTGGGGGACGAGATCAAAGCCTGGGTCGCCGGGCTTGAGTGGAGGGCGTACACGGACAGCTAGAAGGTGAGTTGTTAGCATCAAAAAGCTTATGAGAGATGTTGGAGCAGGGGAAAAGCGCTTCCGAAATCCAAAGAGAAATCCATAACAGGAGCGCAAAACATACCGACTTTGACGGCGGTCTTGGAGTCGTCGTCCGAGGCGCGACTTCCTCCGCCCTGTTTGCTACTCATGCTCAAGCGACTGCTACTGCGATTGGGACGGATCATGGCGGACATGGGCCGTTGAATGCCGCCAGCAGGCGACCCAGGAGGTGAGGCCATTGTTGCTGGCCACGGCAGGGCCGTCTATCGCGTGGAGGCGGGGCGTGCGCAATTGTCCGCGGCAGTGGTGTTACAGGCGTGATGGGCAATTACTGAGGCGGAGCCGGCAGAAAATAAATTGGCTGTAGAGGAATGATTTGGGTGGCCGACATGCGACTGTGGTTGGTGAGGGCGAGGACGGGTATGATTTAGGCTAGATGCGGCGACGAGGAAGAGAACGAGGACGGAGAGAGAGACGGTCGACGGGCATCCAGGAGACGCGCGGGTGGGGGGAAGCAGCGGGGTGTTTTGGGAGGAGGGTGAGGATTAGAGAGGATGTAAGGAGAAAGGATGGAGAGGGAGAGAGAGAGAGAATACGGTCAGCCCGTGCAGTGAGTGCCGTGGTGAAGGTCAAGGCTAAGGTAAAGGCAAAGGGACGAACGCGGGCCAGCGTGTGCGAGGTTGGACTTTCTGCGGGCGGAGCTGGGGTGCTGGCGACGGGCGACGCACCCCCTACCAGCCTACATTAGCACATTAGCACATTAGCACCTTCGCACAGTCGACATTAGACACATTAGACCCCGGCGCACACTGGCCCATCCACAGGCGGCCGTCCAGGGGAAGGACCACCAAGCCCAAGCCCTCCAGGACGCAGAGACGCAAAGACCGCCTCCTAATACAAGTCCAGTCGTCCAGTCGTCCAGTCCTGGGCTCTTGGTCTCCTGAACGCTCCTGGACGGCTGTACCGCTTTGCAGCCTCCCTTCGCTGCTGTGCGCGCTCTGGCTCTGGCGCATGCACGCGCCCGAGCCAATGCCATTGCCGCTTCAGGGTCTGTGGCTGGCCTGCGAACTACCGCCGTCCCCGTATGTACTGTAGCGCTGCTCGTCGCAATGCTAATGCTAATGCTAATGCTAATGCTTTTGCTCTTGCTCTTGCTCTGTCCTGTCCCGACAGAGTAATGTTATGAGACCTTGTTGCTACGGCAAGTACAGACTGACTATCTAAGTACTGCTCCCGACAGGCTCCTCAGTCGCTCGCTTGCGTCAGAAATTGCCGCGGTCGCCTTGCCATGCCTACCTATTGTACTCGTCCCCGTACACTGTCCAGCTCAAAGCGTACATGCCTATAAACCAAATACTTACCGGCACTACATCCAGGGCTGCCCTACCACTACTATTCAATTAAATGTTCCGCGAGCCGGTTGACTACTGCAGAGCCAGCCGTTGTGCGACGGCGGGGCGTGGGCGTGCTCCTCACTTTTTTTTGGTTTTATTTTATTTTTCTCGGTTCGCGGTGCACTCCCACGCGCGTCTACGCATCCTACCTCTGAGGTACCTACCAGCCACCATGCTGCACTTCTTTTGCTCGTTCAAGCAGACGATGGACAGATTTCGCCCTCTCGCCCGCATCCGCAAGCAAGCATCCTCTGTTCAGCTGCCAGCCAGGCTTTCCTTGGCCCGTTTGATCCACTCTATCAAACCAAATGCCCAACTAACCCTCCGCCTCCATCTCCTCCCATGCTGGCCCGACGATCCTAACATGAGTGGCGCCATTCTGTCTCCGTTCTCTGACTTCTGCGTCCTAACCCGAATGGGACCTGCGCGGGCGTTGCGCTCTCGATGCTTGCAGCGGCACGATCCTTTGGTGACAGGATGTCCCCGAACCGCGTCGCTCACGCAGCATCACTGTGCTGCTTCTGCTTGTGCGTGCTACTAGGTGGTGGCCTGTCTGCCGAATCCACAGGTACATCAAAACAAAGCACAAAAAGCCTGTTGGCCAGCGGACAGACACAGAGGCACAGGGCGGTTCCCAGAAACCCAAAACCAAAAGTAAATAAAAACCAAATATCTGCCCAGCTCATCTTTCCACTCCTCCCCGTCCAAATTGGAGCCGTGTTCCACCCCCTCGCCGCCGCCACTCAACCACGCGAGCGACGCGACTCCTGCCACAGCGGATGGCGTGTTTCAGCAACGGCAATCCCAACTAGCACTGCACGGTAGATGGTCCTGTGCAAGTACGTAGTGCCTACCAACCTAGCGCTGGGCTTGCTGTGCGTAGCGGGCAGCGGGCTCTTCGTCAACTCTTCTAGCCTGCCAAGCAGCGGCGTAGTTCTCGGTTCACCAGGTGACAGAAACTGCAGCATGCTCGCGCTGTTTGTGACAGAGAGCAGGGCACATCAGGACGCATCAGGGCACATCAGTCTGCTTTGATTCATCATCAAACGGACTTGCTTCCGCTTAGGAACTACCCGATTCAGTCCATCTAAACCGTCTGCAGTCGAAAGGCCCGATGCTAAGCACATTGCTTGGCCCCCGCGAGCCGTGGCTTGATAAATTCAGCAACGAATGGCGGCCCCTTTTCCCTCTCCCCAAAAATCAAACTCTACTCTAAAATGAGAGAACAACTCGAGGCGTGACTCTCTCCCCTTATTAACTCCGCCGTCATACCACGGCGCTATCGAGGTTTTAAAAAATGGATCGTCCGACCGCTTGCCGGCACCACTTGCATGTGGAAACGCTGGTAACCTTCATAGTGTTATACCTCGCCCTAAGCATCATACCTGCAGTAATGCAATTCTCTGCCTCCCACACTCTCACACTCCCACATTCCCAGTCCCCATCCGCCTATCGTAACTGTTGAGCTGTCCCGGTATGCGGTCTCTTCCATTCCTGCCGTGACAAAATCCTGATTTCGCGTTTCGATGCTGCCGAACCAAACAGCTTGCTGCAGTGAGACCAGCATATGGTCGGGCGACTACAATTGAAAGGCAGGAATGCATGTGTTGTGTGGGGACCCTAAAGTACATCGCCGGCTATGTTAAGCAGCAGCACATCTTAATACCGCATCTTATTACTCGCCTGCCTACTCAGAATCTGTATGTCGGTAAATTTTTTTCTCAACCACCACACTGGTCATGCTCAAATATGCGGTGTGAATTTACATCATCCTCCCAACCATGATGCAGGTGAATTACGAACGAGTACCCGAACTTTCAGCATGGCGAAAGAAAGCCCGCTCTGAAGCAACTTTGTTGGCTTCAATTCTTAACATACAAACAGTTTTAGTAGGCATTGTTAGACGGTTTTGGTGACTTCAAGGACCTGTAATTATTCCCGGACTTTTCTGCGACATGCGAGACTGGCCACCCTCGCACTCTTCACCACTATTCACCCGCCGACGAGGACGCTGACAGAAACCTCTGACGCCCAAAGTCGCAATCGCCCGGAATGACTTCAAGTCGTATATTATGCAGTGGCTCCACCAAACACGCAATACATGTACCGTAACCACCAAGAATCTGGACTGGCGGTGGGTAAACCCCGCGCTAGACGGCTGCGGGGAGGAGCGACCTGCACTACTGCCATTGCGTGAGTGTTCAGGGCAAGTGCAGGGCAGGTGCAAGGCAAGTGCGAGGCAAGTTACGTGCTTACAAGACAGGAATGGCATGAATGGGCAGGGTCGATCAGCACTGGGATTCGTGCATCACATCACACATTCAAGCTTCTGGTCCTGCTCCTGCTTGGTGAGCTTCATTAACGATACCCTAATCCCATACAAGCGCAAGCGCCCTCATCTCCGTATTCTCTTCTCTACGGTCATCCAGCCTCCGGCTTTGCCTCCAAGGTCCCCCAGTTTGACAGACACGTCAAACAGTCTGGCGGCTTTTCTGCACCGAGGCAAAACCCAAAAGAACCACGGCACCGTGTTTCTCCCGGAACTGGGCTTCGCTACCAATTTTGACCCTCCGGAAACTTTGTGTGACCTTGCGGAAGTGGCTAAGCCAGGCTCACCCCTCCATGTATCAACCTCCGCTGTGCGCATCACCACCGTACCAAGCTCTCATTCCTCCAGCCACATCTTTTTAGACTCCGCTACAGACCCCAGAATGCTCGCCATGATTACCAGACAACAGGGCAGCATCCTGGCTACAGGTGTGAGCCGCTATCTATTTACCCGGACCAGCTTCAATTCTACACGAGGTGAATCTCGAGCCTAGATCACCCTGTAAACTTGTCGCCAAAGCCCCTCCGGCAACTCAATTGCGGGGAAACGCTCGAATGCCTGTTATCGATATGCATCCATCTCCCTGACCACACTCATTTTTTTTTTACCACCACACCTTCAATCATTGCGGCATTCTTTCGTTGACAACAAGGTTTCGTGTGCGGATAATAGCCTATGGTGGCAACACGCCCAACTACGACTCAGACGCTGTTCTGAAGCCGTAATCTGCATCGCGATTCATTTTTTGGCCACTTTGGTCGTAAGTGGGGTGCGGCGTATCCCGGGCCAAACTCTTTTTCCTCCCCGCATACACCCATCATTTCACCCGCACCGCGAGGCCATCTATACCGCGTAAGGAAACTGCCACGCGACAATAATTTCGCAAAAGATTCGCACATGGCGAGTACTTCGGGTCAGTTCCTTTTTAAGCAAAGCCTCACCGTTAGATTCCGCTCGCCACGTTTCATACAAGGGAGGTCTGAAGATAGAAACCGGAAATCATATCGCCACAAGGCCACGCGAGCTCTTGTGAAAACAAAAGGAAACCTTCTGATTGTACAAGATCTGTAGGCAAAGTTGCTCTCTTCGGACTCTTTCACGTGAGCCCTCGTTATTTTGTCACCTTTGCTTTGTAGGCACCCCTATATGTTCCATTCCACCGAATGAACCACTATCCGATGCGCAAATCGCAATAGTATTCGAGACTATTCTTAGTTCCTAGTCTGAAACCATGAAGCTAAACAAAGTTTACTAGCCATACACATCCAGTGTACTCGTCTGGCAAATGACACTCCGCAAGCCATCCCAACTCAATCTCTTTGTAGAACCATTTATTCCAAGTGTTCCGCGACGGCCGCATCTTTCAAGTCTTCTTATCCCCCGCCCCGTAGCTTTCGCCCGTACACGGGCCACATTAAATCAGCCAATCGAAGCTATTTCCGAATTCACTTCAGCCGAATCTCCTGCCCACCCAATTTTGTAGGAGAATCAAATATTTCGAACGAGAGAGTAGAGATAATGAGCTGAAATTTAATGAGGTTATTCGCAACAGTGATTTTGATAGGGATTACAAGTTTGATAGTGTTGAGCCTTACAGAGAGCTCTGTACGAGCCCTAGAACGTGATTATAAACCCGCGTAAAAAGCTACGTATTTTACTCTATTATAGAACGTATAAATTATACAGAATTCCTGCGGGATTCGAACAGAGTATAATCTTAATACCTATCCTATTATTGAGCTAGTTTTACTATTAATTTCCCTCTTTATTATCGCTCGCTAGAGGTACTCCTGCTAGTAGATCTTATTTACCTAAGGTCAGTATAAAGCTATTCTGTAAAGAGAGCAGCCGTACGAGGTTTAAGGAGGCCTAACCCGAGGTACTTGAGACGTAGAGTTTCCGTTAATAGGTATAAGAGGTACTAGCTATTAGATATTTTAAGTCCTACCGGCCTCTGCGTATACTATATTGTTAAGACTGAAAGGTCTCAGGGTTGGTTTTCGCGGAGACGTCTGACAAGATGTGATGTTGGCACAAAGAGTATAGTAGTAACTAGTGTGTTATTTAGAGTAACTTAGGTTGAACACGATATTTATAGGGAATATCGTGGGGCTATATACTAGTCGCGCTTACTTGCTTACGAGTGAGCTAGTAAGCTCTTACTACCTTTAAAGTAAGTCCTTACTTTCTTACGAGTAAGTTAGTAAGTTTATTACATAATCCTAGGTTACGTATAAGGCTAGTATAATATACGCGCGGGGCGTTGTCTTAGCGCCTTAACTATTAGTCCTCGCCTCCTCTTCTTTATTAGGTCCTAATATTATCCCCCTTCCTTCTAGAATTTATTCCTAAATCTATTAGTTTATACCTCCTAATTATAAGTATATACTAGTCTCTTCTTTTTATTCTAGTTTCTTAAGTCCTATTATATCTTCTAAGTAGGTATAGAATTATCTTCGCCTTACTACTAAAATTTCCTATAATAGTTAACTTACCGTAGTCTCCTATCTTTATTATTATTAGTTAAATACTAAGAAGAAGTATTTTATAATAGCTAGTAGTAACGCGCGCTTACTAAAGTATTCTAAGTACGTGCGCTTAGGCTATCCCTACGTAGGGCTTTCCTAGGCTTTACTAGATAAGGTACGCGAGGAGTATAAGGTAAAGGTTAAAAAGGATAAAAAGCTTTTAGTAGAGGTCGTTTCTTAGTTAATAAGAAATAAGAAGATTTTAGCTTAGGCGAAGGATAGAGCTAAGAAGAAGGTAGAGTACCTAGCGAAAGATATAATAGAGTCTAGTAAAGAAGTATTAGCTAAGAAACCTGCCTTAGACGCTTATTCCGTAGTAGATACTCTTTCTAGGTACTTAGCTGTAATATAGGGTATTAAGAGTATTTTAAATAATACTTCTATTAATACTTCTTATTAATAATATTATTATAGTATATACCGCTAGCTTCTTTATATTATTATTAGGGCTACTCCCGTATAGTAATATACGTTAAACTATTTTCTTGCTTTCTTAAGTAGTTACTAATAATTTTATAGGTTTAATTTAGATTTCTATATATTTTTAGAGTTAAAATAGCCTTTCTATTTAATAAGCTATTCCTATAGGAATTAATTATTCTAAAATTCTTATCTTTCTATTTCTCTATATACTAGGAGTACTTCTACTTTAAACTCTTATTCTTCCTCTAGTTTATAATAAAAAGTTTCTTAGACTAGTAAATTAGGGTCCGCTAGTTCTAATAGTAATACGTAAAATACTAGGTATATATTCGCGTTATTAGGTAGATCTAGTAAGTAATTTACTAGTTCTAGGTTATCTTTAATAAAAAATAGTTTAACTTTAATATAGTCTAATTTCTTGCTTAGTCTTTTCGTGCGTAAATTCTTTATACGTAAGAATACTTTATCCCCCTTTTTTAGCTAAGATGCCTTTTTTCGTTTTTTATTAATATAAGAGATTGCGTTATTTTACTATTATTCTATTTATTATTTTATTTTCTTCTATATTTCTTTTAATTCTTTAGCTATTTTTATAGCTTTCTCTATTTTTATTTCTAGTAAGCTAATTTTAAAGAGATATAGGTATTTCCCGTAGTTTATAAAGTATAGCGTCTCTCCTATTACTATTAAGATACTATTATTATATACTATCTGTACTATAGGTAGTAGTAAAACCTAATTATTCTATTTCTAGTTATAATATATTCTAAGATATACTTTAATTACTTAGTTTATTCTTTCTGTTTATCTATTAGTTTATAGATAGTAGGCTATTAATAATTTCTTTTTTATTCCTATTTCTATAAGGAATGTCGTCTAAAAGTTAGATATAAATAGTTTATCTTAGTTACTAATAATTAATTATAGTATTCTATAATATCGGAATACTTAGTCTTTTATTATATATACTAATTGCTCTATAGTATAGTCTTTCCTAAAGGGTATAAGTTCTAATCCTTTTATAAATTAGTCTACTACTAGTAGTATTGCGTTGTACGTAATTCCTATTATAGGGTCTTTAGATCTTAGTAATCTAGTAATAAAGTCTATTATAATATCCGTCTAGGGTTCTTCTAGTATTGGTATTTTTTGTATTTCTCTATATAGTGCGTGTATACTATATTTATTTTTCTAGCAGTTTATGTATTTTTTAAGTAGTTTTGTAACTTTTTCTTTTAAGTTTTTTATACTAAAATACCTAGATAGTAGTTTAACTATTTTTCTAATTCCTAGGTGTCTGTAAACTAGATTATTATAGTATTAAAGGATAATTTATTCTTTAATTTTTTCTAGTACTTTAATTATAGTAACTATAATTATTCTATTACTAAACTTTAGTAATAAGGATCTATTATTATTTACTTTTAAGATAGTATCTTATTTCTAATATTTTTCTCCTATAAGGTCTTTTCTTTGATTAAGAGCGTCTGCTATACCGTTATCTTTTTTTAGTATATATACGATCTTGACCTTATATTATGCTAGTTCCTATAACTATCGTAATTCTTATCTATTTAGTACTTTAGTAGTCGTAAATATAGTAAGGTTCTTATAATTTGTATATATTATAAGGTCTAAGTAGCTTTCTACGTATATTCTTTAATATCTTAGAGTCTTAACTATAGCTAGTAGCTCTTTTCTTAGAGTATTGTATCGTTCTTTACTCTTGCTAAACTTCTTAGAGTAGTATACTACTAGGTACTATTTTCTATTTCTTTCTTACTTTAGGTATGCGCCTAAGGCTAGGTTAGATATATCTATTTTAATTCTAGCTAGTTCTCTACTATAAAACAATACTAGTACTAGTAGTATTATATATACTTATTTAAGCGTCTTAAATACTTATTATTACTTTATTCTCTATATCTAAGGTACTTCTTTCTTAGTTAATTCTATAAGGGGTACTATAATTCTAGTATAGTTTTTAATAAAAACTTAGTTAAAGTTAGTAAATTCTAAGAATAATTAGATTTCCTTAACTATAGTAGGTACTTCCTAGCTTGCTATTTTTTTAATCTTTTTAGGACTTATTTTAACTCCCTTAGTATTTACTAGGAATTCTAAGAATTTAACTTCTTTCTTATACTATTTATATTTCTTAGGTTTAACTTAGAGCTCGTATTATTCTAGTTGTTTTAGTACTTTCTTAATATATTCTTTATATTATTTTTTATTCTCTAAGTAGATAAGAATATCGTCTAGATACGTAACTATAAAGTTGTTAAGGTAACCGTTAAGTACGTTATTAACTAGTTCTTAGAAGATTACTAGTATATTTATTAATCTAAAAGGTATTATAGTATACTTGTAAAGTCTATATCTTATTTAGAATATAGTCTTCTATTCTTCTCCTTCTTTTATACGTACTAAGTAATAGCTGTTATAAAGATCTAGTATAGTAAAGATCTTAGCTTTCGCTAACCTATCCTAAAGCTCTACTATATTAGGTAAGGGATATTAGTTTTTACGTATTAAAGCGTTAAGCTTTCTAAAGTCTATATATAGTTATAACTCGCTATTCTTTTTAGGTATAAAAAGGATAGGGTATCCTACTAGTAACTTTAAAGATCTAATATAGCCTTTATCTAGTATTTCTTTAAGCTATTTTTTAAGGTATTCTAGCTCTTTTTTAAATAGCTAGTAAATTAGTTCTTTAGTTAACTTAGTATTCTTTAGGATATTAATAAAATAATTCTATTTCTAGTATTTTAGTAGTCCTTATTTATTCTTCTTCTTAATAAATAGGTACTTCTACTTCTAATATAGTTTAGGTATTTTAGTAATTATATTATTAATTTTAAGTTTTCCTATTACTTTAGTAAGTTTATTTATATCTTATTTCTATATAGCTGTTTACGCTATAATACCTATAGTCTTATCTACTGTCTTCCTAGAACGCGTAGATTTCTTTTTACGGGTATATTTATATCCTATAAAGTATATCTTTTTTCTTATAAAATCTATCTAAGGATTATATATAGTAAGCTAAGGTAGTCCTAAAATAATATTATAGTATACTAGCTCTATAATATCTAGGTCTAACTTTTTCTTATAGCCTTAGATAAGTAATAGTATCTAAAGTACTTCTTTTATAATTAAAGCTTCTTTTAGTATTAGTTAACTATTAGTAGTAAGTAGCGTTATAGTCTTTACTTTATCTATTATTAATATTCTAGCTTTATACGCTATAGAGCGGGATATAATATTACTTTTAGATCTACTATTAATTATTACTCTTATTTATACTCTATTTACTTCTACTAGAATTATAAGGAGTAATATTCCTACGAGGATAGAGTTAGCGATAATTCTCTTATCTTAAGTCTAGGTATCTAGTATATTATTATAGAAACTTGTCCTAAAAAAGGAAAGTTGCTAAATCTATTAGTATTCTTAATATATTTATACTACTAGTAATTGTTATTAAGATATATCTACTAAATATCCTATATATATTAACTATTAATTATTACTCGTCTACCTAATATTTCTTCCTTACTTTAACCTAGAAAGTCTATAGTAATCTATTTATTCTAGAGATAGTTCTTATATATATAGTTTAGGTAATTAAAAGCCTAGTATTTATACTTAGGCTTAATTCTTAGGAACTAATCTAACTCTGCCTTGTCCTAGTAATAGACTTAATAATAGTTATTTCTATATATAATCTATAATATCTCGTTATATTTAGGGTTACGTAGGTCTAAGCGGTATTCTTCTCGTCCGCTTTAGATCGTTCCTAGATTAATATTTTCTTTATTAGAATCTTCTACTAACTCTAGTATAGAGTACTTTACTACTCGTTTATAATATTGGCGTAATAGGATCTTATATCTATTCTATACTTTATTATTATATACTAGTACCTATAAGTTATGTAATAGGGCTAATCTATACTATTCTATAAGGTAGTATAGTTATTTCTCGCTATAGTTAAGGACTATAAGTAGTTGTCTACTACTATAGTTCTAGTATTATTTCTAATAATTAGTAATAAAATAGATGTATTTTTCTTAGAATTTAAGGTCTTTTATAGTCTATTTATTATATTAGTCGCTTCTACTATTCTATTGTATAAGATACTCTATTTTACCTTATCTTTTCTAGTAGTCTCGGATTATTGTTAGTTCGTAGATGGCTCTTTAACTTTCTAGTACTAAGGTTCCTTTATATAGTAAACTGCGTTCCTTATAATCTTATAATACTTATTAATAGCCTTATATATTATATACTTCTTTTTAAGCTACCTAGTAATTATATTTATTCGCTAGGTTTTTCTATTTAATTAGATAATACGGGCTAGTTAGGTTATTAGTCTAGATATTATTAATATCTAAGATTCTATAGATATATTAATTTTATAGTTTCTCTACGCGGTAATAGTATCTTTAAATTTCTTTTAGGTTATTATTCTAGAAACTCTTTATTACCTTATACTATTTCTTATTAGGTTCTTCTTTAAGTCTATAACTTATAGCTTTATACTAAGGTCCTTCGTAATTAATTATTACGTTATATTAGCGATACGGTAGCGAATCTTTATAGAGTCTTCCCTCTCCTAGTAGTAAAGGCGTATAGTCTTAACTACTTAGTATTTCTTCTAGTACTTTCTAATTATTACTAATTCTAGGTATTTAGGTATACGTAGCGGCTATTACCCTGCGAACTATATTAGGCCTCTTCTTAGGCTATCTATAGTTTCTTACTATATAGCCTACTTTACTATAGGTAAAGTAAGTAATCCCTTTCTTACTCTTCTTATACTAGTTAACCTAACCTTTTTTCTTTACTATATTCCCTATAATTACTCCTTCTATAGGTTTAGAATTATAATTAGGTTTCTATTAGATAGGTACTTTAGTTTAGAATACTCTATTATTTCCTAGTTAGTAGCTATTAGCGTTTCCGTAGCCTTAGGTTTCTAACGCTAATTTATATAAGGCGTTATTAATAGTAATAGTCTCGTTATATAAGGTATCGAGATTATTAATTAGTACTCTACTTCTTATAAGCTTAGCTCGGACCTAGGGCTTTAAGCCTTATTGGAATACGTCCTGTAATACTTAATCGTTCTACTTAGTTAGTAGTGCGTAATAACGAAATTCTATAACGTAGTTAGATACGGAGTAGGTTTAGCGTAAGCCCTAGATAGCTCTAATAGCGTACTTGTCTTTTTTATAGTAGCTAAAAACTTTAGTAATTACTTCTTTAAAGTTCTTCTAGGTATTTATTAATTAATCTACTTTATCGTCTTCTTTATTAGCCTTATTCTCTTCTACTAGGTAAGTAGCGAGATAGGGTTCGATCTATTAACTAGCTTTTCCTTTTAAGAAAGTAGCGGTATAGGCTACCTTAGCTCTATCTTTAATAGAGTTGGCGCTAAATTTAAAGTATAGCTCTATTTATATTAACTAATTATTAAGCTTAAATTTATCTTTATAATAGTAGTTAGGTCTAGTACCCTTCTTTTCTAAAGTTAGTAGGTTAATATTAATTATACTTAAGTTAGATATTTTATAAGGGTATTTAAAATATTAAGACTAAAAAGTCTTAGGGTTAGTTTTTACGGAGACGTCTAATAAGATGTAATATTAGTATAAAGAGTATAGTAGTAACTAGTATATTATTTAGAGTAACTTAGGTTAAACACGATATTTATAGGGAATATCGTAGGGCTATATACTAGTCGCGCTTACTTGCTTACGAGTGAGCTAGTAAGCTCTTACTACCTTTAAAGTGAGTCCTTACTTCCTTACGAGTGAGTTGGTGAGTTTGTCACGTGATCCTAGGTCACGTGCAAGGCTGGTGTGACGTACGCGCGGGGCGTTGTCTCGGCGCCTTAACTATTGGTCCTCGCCTCCTCTTCTTCATCAGGTCCTAACATATATATAGCCGAGACTTAGCCTATAGCTTTACGGGCCTACCGTAAGCCTTAGATTAAGCGGATTCAACAATATTAAAGTAAGGGCGTTTAGGGTTACTTTTAGTAGGAAGAGAGCCCTTTTTAAGTAACTAATTAATTAATAAGCTTAGGAATTTTATATAACCTCCGTACTTTAATTTATCAACGAAAGATAACGCCCTATACGCGTTATTTAGCGCAGTTTTAATAAGGAAGTAGAGTAATAGCCGCCAGGTGCGATTTTTAATCTTCTAGGTAGGATAGGACGTTATAACCTAATTAAACTAATTAACGTCGCTTTTATAGCGGTTATAGTTATCGACGAGCTTCAGAATACTCTAAAGAGCTGTTGGCTAGTCTCCCTAGCCTTACCGTATAAGTTTTATATTATTACTTATTAGCTAAGGTCTCTAGCAATATTTTACTATCCTTTCTAAAGCTAGTAATAGATAACGTTATTAGCGAAATCTTATAGTATTAAAATTAATAACTTATAATTACCTACCGTACTCGCTATTAATACTACCTAACTATCCTTCTATGCTATCTAGAGAACGGTTTTATCCTCTAAGAGCGCCTAGTAAGCTTCCTCCTAAAGGAGAGCGTTATTATAGTATATTTTAACGTCTATTAGGCTAGTATTAAATCGCTCCCTTAAAATCGCCTTTATAGGCAGATTCTTAGTTATTTTAAGTACTCTTCCTATCTGCGAGCTAGCAGCTAGCCTAGTCTCTCTCTCCTTACGTTTTATATAGGTTGTACGGACCGTGCCGGCTGCTCTAAGGCCTTTCGAACGTAAATATTTTAGTAGCGGGATCGACGTAAAAAGGTTATTAATCTATACAATATAGCAATTTAGTAAGAGTCTCTAATTACCTAGGATATCTATACGAAGTAGGAGAGTAGCTAGAACTACCTTAGTATTTATTAGCCCTACTTCTTTCTATATTTTACTCTCTAACCCGATAGGGCCCCGGCGAGGCCCTAGCGTATAAAATAACTAGTTAAAAGCCTAGCCGTTATTTAATAATACCTATATTTTATAGCTAGTTAGTATTAGCTTTAATTTAATTATTAGAATCTTACTCGCGCGACCTATAAAGTAAATAATTAATTTATCTATATAGAGATAGGTCCCTAGCTGCTAGTATAGCTTATATTAAGCTCTTAGGTATTCTAACGTCTCCTATACACGGCTAAACGTACTAATATAATTTTAATAGGGCTCGGCGAGATAGATAAATCAATCGAGCTGCTTAAACCTTACTAGAGTTATATAACGAGCGATAGGGTATATAGGCTAATTTAGTAACTTTTAGTACTAGTAATTGGCTACTTTAGGCTTATAGTAAATGCCTATATAAATAATAATCGCGAAGTACGTATATAGCTCGTGTTTTAACGTCGGGCGCTAGGATTAGATAGAGGCTAATCTAGGAGAGCTTTAGAGCTTCTAGGTATAGAGGTTTATATAAAAGGCTATCCTATTAAGTAGCTCGTCGGTAATAAATAACTAGAAGAGATTAATAGGAGAAGAGTCCCTACTAACTCCCTTAGGTAAATAGGGCTCTCCAGAAGCTCTATCTCTATTAATTTAGAGAGGCCCCTATCCTCGGGGCTCTCCACGCGTCGGCAAGGCAGGTTTATTAGTACTTTTTAAGTACTTAGTCGATTTTACGGTATCCTCGTCGATAGGAGCACCTATTATATTCAGGTTCGATGGCGGATAATAAAAAAATACGAGATTTGCTAACAAAATTAGGTGTTGGCTCACAGGATAACATTACGATAGATTCCTGGTGTTTGATAATCAAAGCTCAGTACCACCACCTGATTGGCTACTAAAATGTGGCCCGTGTACGGGCGAAAGCTACGGGGCGGGGGATAGCATTTTAAATTCTACTAGAACAAAGGCGAAGCTGCTTACTAAGAACCATCATGTCTCAGGGCATCAGAAGAACAAAACTATAGAGGATCTTTTCATACGACGTCGAAATACGGTTTTCCTTTTTGCAAAGACCACCTAACACGCCCGAGCAGATCGAGCCACACTGGGTAAAGAGCTTTTCCTTTTGTTGTCGAATATGATATGTCGGCCGGGTATGCGGGTGAGCGTTCCACAGCATTAGCCAGATCGGGTTTACTTGTTCTTTGCTTGCTTCTTCGCGTGCTCTTTTGACACTTGCCTGGCCTTCTACTTCGCTTACGTTGGGCAGAACCACACGTTGTATCACCGTTGCGCACAGAATAAGTAAAAATGAGGCAGAGTGCATGCGTGAGCAGCATTTGGACAGGTGTTGTATTGGTGAAAGGCTGTCGTATGATACGTTCTGTGCGTGGCTCTAAACTAATCCACCCATTACAACTGCGCTAGGGCTACTTTTCCAAAGTCTTCACACCATCGCAATCATCCATCAACGACATAACTTTTTGCTTTTGACCTGCTAGATTTGTTTCTTTTTCTCTTCGCATTGTCCTGGCTCCCATCCCTCAGTCCGACCTACATTCTTTCCCCCTTCCATTCTGCCATGCCCTGAGTCGTACAATGGCCTTTCGCGAGTCATCTCTCTGCATCACCCTGCAGCATGCATCCGGCGCGAATGCAGTCACACACACAGCACCCACACGCCTTACCACGTAGGTCGCACCCGCTAACCAGGCACGACGACAAACACAATGCAAAAGATGTACGGGAGATCAAGTTGTGGGGAGAAACAGCTATGTTGCCCACGGGCGGCGCTGCTTTCTAGATCACAAGCGATCTGAGGATCTAGCGGGATCTTGGGTAGAAATGCGATCGATTAGAATGTATACTTGGCTTGATATTGCAGGAAGGTTGCAGAAATCTCTTTCCGAAGTAGGATAGAGGTCTTGGTTAGGGTATAGTATTAGAAAATTTAAGACGAATGGTTTAGTTGTACTTCACTCCCAAAACATATATGTACTAAGTACATCTTCGGAGCGTACCTGCTACTTGGTAGGTCTGGTCCTCCGCCCTTCGCCGCTGTTGAGCCAAGTCATCTCGCGTGAATGCAGGCCAGAGAACTGAAACTTGGGGTCGTGTCGTTGCAGTGCTTGCACTGCACCGCACTGCAGATGGAAGGAATATTTGCCTGTACTCTTCGGCAACCGCGACACCTTCCTAATGTTTATCTTATCGGTGGGCCCGTTGAGCTTTTAAGCTTTAGTTAGCTTGGCTGTTGGGTTTCCAATTTTGGATATTTTAGATGTCTGTCTAGGGGGGACTGGATATGATAGGTTTCGCGGTGGTTATTAGTCAATTGAAGAGTTTTCATATTAAGGGGAATAGGGTTTATGGTTTATTGCGTCGGAACTGTTGCCAGAGTTTTGTATTTGGATATCAAATTTAGTAAATAAATGGGGTTTTTTGGTATCTTTGGGTTGTTTGCGGTTCTTGTTTTTTTTTCATTAGGCGAAGGATCTCGTGATGCCAATAAAATGGTGGAATATTAGTTTTACTGTTGAACAGGCATACTCAAGTATTGGGCTGGATGTAGCCCATCGATTTCCTTGCCACTTTGTTTTCATATAGGGGAGAAATATTTTTTGGATATTTGAATGTGTTAACGTGAAGGATTTATCTAAGTTATTTTTTATAGATGATTAAAGTCTGACAAAATCGAAACCTACGATGGGAAAAAAATTTAATTCCCTACGATTTTTTTTCCCTAGGAGAAGGGGTTTTCACATATTTCCCAGCTACACTCTCAAGTCTTCGAAAATTAAAAGGAAAAATTTCCGTAATTGGAATTCTCATGTTCGTGAGTTTAGTTACCCAAGTAACGAATAATCAGAACATCTCTCCACTATCATTTACGGCCAATATATATGTCTCATTCGATCATATTATCAGGATTTCATTAACGCCTCGGCATCGGGGCCTAGCTCACATCTTCGGGCCACGATCAACTTCTGCTGACTGAAGATACTAAGATCATAGTCTCAGAGAAACCATACACGTGCAAATTGCTTATGCTTGACAAAAATTACAAAAGTCAATCGGATTAATTGCCCATATATATGCTGATTACTCGACCATAGCCACCAAAAACTTGTAATAGTCAAGGTCTTAGGAGCCATGGAGGAAATTATTGCGGTCAAGTTCCTTTGTCGTTCTGGATCTAAGAGATAAGCCTTAAAGATAACCAATTAAAACTACAACACCTTATTTAACTAGGATTTGTTCAATAATAGAGAAATACCTTCATATATATGTCGTGTTGTTGGCTTCAAGATTCTAATATTATACTGTCAATCTTCACTGGGAAACCAATCTAAGTAGGTGATGATTTGCTCACAAAACTCTTTCCGCTAAGCATTGTACAACAATGGGTCCAGTCATTGAAGCTGAAAATGATCGAACGTGGTTTTCTATCTCCCGATGGCGACGATGGGACGGTGCATATTGTCAGAGTGTATAGTTGCAGCCTCCAGTGAGCACAGTACATCGATGTTGGTCAAATCGTTCTCATCCATGACGAATGCGTGATGCTCTGACTTGAACTCAACGTCCATTTCATACACATTTGCATCTCCATCCTCAATCTCACCTAGGCCCGATTTTCATATTTTCTTTGCCTCCAAACTTATTCTCCTCTGCAAATGCATCTTCAGAACCCCCAAATATTGTATTCACAGCTCGAGAAATCTATATCTAGTCAATCGAAATCAAGATATCTAGAATGCCAATTTTCGTACCTTAGAGATGCGGGAGTTATTACATTTCCGTAGTTGGAGCGTAGAACCAGTGGATTCTGGCTGCCTCGGGCGCTTCTTTTGCATCGCTTTGAAGATTTGGAATATGAAGTTAGCGCACTCTGGCCATCGGGTTCCTGGATCAATACAGCTTGAAACTTGCTTCTATAGATTCTCGCAAGATGAGGGTCGGATTACAGAGTACGCAAAAATAAAAAGCATGGCCACTGGATTTCGATGAAGGAAAGAGGAAACTGAAAGCTTCGAATAGCTTAGTTTCAAGGAAGCACTACTTCACGAAAGCGAGAGGATATGTACTAGAGTATTCAAACGTATTTTTTGGCTTTTTTTTTCTCACCACGCTAACTAAGCCTCAATTATTGACATTTTAACTATAAGTCTGCAACACACGTGCTCAAGCTGGGCCGTATAGCCGCTGAAGCTTATGTTCATGATTTCAGATTACCCGCGCCTGCGATGTGACTGGGCATCTATATGCATTGTTCGATTATAAAAATGCAGAGCTCAGGCAGGTTCTGGCAGACCTTAGATTGAGTTGATATTCGCCTGCTGAAATCGGGAAAAGCAAGATACATCCGATCTGGCGACACTAAATGCTTCTGTTGTGAAGCTTAGGTTAGACTTGTAGTAAATGTGCGATCTTCAAAGTCCGTTCATCCAACCTCGATCGACTGAAGCGCGGTAATGACCTCCTCCGCCACTCCTCCGTCTTCAACTACCATCTTGACGACCTGTGATACCAAGCCCCTCTTCATTCCGCCTCTTGGAGGTGTCCAAACCCCGGAATCGGCGAGGAGCTCTCGCTGAGTAAGAGCTTCGGCGCTGGTTGTCGGGACAGTACCACCAGTGGCCGAATTCATAGAATTTGGTACACCTGGCGGAGTAAGGTGAGAGGGGGGATCGATGGTACGGATGGAGATGACTCGGGCGCTAGTAGATGAAGCGACCGCATTGGTACAGGCGACTGCTATTACAGCATCTGCCACAGCCAGTTCCTCTTTGCATGGATCGAAAATGATATTGGGGCCTACGGCCATGGCCAATATAATGACAGGAGGCTTGTCTCCCTGGCTAGCTTTGGGGTTCTTGCCACTACCCTTGGGATAGAGCGGTACGGCAGCATCCCAGTCGTCGTTGAAGAGTGGGTCCTCATCCTTTTCCGACTTGAGGGCGGGGAGACGGGTCGTGAGGAGTGCAAGATGGGTGGTCATTGAGAGGAGTGCGAGAGGATACGAGAGCGGCGGAGAAAGGAGGAGGATCTGTTAATGGTCAATGAGAATTCTGCCGTTCGGCATAAGGTCTCTCTCACGTCAATGTATAATTTCCAGTGGAACCTCCTGTTCATGTATAGTCTGTCTTTGAGCTCCCCACTTGCAAGCAAACTCTCCGTGAGCATAGAAGCTAGAAAGACAGGCAAGGCATCGTCGTCACGAAAGCCTGGAATTTCGACGCTCATTTCAATCCACGAGTTTTGGCCTTTGCCTTTGCTGTCATCTTGCTCTTCATCATCTTTCATCTGTATATCATTATCTGGTTGCTCTCCGAGTCCGCCCCGCCATGGAGACTTTTCGACCTCTGCCTTGACGCCTACAAGGGCCTCGGTGCCGTCTTCGAGCGCAATGCGAGCACTTCCGTTTGCGCCGGGGAGAACGTCATACTCTGCGCGCATAGAACGAAAGTCTCTGGGGCCCTTGGAGTGGTCGAGGCGGATGGGCGGCGTCTGCGCAAGGGTTGAGCGCAGAAATGACAGCTCAGCCGGCGAGAGGTTGACGTGTGCTGGCTGGGCGGGCGCCATTGCGTCGATGTGCGGGAGGGCGGCGGGAGGGCAAGTGTTTGCAGTTGCTCAAGCAGTTGAAGTCTTGATTGTACAAAAGTACATTGAAGGTGAATGGAAAAGAAGTGGGTGGGTCTGGCACTCTGGGCGAATCAGCGGCTGCAGCGTAGCTACATGGAAGCTTGACGCCATCCCGCAACAACAACCGCTGCGCAGTCCGACCGCTTGACCGCCGGTCCTGGTCGCTGAGCACTTAGAACTTCTTACTACTTGGTAGTCTCTGTAGACACGCTGCAATTTCATAAGGAGGTGCAATCTCCTCCTACTCATCTCCCTCTCCTCTCTTCCACCCCGACTACCCGCGTATATACCTGCGCGACGCCATGGCAATCTGACCCGCGCGACCCTGTGACACGCACCCCAGCCCCCAGCCCCGAAACCGCTCGTCATCGGTCATGTCTCCGTCCTCCTCCAAACGCAACTCGAGCAATGGCAACAGCATCGACAAGCTCGACTACATAGCCTCTCCACGCCGCCCACTCCTTGCTCCAGACTCCGACGACCGTGACTCCAACCGACACTCGCAGGACACTAGCTACGCCGGCAGCTTCTTCGAGCAAGTGGCTGAAGGCATCATGGAACGCGACCGCGAGAGGCTGCAGCGCGAGGTTGCACGATGGCTAAGCTTCATCTGGGCTGTCATCAACTGCCTCTGCGCTGGCAGTATCACCGCCTTTTCGCTCTACGGACACATCTTCCAAACCAACCTTCACTACACTCAGTTCCAGGTCAACATTGTGAGCGTGGTTGCCGAACTTGGCATGTACCTGTTGGTGCCTGCTTTCGGCTTCCTCTGCGATCGTTGGGGGCCTGGCGCTCCATCCGCGCTCTCTGGACTCTTTTTCGGATTTGGATATATACTCGCTGCATTTGCATACAAGAGCGGGCCTCCACCATCGGCTGACGGGAATGGCTGGCCCTTCGCCGTCATGGTTTTAGCATTTGCGGGGATAGGACTGGGAACGAGCTGCATGTATTTGTCTGCCGTCACGACATGCGCGAAGAACTTTGGGCGAGGGAATGCCAAAGGAATTGCACTGGCTGTTCCCATTGCCGCCTTTGGACTGAGTGGAATGTGGCAGAGCCAGATCGGGAGCAAACTACTCTATGTGAGGAATCCGGACGGGACCAAGGGAGATGTAGATGTCTTCCGTTACTTCCTTTTCCTTGGCATTCTGCTGTTATGTGTGGGAACAATTGGTTATTTTACCCTTCAGATCATAGACGAGGAGGAATTGATAGACGAGGCAGTAGAAGAGCTGGAGAGATCTGGCTTGCTGGCGCACGATGAGTTCTTCACCCAGGCTGCGAACCACCACGGCTATGGTACCATCGAGGATACGCGAGACTTATCGGATTCAACCTTTGATTTCCTACAGACCGAAGCGGAACGTCTCAAAGCCCACGCGGAAGAGGAGGCAAGGAAGAAGACATGGTTGTTGAACGAGGAGACTCGCCGCTACGTCATGGATCCAACAATGTGGTGGATGGCTGCTGGCTTCATGCTTGTGACGGGACCGGGAGAGGCCTTTATCAACAACCTTGGAACCATCATTGGCACTTTGACGCCTCCTCATGTTGCTTCCAGCACGTCTCCCGCTACCCACGTCTCAATCGTGGCTTTTACTTCAACAATTGCCCGACTCGTGACCGGCACGTTTACGGATCTACTCGCTCCTGTAGCTCCTTCATATCAGCACCACCGGGGGCCAGACTCGGTCACCAACTCACTCGCTTCACTGCCACCCATGGACAGATCTCGCAGATTCTCCGTGTCACGGATCACTTTCTTTTTAGCATTTGCATTTCTCCTATCTCTAGGCCAAGTGCTTCTCGCAAGCGGTTGGGTTCAAAACCATGTTCCACGCTTCGCTGTTGTATCTGCATTCATCGGTGCGGGATACGGTGCTGTGTTTAGTCTGGCACCAATTGTCGTTTCGGTTGTATGGGGGGTTGAGAATTTTGGCACGAACTGGGGCATCTTGGCCATGACTCCTGCCGTTGGCACCACTATCTGGAGTGCAGTTTACGCAGCTGTTTATCAAAAGGCCGCGTCTACTGGCGAGCCCGGCATTGAACGAGACCCAGATGACGTACTGTGCTATGGCAGGAGCTGCTATGCACCAACATTCTGGGCTATGGCAATCAGTGTATGGGTTGCCATGGGGTTATGGCTATGGGCCTGGAGAGGGCCTGGCGGGTGGAAGAAGAGAGGTATTGCAGTGTAAACCCAGTAACAGGATGGAGTAGTATTCTCAATTAGCTATTTCGCATACGACGGGATGTACAGTATACGGATGTATATTGGCGATCATCAACTTACGGGATCATGAAGCGTGCATGCTGTTTTAGTCTCTAGCTGCATTGTTTGCGACCACTATGGCGTTTGCATTGGGTCGGCAGTACATATTTTGTTTGTCTTTTGTGTTTAGTTATAGGACCACATAATATAGATTTACGAATGATTTCGTTGGCTGTTCTCTCACTTGACTTGTTGGAATTGTTTCTCTCTCGTGCATTAGTGTTGTCCCTGTGGTGATGGGGAAATTGGTGGTTGGTATTCGGTAGTTAAGCCGAAAGACGCACACGCATAACACGCACGAAATATTTTTCGCTTGACCGGCGCTACGCACAAACGCTTCAAAAAGAGCACCCTTACATGACGACACCGCTAACATTGCTATTATAAGACCCGCTATATATAATTTACATTTTCAAAAAATCCTTTACCTGTAACGGGTCCTCACCAGAAGGTGCGCCGTTATCCCCATGGCCCTTCCAGTCAATGCCTTGGCAGGAGCCCAGTTCGAGTCTGATGGTGTCCGTTCTCACTCATATAGGTAACTTATGATGCTGGGTGGACCTAAGCAATGAATACAACTTGACGAGGGAAGCAATTCCGCAGTCGGGTATTCACCATTGGACGGCGGCGCTGGAATACTCCCGCCCGGGTTGGAGGGGTTGTGGTGGGCTGGTTGTGTCGACTGGTACTTATTTTTGCTCTTTTGCGCTTCTTTTTTGGACCTCCATCCCCTAAATTTGGTCTGTCTGTTTAGGCATGCAGGGCCTGTCGTTGCTTGCTTGCTACACGTGAGTGACATGGTTGATTGTTGCCACTGTGACGGCCGCCAGCCATATGTGATGATAACCATTCACTCTAACCTCAGTCGATAGATACGTGCTTGTATGAAAGTGGGGGAGGGTTTACGCCCCAGTTTACGTTTTAGCATCCTGGTGCTGCCTAGGTACCCACGGAAGATAAAACAATCCTCCGTACAACGAGCATTTAAAGCAGGGATTCCCTTAAGTCGTGGTCATTCGGAACACTATATCATAACTCTATTAATCCTACATATAGTAAGTAAACCGTCTGGCTATCTGCAACGGGAGCTAGGCAGCACGTGTACGCGGCATAGTTAGTCACATACGTCAAGTACGCCTCATAGCCGACCGTTGAGTCGGAACCAAAAAGAAAACATTTACTTAACTTGCGAGGAGCACAGTGGAACACAAGCCATGGATGATGCTAGTATCTCTGTACACTATCTTACCCAAAAACAAAACCAGAGTGCAGAAAAGAAAAATACGTGTTGGGCCGGATGGATGTGACCAAGCAAGCACACCAAAACCCTGGTCTCCATCGGAACAAACGTCTCGACGCCACGCTCTAGGAACCCTGCATTCAATATCACCACCACGCGGAAACAGGGTCGAGAAAGCCACTTTACGGGGCCCAGGGGCACAGTATCATTTCTTATTCTCCTGTTCCGTCTACCGGCATTATGGGAGGAGCACTGTAGTTCCAAGTCAAGAAAAGAAGAAAATAAAGGGTACACAAGTAAATAAAACAGGTTGCTACAACGTTAGACTAGCAAAGCAAGCAAGCATCACCATGGCACTTAACATCGGTGAAGACTGAGAACAAATTTGCCAAACGAACGGTCCGGAGAAAAGAACCGCACAAATCCACTTCAACAAAATCCCCCCATCAACAACGCAATCTAAACAACAAGCAAAATGCCATCACCCACGAGCCCGTTACTGGGTGGGGGCCGGCTGGATAGCGCAAACACGCAATTGTACTAAAAGGCTGCTTATCGCGGGAAGCAAGCATCATAGCCTCGTCGCATCGAAGGAAAGAAAAATTGCCTAGCAACGCAATTTCTTTCTCGAAATATCGTTGCGGGTGGAACTGGGACTTTGGGCCTGGACGGGCCTGGTTGTGCCTCTCCCAGGGGATGGGTTGTAACGCCGAGGCCGCCCTCGAGTAGGTAGCTTACAAGTAAAGTACATTGAAATGCACTGGGGTCGGAGATGCGCTATGTGGGCATCGGAGATCACACTTGGGAGTAACAGCCACTGCCATTGCGAGTACATTGCTCATTTACGGCTACGGCGGACGAGAGGTGGAACTTGTGGTTTGCGGGGGAGTCGGGTAAGCGAGGATGAGAGATGGGGTCTCCTGGGTGGGTGGAATGCGAGCATCATTATTCCCTTGAAAGCGGCGGGTGTGCGTAATGTGTAGTGGCAATCCAGGTGGATGGATGGACCATGTTTTGGATACTCTCGACTCGAGGGCGACGAGGGTGCGTGCTGGGATCATGGGTGCTGTATGAGTAAGTTGGAGGGGCGGCCACCTGGGGTTACACGCAATACGGGGCTGGCTGTGACGGCAGGGCGAAAAGGAATATGAAACGGTGACGGTAACGGGGACAGGGAAGGTTGAAAGAAGTAAAGATGAATGAGGAGATTGAGTGGCCATCGAGTCTGCTCTCATGTTGAAGGGAAATCGATAAAAAAAAGCCTCAACATTACTTGACTAGAGTTAGATCACTTTGTTGGCTTCACCGTACCTTTTAACGGTAAGAAGAGTAAATCGTATTCTGACAAGTCTAACTTGTTGGCTTCTATCCATGAGAATACAGATAGTCTTAACAGTTTCTTGGACGATTTTGGTGGCTTCAACCACATGGGCGTATTTCCCGATATCTTTGCGCGATAGGAGAGGGGGGGGCCACGGGGTTGGGATGTGTCTTTGTTTGCCAACGTGCTTTTTCTGGGATTTACGAGGTCGATGTGATAGTGGTGCTTGAGGCGCATTGGTGAAGATCATGAATTGTAATGAGATGTGTATGCAGCTATCCTAATAGGGATGGAAATCATGCAATGATGAAGAAAAAGGAATGGCTGTTCGCCCCAGTTACCTCGATTTGGGAATGCATGTTGGCGCCGCCTGGTTCATACCCCTGTGCCGATATCCTGTTTTAGCACATCCAGAATCTTGTTGCTATCAACCTCCTGTTCACGTTGTTGTTCGTCTCCACCCTCTTGCTTAAGTTTGCGTAGTATATCAGGGTCCACGTCTTTCATCAACTCGTCTAGCTCGTTTTGTTCTTCGCCCTCCTGTTTCAAGTAATCTTCTTCGAGCATGAACTCCTCTTGTAGCATGAATGTCTTGTTGGAAAAAGCATAGATAGTGGGAAACTCTAGGACCGTTCGGCCATGGAGGCATTCGCTTAGCGGTGCCGATGCAGAGATAGGAATAAGCACGTGTCGATTAGAACTGGTGCGAGGCCTTAGGAGGTAGAAGCTGTACTCAGAAGAAACGAATTCGGTGTCTGAGCCGTCCAGAGCAGGGCATAGAGAAGTAGGTCCTTCCACCGAGGTGGCGTGTTGATGTTCGTCGGCTTGTGTTCTTGCTTCCCCATTGGACTGTCCGAGAGAGGAAGACTCTGGTTTCTCAGCCCCTGTTTGGACATCTTGAGATTGAGCTTCTCCAGAAACGGTGGTGGCTGCAGCATCCTGAAGATCAAGGACGTTCGAAGTTAAAGCGACCGCGGCTCCACGTTTTCTTTTCTTAGACTTGTTGAAGGGCTGTGCTTCTGCTATCGAGGAGACTGCCCTTGTTTGGGTGAGGAGGCGGGTTTTGTCGTCACTAATCCACTCCACAGTCCATGAAATATGACCTTTACTTCACATGTAAAGTCAGAGAAATCCGAATACGAAAATTAACTTTGGACTCACTTCGTGCGATGGGTTTTGTTTTCTTTCTGTCTACTCAATCCTATAGGTGCCCGGATGACGGTTACACCACCAATAGCTGTAAGTTGCGGCCCCGTAAGCTGTCCACGTCGCGGTTTACGTTGGAGATCCGATGCAGCGCCAAGACCTCTTTCGTCAACGTCTCTTTCGGCTTTCTCCAAGTCCCTCTCGATTCTAGTGAGGAAGTTGAAATCGTGGTCGATGCCAGCTGGTGTAGCCAATTGAGACTTTTTTACGTATTTGGTTGGATCGCGTTTGCCATTGCAGTCTGCCCATTGCTGATGACGTTTATAGCACGGCAGCGAACACGTTCGCGCAGCGCAACCTGGACAGCGGTACTTGGACTTGGCAGTGTTACTTCATATTGTTAGCTCTCTGTAAAGGTCTCGGGTGATGTGCACCATCGACGATGAGGGCAGGTAGGCCTATCGGTGAACAGTGGGGATGCGATGATACAATATGCGGCATCATCAGAGAAGCACTCGTCATAGAGAATGCTCATGTTCAGTCGTACCAGATGCTGCATAGTTCGCTCAGTAGAGTCTCGTCACCCATGTTGATGTTGATCGGGGGCAGCAAATTCCGATATGGCGAGCGGGAAAGATTTCTGCTGGCTTGCTGCAAGGCGGTGGAGCGACTACGTAGGAATGCGCGGGGAACACGAGAGACTGGTAGACTAGACCAGATAGATAACCGCTTTACAAAGCGCGGTAGGCGAGTGTATCGTCGTGGTCTATAGATATGGGTGGTTTCAGTAGAAGTGGACGGCAACTAACGTAATTTCGATGCCAAGCCTTCCGCCGAAGAAAAAGAAGTGATCCAATATCGGCTATCTGTTCCCACTAGCGACGACCAATTTGAGAACAACTGGGCCGTCACCTTCGAGAGGTTTCGCTGGCCGCTGTCAGGATTCGGCACGAAGAAGGATGGCTAAGCTCTATGGTTCTGCAGCTAGCAAAGTAAACGCGCGTTGGGCAAGCTAGAAAGTTACTTAGTCGGGCTCTGCATCGGAAGTTTTTGGCGACAAGCAGCCGCAGCCACAGGGGATGCTGCGCTCACAATGGCACACATGAGTAGGCGGGAAACAAACAAGCAGAGAGAACGAGTATCTAAGAATGAGAAAGTCTGAAATGCGGCAAAGTGAGGGCTGATTGAGAGTAGGAAACCCCAACGTGGTGGGAGTGGACGCACAGGCGGGGAAATACTCCCGGGCGTCCCAGGTTCATCCAGGTGGTGATCAGTCTGGAGGGGAGAGCATGCAAGTGGCTGGCAAGATTTGATATGGAATTTGGAGAAGCCATCCACCATGCGCAGGACTTGTCACGATTTGATGGAAAAAGAGATGAGGCGTAGGATTAGGGCATTGAGGCTTTTGCAAGAATGGTCTGATGGCAGCTCAGAGCCACGGTAGCGAATATAGTACACAAGGTGACATTGGCGGGTGTTTCAGCTCGGTCCCCATCCGCACGGCTCCGCAAATCTTGGGCAACGAGGGCCGTTCCAGGCTTTACTATAGGTAGTGAGGGAAAAGAGGGCCCTGCGGGATGGCAAAAGGTTTGGAGGTGAATGGTTGAGGGCTGGTAGGGCAGGGGCGCCCTCGCAGAGCGTTAAACTTAAAATTGGGAGCCAAATTCATAATACTTGTACGGTACGGATAGCTGTAGCAGCGAAACATGCGGAACAAGAGCAAGAGTACCGCGGAGAGCGGGCTGCAAGGCTCCATCAGACGGCAATTTTGATCAGCACGCCCATGGGCTCGAATTAGATAGGTAGCGATTGTCAGGGGGAAAGCTTGCCAGAGTGGGCTTAGGGGATGACCCGTTCGCGGAAGGTCTGCAGGAAGCTCGCTCATGCACGGAGAGATAGAAGCTGGGATGCTGGGATGCTGGGATGCTGGGACAGTGGGATGGATGCCGGGGGATTGATTGATGATGAGATGGATTATAGATGGGAGGGGGAAGGAGACGAGGGTGAAAAAGAGCAAGACCCACTTTTACCAAGTATGCACAGGAAAAGTACGTGCTGGGGATGCACGCTGCAGACTGCAGACAGGCTGGAGCGCCATGCACAACCGCTGCTCCCCATTCACGATGCCTATGAATCGAATCCGTCCCAATCGGTCTCAGAGCATAATCCACGCAACGAGCGCACTATTGCACTATTGCACTATTGCCACCAGCAGCGCAGGCCGGACAAGACCGGCGGACGCCCGCCTGATTTGCACCTTCGCTGGACGCTTGAGGCTTTGCGCGAGTCGTAGTCGCAGCCATCAGCACCAGCGACATGGCTGCTGGGAGGTGGGAGTCGAAAGACGTGCAGCGTGCAGAGGAGCAAAGCGAGCTGCTGCAATGTACCGGACCGTCTCTGCGCGGGTGTCCATCATCACACGCAGCGTGACACCTCTGATACTTCTCAGAGACAACTTTGTGTGTGCGTGTTCATTACGCAGAGTCCCCAACGGCTGGGTTGGATTTTATTGCCTCGCTGCTGCACACGAGGAGTTGTGCAGAGCACACAGCACACAAGCAGAGGCAGCTGCAGCGGAACGACAGAGAACGAAGCATCCGCACCCGCACACGGGAACAGGAGGTCCCATCGCAGCCCATGCCCATACACAGACACAGACCATGAGGGAGTCAGGACCTCCTCCTATCGCTCGGCGGGGGCACGTTCCTGGCGTCGCCGTTGTCGTCAAGCCCCTGACTGCGCCGTGCCTTTCAGCAAATGGAGCGAATGGAGATATGCCCGGACACGAGACCCTGCTCGCGCGCGGATTGGCAAGGGACAGGCCCTCATTTCCCTGTGCAACCGAGACTTGAGATGCCCTAGAGTTGCCCTAAGGGTTGGTCGAGGATGTGCGAGGGTGCGCGAGGGTGCGCGAGGGTGCCCTAACTGAGCGCCACTTCGGCTTGCTCTCCCCCAAGCTCTGCTGCCCCAAAAGAAGGAGCCTGCCCTCCCCAAGCCTTCTTTTCCTTGCTGCAGCACTCCTCACTGCGTTGCGTACCTACGATTCTCTGGTATCCGCAGCAGCAAGGTGTTTGTTCGTCGTCCATCAGAGCTTTGCCAATTCAATTGCCTCTTGCCTCTTGCCTCTTGAATCTTGAGCTCTGATCCCCACCAACCAGCCCGCCGTTCATTATCCACGCACACCTCCAATGCCACTTCTATCATACCAGCTCTCTTAACTCGTACGCGCCACCGGCTCCGCTGCTATATCCCCCTGGTACGATCGCCTTGATAGCAGCTCACTACTAATTCTCCTCTCCCCATCCTCTCAACCACAATGGCTCCTTCTTTGAGCCTGCGTCCTCGCACTGGCGAGCGCCCTCCTACTAGGGACAACGCCGACCACAGCCTAATCATCCCCAGCCGGACCTCTTCCCTCCATTCCCGAATCACCCAGCCTCTCCCGTCTACTTTGAACGTAAAGGCAGGAGCAAGAAACCCCAAAACTCTTACTCATGCATACATGGTTTGTGGTGTTGGCCGCGAGCCTTCCCAATGGGTCAAGGCTCCTGCCCCCAGCCAAGGCAAGATTGGACACATGAAGGGTGCTGTTGGAACTTTTTGGCTGCCAGAGATCCTCGGAAGCAGCCCGAGGCTCGAGTCTGACAATGACATCGCGAGGTCTCTTCACGCCGCCATGAGGGTACGTATTTGTTTATGTTTACAGTGTCCAAGAAAGAACCGACAGCTAACCGTCAACGCAGGCGTGCTTTCCCCATGACGTGGAAATTTGCACAGGCAGGAGCCAACCACACTGCGTGCACCACTCTTTTGTTCTCCAGCAAGATTCACAGCACACTCTCTACGGCATTGCCCTGCGCGTCTGGTCCCGTGCCGACGAGAAGAGGGCTGAGACAATCCGCGACCTTCGCAAGCGAATTGAGCCTGATTTCTTTGACAACCCAGAGGAGACGTACTGGATCCCCTACTGTTTGAGCTTCCTCTCCCGATATCCTTTGTACAACCTTCTCGGCGATTACCTCCGTGGTATGTGGATTCACTGGAACAAGGCCACTAATCTGTTCCATGCTGAGGAGGTCTCGCGCATCCTCAGCTTCCCTGCCCCACGACTGAACGACTTGGTCCGCATCGATATGAAAGATTACGCATTGTGCTACCAGTTCCCATCTTCACCAACGGGTTTCCAGAACTTCGCCATGTGGCCGCTCTTCACTTGTCTTTCTATCCCCAACATTGTCGGAGTAATTGAAGCAGCTGTTTCGCCGACACGACGAATCATCTTCACTAGCCATTACCCTGCGATCCTCACAATTGCAGCTGAGACTGTACGATTCTGCGTAAGGGTGTACGAGTGGAGCGGCCTCTACGTTCCCGTAGTTCATGCACGTCATGTCAAGGATCTTGTTCAGGAGCCGGGCCCCTACATCCTTGGTGTAACGTCGGAGTGCCGCTCGCTGTTCACAGCCCCTACGGACGCTCTCGTTGTGGACTTGGACCGAAACTTTGTATTGACTTCCAGTCCGCCAACGGCTCTTTCAGCTGGACAGCGTACAAAGATGATCACTCGCCTTACGCAAGCCCTCAATGGCGAGGTAGCACCCACGGGAGTGCCACAACATCTCCGCTCAGCCTACGGAGGCGGTAAGCTAATTCCAGCGGGACAGATCATTGTGATGCGTGGCGAGGTTGAGAGCATCCAAGATCCAGACTGGTGGAATCAAGATGCGGTCATGTCTGTCATGGACCACGTGTGTGAGAAATTGGTATGATCTCGTCTTCTATCCCACCTTCGGGTTCATTGCTTACATTGCACAACAGGGCCGTAACACCGGAATGAAGGCCATCTTTGGTGGCTCCACCAAGAAGCCGTTGATGACAAAGGTTTCGATGCGTCACCTCAACGAGATTGTTAGGGAACGCAACCAGTATTCTCGTGATGCACAGGAAGCTTGGCAAGACTTCATCAACCTCAAGGGCCGCATGGACACCGAGCTTGGGAAGGTTACCAAAAGGAACAACTTCTTGGTCGAGGAACTGGAGAGCTGGAAGCAGCAATTCCTCAAGTTCCAGGCTTTCGCTGAGCAGCTCACCAAGGAGACTCAAGACCTCAAGGTCAAGATTGAGAACCACAAGCGTGAGAACCGTCGTCTCACCAGCCTCATTGATCAGCAGAAGGATGATGCTGCACGTCTCACCGTCCGCCTCTCGGGCACTGAGAAACAGCGTGACGATGCTCTGGAGGCTCTTGTTCTCCAGCAAGAAATTGCTGAAGAACTTGAGCGCGAGAGGAAGAGGAACAAGAAGGAGCTTTCTGCTCTCCAACACACCAACGAGGCCATCATTCGCCAGCGTGATGAGGCTCAGCGTGTTGTTCTTCACCTTCGCGCGCTTATCGATGGCCAGACCCATCATATGGAGCACATCGTCAAGTCCTTGAACGCTGGTGAGTTGTCCAACTACATGGAGGAGGGCTTCGAAGACCTTCCTGAAGAGGATGAGGAAGATCTTGAGGAAACCCAGCGTGAGCCCCAAGTGGCTTCATCGGCGAAAGATCAGTCTGAGGTCGGTACCATTCGAGGCGTTGGAGGGGTCAACCGCAACGACTCTAGGGCAAGCACTGTCGATGGAAAGCATCTCGACGGAGAAGATGTTACCCCAGACATGGAGCGACGCCTACACAGCAACCCTGCACGAAACTCCAAGCGCTTTTCTAACCTGTCCATGGTGGATGTCGCCGACCGACACCTTCGGGACAAGACTGATGCTATTGCTTATATCATCCGTAACATCTCTGAACAGTGTGCGGCCGCGGTCGAGGGTCTCCAGCTTGCCCAACAGGCTGATAGTGAGGATGGTAACAGCGAGCGACGTGCGAGCGTTGGACGTTTGTCGGTTGATGGACGAGCACAGTCAACTCAGGGCAGTGATTACGGCGACGATGACATGCTTCGCCCAGGTCGTGGCTCAAGCATCCCCCCAACACCCGATCTCACCCATCGGTCAAGCACATCAATGTCTATGACCAGTGCCTCCACAACACCCGATAGGCACAGCCTTCAGCACCGCCCTCACGACGAGGTTCCTGATGTACCTACGCGCATTGTCGAACAGGACGACGAGCATGAAGACAACAGTGATTTACACGCCGACATGGTTCCCGTGTCTAAGTACGCGACGCCACTCCAACGACCTGGCCAGACCGTTCGAAACGTCCACTAGAACGAACCAAACTGGTTTAAACTTCTTCATGCTTCTATTTGTCGATCTTGTGCGGCTGGCCAGCGAGCTACCCATGTTCATTACTCCTGTTCATTGATGCCCCATTGCTTTGGCGCAGTCACCGGTGTTAGGTATTCGACTTCTCTACGTTCTCACTTTCCTTGATTATAGCGATGAAGACATATCGCAATTGCATTTTCTCCTATATTCAACGTTTTGGATCCGGCGTGGATCCTACCATATCAGATGGCGAAGTCTCATAACAAAAGAGGGACGGAAGAGGTGAAGAGATTACCGAGCTCAGCAGGTCTTCAGAGACAGAAACGATGCTGGGAGAGATGTGAGAAGATCAGAAGATTGAGTAGGTAGATGAGCAAGAGCTCCTACCACATGTGTTTGTCGGTCGGCGGCAATCTCAAAAGATTGCATTTCTTTGTCTGTATCCAAGGGTGTGTCCGTTTTTTCTGTTGGCGGCCCGATATGTCTGTTTGTAATCTGTTTTGAATAATACCAACGTCTCCTTGTGTCAGCTTCAAAAGCTACTTGTCCTCTCTGATGGTGCCGAAAATATGCAATTCTTTATGAAGCGTGTGACCATTGGCGGATCGCTACCATAATAGCAAGATACCGTGGTGGGATTATGGGTGGAAGGCTAGTCAGTAACTTCGGAATCGGCATTTGTTGAAAAACATTACCGCTGTCTGTGACTAGAAAGGACGAACTCCCGTTCAGACGGCCCGTTGTGTTAAGCGAGTATGTCATTCATTATTATTTTTTCACTACCCTTGTTACTATGATGAGGGTCTGTACTTAAGCCATACACACTATAAACATGCATTACAGCCACAAAAGTAAACAGAAGAATCGACCACTTCTCCGAACACGGGAGCAATTTGACGTCGAGGGACCTGACAAACTCATCCAATAGCGAACACTGTAGCTTCGGAGCGCACGATAAGAGCGTTAGAGTTGACAACTTTTCTGGGTTGATCTGATCTGTTTCGGCAATGGGTCACGACAAAAGAAGTAGGTTCAAATTGCCAAGTATTCAAAGCGGCGTAGTATCGCTTGCTAAACGGGCCGAGTTATCTATTTTCGATAGGTACTGTGCTCGTGCAAAGAGACCGATGTATTGCGATAAGCGTCATGTTTTGCAGAAGAGAGCGGAGAGAAAATGGGAGATGCGGGTCATTCATAACGAGTGCTCGGTCACAGGTGTACAGAAGACCGAGCGTTTCATTATGCTTAATAGAAACTCTGATTCATCCAGCTCCTACAAAGGACCTCGTATTTGTTTGGCCTACACCAGGGCGTATGAGACGACGCGCGCATGTGCGACCGAAGCTAGTGATAACTTGCAGCACTGTTACGAGTGACCCTTTTCGGCTGAACAGCGAAGAGTGTGGCTGGGCATCCTCCCAATGAAGCTTCAGACTCATACCGAGCACTTAATGGCACTTTGCGACTGAGCTTCCTCCTAACCCACACATTATACTTTACGACAACTCGACACGAAATTGTTGAAGCGGCGTGGAGTTGGGGTAGCGTGGACAATGGCGACACGCCGGGCATCCGTTTAAGCGCAGCACGATCAGGTTATTGAACCAAACCAGTTTAGCTTCAGGGGAGATCGTTGCTGTTCACGGTCCAGATCCAAGTCGCCAGTGCCAAACTTGGAGAAGCACTGAGCAGAAACGAAACGCTCTGAAGGCGAGACAAGCTAAGGTGGATTGTTACTTGGTTATTGGTTATATGTGTGGCATGCATGCGCCTCCCTTGTGGCTCAGGATGGCTTACCAAAATCTCGGGTGCTTCGTGAGAAATGTATATGTAGGAGCTGACTGGCATCTGCGGTGTTCCTTTTCTTGCTTCATCTCGTATGCCAACATCACATGGTTTTTTAATGCTAATAATGCCACTTTAAGGGTAACATTCGCTTTTGTTCACGCAGCTGGTCGCATTCTCATAAATTTTCTTTGCTTGTTTGGGATCTATATATAACGGCTCCGCCTTTTCCCTGCCTTCCCCTGCCCTACACATTTTCCGCTTCAGAACGATGACTGCCCGGTTTCCAGCACTGAGTGCCTTGGTCCTGCCGCTCTCTTCGCTTCTACAGCCAGTTCTCTCAGATTATACCTCATCTTTCAACACTAGTCCTCACGACAATAACGATGAATGTACTTGCTATGTTGTTCAGTCAGGCGCCAACTCAGACACCCCCTCGTATTTTCAGTATTACCGGTTCTATGACTTCCGGAACTTGTCGAGCAACGCTGGGCAGTTCGTCGAAGCGCCGCCACTGGTCAACGATACACAAAACGCAGGCCAAGAGCCGGTTTGGGAACCTAGCATCCTGAACAGCGATGCTTGGAATCAGGATTGGGGCATCCAGAATTGGAGCAAAGAGGCCACAGAAGACTTCCCGACTAGGATGGTTAATTCGCCAGCCAACATTTACCTGGGACAAAACGACGACGACAACAATCCATTTACATGGCTCACACTCCGCACCAGCCGCCTAGAAGATTTCCAGTCCGCGGGAGAAATTGAGAACATGCAAAAAAACTTGAAGCATGTATCCATGCGCATGTACGGAAGAGTAACTGGTGCAAAGGGCGCTGTAGCCGGCTTCTTCACCTTCTTTGACGACACCAACGAATCGGACATTGAGATCCTCACAGACGATCCAACGGACACGATCAGATATACAAACCAGCCAGCGCTTGATAAGGAAGGCAATGAAGTTGCCAAAGCCTCCGTTGCCGCCAAACAACTTGCTCCCTGGGATGAATGGCAGATGCACCGCATTGACTGGCTACCCAAGAACAGCTACTGGTATCTCAACAACAAGCAAGTAGCCGCAAACGATTATTCTGTTCCTCGAAAGCCTAGTTGGCTCACTATCAACATGTGGAGCGATGGGGGAGAGTGGAGTGGAAACATGACTGAGGGCGATTCTGCAGAGTTTCAGATCCAGTGGATCGAGATGACGTTTAATACTAGTGGGCCGGCGACTGGGTCGGATAGTAACAATAAAAGAGATGTAGATCTCGAAAAGAGGAAGTCAAAAGGCTGCAAAGTTGTTTGCAGGATTGACGACGTTGCGCAAATGGGGGCGCCGGAGGTGGTGAGCAGGAGTATGGCCTCGGAGATTGGCGTCTCTTGGGGCTTGTTGCTTATTGTAGGCGTAGTATCACTGTGGGTAGGCATGTAAATGAGGGTTTTGACGACTAAAAATGGGATTTGCATATTGGGAAAGGGATTTGCGTTTGGCATTCAGCGTTTGGGCATCGGCATGAGAAAGAGTTTCCTACGTAGTAGCGTAATCCATGGACCATACCTGTCATGATTTTTCAACGTATTTCAGAATGTATCATGTCACACAAAGTTTGCTTGGCATGTTTCGCGATATCTCTGTGGTGGTCAGAGGACGAAGGCAACGAGGCTAGGAGGGCAAATGAGGCGAAAGGGCAAAGAGGGCGAGGAGGGCAATCTTTAGGGCAACGACATAAGAAGGAAGCGATACTATTATAAATATTTGCAGACTACTGGTCTACAAAAATGAAGGATATGGTGACAAACTACTCATAGCCTTGCCTCGCACCATTACCATTTGTCTCCCGCTAGCTACCCCGCGCTGAGCACCTGCCTGCTACAAGCTCCACCTACACGTCCCTCGCGCCTTCCCACTCTCATATTCCCAGACCCCTCTTCTCAGCCCTACTCCCATTCACTCTACAGGCCTACTCCAAAATGGCTGCCGGCATAGATTCCGAGACTCTTCAGCAGTACCTAGCTGACAACCCGCCAACCATTGTCCCGCTTGCCATCAAACCCCACTTCGATAGCCTATCCGACAAGGAGAAGCTCTATGCCCATCACCTCTCCATGTAAGCGATTCCGGAGCGGATGGACCCCAATCAATGGAACTAACGCTTGTTCAAAGAGCTTGTTTCGCAGGTACTCGTATCGTTCTCCGCCAGGTCTCGCCCGAATCCGAGCCCATCTATGACTTCATACTCGCCCTGCACAAACATAGCAAAGGCGACTACCAATCTGTCGCCAAGGAATCTGGTCTTTCGAAGGAGGAAATAGACGCATACCTCAATTACTGTGCACAATTCTTAGGCAACTTGGGCAACTTCAAGTCATTTGGTGACGCCAAGTTTGTGCCCCGGCTGGAGCCTCGACAGCTGAAGGCGCTGGCTACCGTGTCGAAAGATACCCTGGAGCTCTATGAGCAGTTCAAGGACATAATATACGCTGGAGATGATATTGGGAAGCTACATCTTGGGTATCCAGGTGCGGGACATATCAGCACATACTATCCCGATAGCCCAGATATCACCCAGGAGGAGATTGCCGGTGTCAGCGATTTCCTCGAAGGCAAGGGCCTGCTACCCGAAAATACGCGGATCCGAAAGACGAATGAAGGCTTCAATGTCCTTATCGCGAGCGCACTTAGTGATCCGTCGCCAGATCAGAGGGACTTGAAAGAGAGCGAATGGACACTCGATAGCGGAAAGAAGGTTAAGCTGGTTTTCGGGGATTATTCCAAAGAGATGGCAACGATTGCAGAACACATCGAGAAGGCAAAGAAGTATGCGGCAAATGATAACCAGAGCAAGATGATGGAGGAGTATGCTAAGAGCTTCCGGACCGGTTCGTTAGAGGCATTCAAACAGAGCCAGCGGTTCTGGATTCAAGACAAGGGTCCACAGGTTGAGTCCGACATTGGGTTCATTGAGACATACCGTGACCCTCACGGTATCCGAGGAGAGTGGGAAGGGTTCGTCGCCATGGTCAACAAGGAGAGGACGAAAGCTTTCGGCGACCTGGTGAAGTCGGCACCACAATATATTCCTTTGTTGCCTTGGGAGTCTGCATTTGAAAAGGACACATTTCTGAGCCCCGACTTCACCTCTTTAGAAGTTCTCACGTTCGCTGGCAGTGGGTAAGTCAGATTGTTGAAGTTTTTTGTGGTCGTTATACTCACCGTTGAACAGTATTCCTGCAGGCATCAACATCCCCAACTATGACGATATCAGACAGAACTTTGGGTTCAAGAACGTCTCCCTTGGCAATGTGCTTTCTGCAAAGGCCCCCAATGAGCCCATTCCCTTCATTAAGGAGAAGGATCTGGCAATTTATAATAAGTATCGCGACCCAGCCTTTGAAGTCCAAGTTGGTCTCCACGAACTTCTTGGCCACGGCTGCGGTAAGCTTCTCCAAGAGACATCGCCAGGTCAATACAACTTCGATATTAATAATCCGCCGGTTTCTCCCCTCTCTGGAAAGCCCGTGACCTCGTGGTACAAGCCCGGACAGACTTGGGGTTCGGTCTTCGGTGCCATGGCAGGTTCTTACGAGGAATGCCGCGCTGAATGCGTAGCTATGGCCCTATCTTGCGAGTTCCCCATCCTCAAACTCTTCGGCTTCGGTGATGGCACAGAAAATATCAATGGCGAAGCCGGCGATGTCCTCTACACAGCATACCTCCAAATGGCTCGTGCTGGTATTGCTGCGCTTGAATTCTGGGATCCTAAGTCCAGGCTGTGGGGCCAACCTCACATGCGCGCTCGCTTTTCGATACTCCGAATTTTCCTTAATGCTGGCGTTGAGTTTTGCGAGCTGGAATGGGAAAAGGAGGATCTATCCGACCTCACCATCCGTCTTGAGCGGAGCCGTATCCTCGATCTCGGCCGCCCCGCTGTGGATGCGTATCTGCAGAAACTGCACATCTACAAGAGCACGGCGGATTACGCGGCTGCGAAGAAAATGTACGATGAGATTACTACTGTGGAACCGTTTTACGAGAACTTCGTGAGGCCAGCAGTACTCAAGAAGAAAACACCCAGGAAGGTATATGTGCAGGCGAATACGGTGGAGGCAGGTGGAAAGGTCGAACTGAAGGAGTA
Source organism: Acrocalymma vagum (assembly GCA_028476805.1). Classification (NCBI taxonomy): domain Eukaryota; kingdom Fungi; phylum Ascomycota; class Dothideomycetes; order Pleosporales; family Acrocalymmaceae; genus Acrocalymma; species Acrocalymma vagum. Next base: position 553,252 of record JAQGEP010000002.1, read on the forward strand.
TGAGGCTACTGCTGAGGGCATGATTCAGAGTTACGCCGATAGGGAGTATGCGTAGGTCTTCGACTTCGTTGGCTTCTCATACCTCAAGATACATACAGTCCTGACAGCTTGTCACAAGAGTTTGGTGGCTCCGATCACATCTTGTTGCTCTGTAAAATTTACTGCAGCACGGGAAAGTAATGTCTGCGTGGCCTTGCCAAAAAATTCATTCATTCAATCATGTCTTTGTGTCATTCGCACCTTTCAAGTGAGTTTGCTGGCTTGGATGCGTTTATCTTGCCCACCCTCTCCTACACTCCACATATGAACTTCATACATTTATATCATCTTATGCAAGAGTCGCTAAAGCAAGGCTTCCACAGCAGCCAGTATTTCTCATACCACCTTTGCTCTCGAAGTCAGATAAATCTCATCACTTTCTTCCTATAAAAAACTCTAGCGTCGAGGGAAAATCCCGAAATAAGTCGCGAGTTTCGTTAGCTCTCCTAAACACCTTTGTTGGCTTTAACGCATTTTATTACAGGAAGAACGTAGTAGGCTATACCTAGCTTTGTTAATTTCAATACCTTCAAGTATGAAACCGTCTTCACAACTTATAAGAAAAGTTTGATGGCTTCGACTAACTGTCTCTTACGCTGCGTAAAACTAAGCTATCAGGAATGTGAATCAACTTCGCACTAGCGATGTTAGCTTCAACTAGGTAAAGAGCCAAATAAAATATCTATATTATATCTAGTATTATTTACTTCAAGAGGTCGAAATTTAGAAAAGGATTTATAGCTTTTGAGCGAGGTTTGGTGGCTTCAAATGCTTGCTTATTTCCCGACTTCTTCGCGGCATGAGAGCATATTATTATTTCTGGACTTTTCTACGGCATAAGAAACAAGACATATTGAAGCTAATGACATGGATTGGCCTTGAGCCTTGTTATCGAATTTTCCCCGTTGGTATAAAGCTAATAGCCTTCCGCTTCCCAGCCCCTCCAACCCTTAACCCCCTGTGCTTTCCCCTAAAAAAAAAAAGGAGCGAAATCACATCTTATTACGCATTCAAAATTTGCAGAAGAATGTGAATATGAACACGCATATCCAGTGTGTACGTCTAAACTTCAAACTGATCAAATACTGTCATTACCCCCCCTCCCCACCACATTCAATGCGCAACTCGATTGATGACCCTCTCTCTGCTCATGCGAGAACCGGAAGAAGTTCTTATAGCGTTTGTCGGACACAACTAACCAGTAAGTATTGAAAAGATCTGAGCGGCTCAAAACTTCTTCATCATAGCGACCCGAGTTGATGTTGACATGTTTGCTATGTCGTTAACAGCTTATTAGAACTAATAGCATACATAGGTAAATAGCATGTGAACATTGACCGACCATTACTCCTGCAGCGGATACCTTGGAGTAGTCGAGAGCCTCTCAAGCAGCTATGGCTAGAGTCCATCCTCGAGGCAAAGAAATCATGACAAACGGGCGGCTGGTTATAGAAGGGCTCCACTTTCACATTTCTTGCGCGTCGTCTTACTCTTTTGAGCAGGCTTTGGAGGTAGGTATGTCCTACTTTTCTTCTCACTGTAGAAAGGTATGACTTGTTGGCAAACACGTACTCATAAACCCAACTCTACCTCTATTCTCACACTGCCCCACAGCTTCACTAATTTTCTTTATCAATATGCTGATGTAAACTCAGTTTCTCAAAGCTACCGAACCTCCCCCTGAAACACTTTACAACTTGTCTTTTAGTGGGATATAAGAGCTATCAAAAATGAATACCTGCACCGTAGTATCCTTTCACTCTTTTTTCTTAAACTTGGAGAAGTCTTGAAACTTAATACATCCACTAGTTTTATTTGATCAGCATGAAATCCACTCACTCATGCTTCCTGCGACGTGAGAGCCATTCACGCTGCCCCAGGGTATGTTACACTTATGTTCAAGAAAGTCTCATCAATCTAATTACTCCAATCAAACACACCATCACAGCCTAGAAGCCCATGAATCACCTGAGTCGTTCACTATACACCATCATTACCTAAAAGTCACATCACCTAAGATCAGCATACAAGGCAAACATGGAGACTGGGTATTCAATTCAGCCCAGCTATACTTATCTACGTACCCATAAAAACAAAAGCCGAATGAGCTCATTGGGCCCTCCCGTCTTCCCTCGTGTGCGTAATATACAGGTAGCGATGATATGATACGACTCATGAATGATGCTTTCGCTTCCGATTTCATTGCAGTCCAGTTCAATTCAATTCAGCCCCTTCGCCCATGTGTTTATCCATCAACGTATCCTTTCCATCAACAAGAATAAGCTATAAAATTTCAAGTTCCATCTCAGGGTATTCCTGTCTTTCATAACGACGTCGTGTAGTATCAGCATTAGCAGTAGCAACACAGCAGCTAGTAGTAGTCGCAATGCTTTCCTTAATTAGCGCGGAGCGAAGAACCCTCATCACGCCAAACCAAGCATTACACATAGTTTCCTATCTCCCGGTCTATGATGTGAGTGTGGGTATGTAGGCTTGCAAAGAAAGTCCCACTCGTAAGATAAAAAGTGCTTAACGTATGTACGTAATCGGTCAATACTATAGGAAGTACTCGCCGCGCGTCCCTCTGCCTGGTGGAACAGCTCTCCTGTGGTCAGGTACAGCGCTGAATATTTGAAACTCGGGCTTGAGATCTTCGCCAAGATTCATGATAGAAGCTACATTGCCACATCGGTAGCAATAGTTAGGCGCAGACCAGACGGTCACAACGTCTTTGTCTTTGAAATGATACTGGTAAAAGTCAGAGTGCTAAATCTCGCGAAAATGACACCATATAGACGCACCTTGTAACCTTCGTTCACGAGCTGATGAGCTCGTGCAATGAGCTGTAGCCCATTGACATGATTGAACTGTAATTGGAATGAGCTCACATGCCTCGTGACGGAACGGGGGTAAACAAACCTCTGAAGACACCTTGTCTCCAAACAACCAACCGGCGCCTCGAGGAGATACGGCCCACGTGTCGACATCTTCGGGATCACTCCAGACCAAGTCACAAAAGGCGCCTTCATGTGGAATCTCCTGAGCTCGTGCAACGACACGAATTTGGTCGAGAGTTCTAATCTCAGGGCTTAGTCCTCCGTGAACGCAGAGAACTTTGCCGTCAATGATAGCTGCTAGCGCAAGGAAATCAAAAACCTGACAGCACGCTTTCCACACCGAGGCATTTCCGTATTTAGTCTGACATTCCTCGTAGAATCCGTACACCTGTGTAATTTGCCTGGATTCGTGGTTTCCTCGGACCAAGGTCACACGGTCGGGGAATCTGCGCTTGCTTAGCAAAAGCTGTCACCTAGATCATAAAGAGTTGAATACGTACTTGGCTTTCAAGCACATGAGCAGTGTGAATGTCTCCAGGCTGAAGTAACCTCGATCAACGAAGTCTCCCAAGAAAATGAAGTTTTGTTGGCCATTGCCAGACGGTACGTTGCGTCTCGAGCCAGCATCTGATCCAGACTCAGTGCTCCTCCTGCCAGTGATGCTCCTGCTTCGTCCTCGCTCTTCCTCTTCCTCCTCTTCGTCTTCGTCGCCATCGGGAGGACTCGCCGGGCCGGTGTAATTGGGATCCCGCTGAAACCTCCTCTTCATCTTGCGTTTTGCCTTGGGATCTGTGATGCTAGTTGGGGGCTCGATGTCTTCAGGTTTGATCGTGCTGGGCAGTGTGACGGGGGAAGCTACGGGGGCAGCAGGAGAGTCGTTGGGCATGCCACCGGCCACACGGAACAGCTCGAGGAGGTCATAAAATTGGCCATGGATGTCACCGCACACGGTAACCGGTGTCTGAACGGGTTGGATATTGGACTCTGCGGGGTTTGCCGTGTCAGAAAGCGGGAGGGTTAAACAGAAACAAACGGCATATTGCCCGGGTCGGAATTAATGCCCAGGTGCACAAAGGTGTCGAGGCTGAGGCGGGCAGCTACACAGAAACGAAACTTACCCTCCATTAGACACTCTTTGACAATCTCGCAGAGGCGCTTCATCTCGGCCTCGGGCAAGTATTTACACTGTTTGGCCTGCTCCAGCCACTCGTCGGGGCCAGCACCTTTGGAGAGGCGGGCAGGCCCGGGCTGGGGAACGTCAGACTCGCGCGGCATGGCTCAGTGAAGACGGCAATCCGTCGGTGGAGGATGTGGGCAGAGTGGAGGGATATTTGTCAGTGAGCACGAGGGTATGTATAGTGGCTACGACAGGAGTGGCGTTGGCGGTGGGCTGGCGGGGGTAGTGAGGCGTGACGTAGCGAATTTCTGCGGTATCATGGGTCGCGTGCGGTGGACCAGTTGTGAAGAGAGAGCGGGGGAGAGAGCGTGAAAGAGACAGCAGTTCGTTTTCAGAGGCAGAGGGAGCGAGTATGCATGATGAGGTGGAAGAAGAGCTGGTGGTTGCAAGCGGACGTGAGGTTCGTGGGAGTTTGGGTGTGGCTGTTGCACCTGCACTCTGCGGCGCTTGCATGGCCGAAGTCTCTCCCACATTGGGCAGGCGGTGGAGCTGTCACTTATTCACTTATCTTATTATTCCCACCGCGAGCCTCAACATCTCCATCCACATCTTGCGCCTCCCTCCACCACAAAACCACAAAAAAGTCTACGCTTGCAACTTCACCCCCCGATCACCATCCACGGCAGTCGCCCTCGCGCTGGGATCCTCTTGCCCTCCGCCCTCCGCCCTCCTGCCCGCTTCCAATGTCCGCGTCTACAAATTGCTGCGATCCCTCCCTCGTCGTCCACCACGTTCCCTTTCTATTCAGATAAACCTCACCTCTCTCCCTCCACCCACCACCACCACCACCTGGGGCCGCCTCCGTCACACTCACCCGCCCCCCTCCCGCCATGGCTCCTCAGGCCGGCGTTAATGGCGTCTTGCCTGTCGCGGCTTTGCAGAAGAATGCCCCCGCATCGGCGCCCCGCGGACCCAAAGCTCCTCAACCACGATTGAAGCTCGTCTGTCGCCGTCTGCCCCCAGCTCTTACCAAAGCCGAGTTTGAGACAATTTTGGGAGCCGAATGGAAGCTCGGTGCTGGCAAAATTGACTATTTCAACTACAGAAAGGGCAAAGTATCCAAAGAGTACATTCTCCCACAGTCATCACGCGAGCTCGCTTCCTAACTGCATCACAGTCAGGCCAAACCCTCTAGGCCCTCCTGTGCATACGTCCGCGTAACTCAGCAATCCTACGTTGTGATACTTGGAGACCACGTCCGCGCTCTTTCGTTTATTGATGCGGCCAAATCTTTCCAAGATCCTGCCCTCATCGGACCGCCTTCTCTTGAGTATGCTCCTTTCCTCAAGGTTCCCGGCGGCCGAAAGAGGAACGACAACCGCCAGGGTACCATCGATCAGGACCAGGAATTCAAAGACTTCCTCGAGAGCTTGACAAACCCAATCACCAAGCCTCCTGCGCCTGAGGCTGAACCACCAAAGGAAGAAAAAGTCAAAACCACACCCTTGATTGAGGCACTGCGCGAGAAAAAGGCCAATAAGGAAAAATCTCAATCTAAATCATCCAAATCTCGTGGAGAGGGTAAGGACGACCATGGCGAAAAGAAGATTTTGACCAAGTCTGCCAAGGATGGTGCACTGAGCTCAGGAGACAAGAATCGTCGCATTAGCAAAGCTGAAAAGGCACAAGCAGCGAAGGAAGCTGTCAAGATCCTTAATAAAGAAGCAGCGTCCTCGAAAGATGGGGCGGCCGAGAAGACTCCTGCCCCCGAACGTAAACGTGGGAACGTCGCTCTAGCCAAATCTATGCTCCAACGGGATTTAGGCGTTGGCCCTACACCTACCCGTCGTCGCGGAACGAAGCGCGAGATCCCTTCCGCCGCCTCAGACAATACAGCCCAGACTGAAAACCATACAATGACCAAGCAGAAGGCGAAAGATTCAACTGCTACAACTACAGCGGAGAAGACTGCGGTCCCAACACCAAAGAAGGAGCGTCCTACTCGCGCTGAACGACGTGCATTCAAAGCCTCCTTGGCAGACAAAACAAACAACAAGGATGCAGTAGATGAAGGAAAAACGCAGACTAAGGGAGCACCTTCCCCAGCCCCCACGATCCTAAAGAAACCTAAATCTACTCAAACCCCCACCCCCACGGCACCCAAGAGTCTAGCAGCCTCACGGGCTCCCCCTACCGAGCCTGCGGCTGCCAGAAACATTCCCGCTCAGCCCCAAACAAATGCGGCAAAAGCAGACACCTCGACCCCCGCCCGTCCTGCTAGTTCCACTTCTCAACCCGCGTCGACTCCATCCGCACCTGCCCCCACGAGCAAGCAGGCGTTCCTAAAACATGCCAACGCCTCTCAGGGGATTACCGAACCTCTTATCGAGGAGGCGTTGAAGATCTTCGGCACAGTGGAAAAGGTTGAGATTGACAAACGCAAAGGTTTTGCTTATGTCGACTTTACTGAACCTGAAGGTCTGCAGAAGGCGATTGCGGCCAGCCCAGTCAAGGTAGCTCAGGGAGCTGTTCAAGTCCTCGAACGCAAAGACAAGCCAGCCAGAAACACTCGTTTCAACGGCCCTCCCACAGGGCCGGCTCGTGGCGGTGGTCGTGGCGGCTTCGCTTCTCGAGGGCGTGGCCGTGGTAATGCCAGAGGTGGCGGTCAGGCTTCTACCAATACAAATGCCGGTGATACGGCTCCAGCTGCTACTCCAGCTCCGGCACCAGTGCCAACTGCTGCTGACGCCGCCACTTGAGTTTTCTCGCTTGCAACAGTCCCGTAACTCTTAGAAGACCGTTAGAACAACTCCGTCAAAACCGAATCCAGACATTGGACCCAACCACAGTCAAGTATGCTAATATGATCCAATAGTAGTTTCACAAGCGCCGTAGGAGGCTTCACAGCGTCCTGCACAAACCTTTACTGCCGGACTCACCTCCTTTTTCCGATGGGCTTTTCCCGGATATATGTTCTACTTGGCACCTCCGAAGGAAGCACCAGATATTGGTGTTGACACTTTGGTGATATTCCGTGAGCATGCGATATGAGTGCATAGCAATTGGGCTGGCTTGGCTGTGATCATGATGATTGGACACGCCATAGCATAAGAGCGACATTGGTGCGGATTTGGGTATGGGAGGATACTCAGGCAGTACATTGCAGTGAAATGAGATACAGTTAGTACTGGTCAATTCAAAATAAATGCTTTAGAAGTCTCTTATATTATAAAGTAACCCAGATACAAAGTAACTCTAACCTGGCAGGTTTAAAGTCAACCAAAACTTCAATCGGACTCGTTCAAGGGTAAAATTTGAAGTAGCCTGAAGCCAACAAATACTATGATATTTTCTAATTCAATTCGACACGGGTAATTGTATTGAATGAATCCAAAGGCAGCAATTTAGATCCGGGGTTTATTGGCTTCTGTACATTAAGAATAGGACGCCCCAATAGCGCGCAAAACGACTTTTGGTGGCTTCGCCTGGGTGGACGTATTTCCCGACTCTTCTGCAACACGAGAGACTGGTTGTATTTAATCATTTCTATCCAGGAAACTGTTCCGCGTATGCAGAGTGCCTTTGTTATATGCTTATGTACAGAGTCTGCTCCTCAGACTCTTTGTTTCGAAACGCTTGCTCCCGGGGAGAGCAAGATGACTCACAAAACTCCCGTTGCTAAATGCTGCGGAGGAGGACAAAGGAGATCTAGCTTGATATCCGAAAAATGCCAGCTTACTTCTAAAACAATAATGAGAAACGCCCGGTAAAGAAAAAACGGTAAAGAAAAAACGCCGATGCTTAGCTTGGGTGTCCAATGAAGCTGTTTCCCGCCTACAAAACCCGCCCTGAATGCAAAGATAGGTATACGCCTTTCAAGTTCCGGTCTTTGGTATCTTATCGCCGCCCATACTACTGAGAACTTTTTTTTTTTTTTGAAAATATTTGGTTTCATACTCTCTGTTCTGTATTCATATACCAAGATGATACTTTCCCCTCTCATACACGTAGAAACTCGTCGCCGCCATAGGAATGACCTTGAGATATCCGATGCTCAGGCCAACGAAAAATCCACGCCATCCACGCTCCCGGAATATGCGGCGCGCGACTTCGGCAATGCTGAGGCGGTGGCCGTCCCCTATGACGCCGCCGACTTGCATTCGTCGTCGGATGACTTCGAGTGGGTAGGATACGGTTTGCGATGCGAAACCTGCGAATCCGCCAGTGGAAAGCTCAGCCCAGTAACGTAGTTGCGCAGGCTTGTGCGTTGATGTAGAGGATTCTTCACGCTCGGTGTGTGGGAGCGTGGTGTAGGGCGCGAGAATAGGGAGGCGCATAACGTCGGACATGGTGTCGTGAGCGAGAAACGACGCGCCTGCATACGGAATCATTCCAAGCATAGTCGGGGAAAAGCCACGGAAAAAGTTGGCGAGTCCGGAGCGCGGAGCCACGCTCTCCACGACATGTGTTGCCGCTGCAGTGACTGCATTGTTGGGGTGGTGTACCGTGGGCGGGGGGTGTTCATTGTAGATTTTCCGACATATCGAGCGCAACGTCGAGCCTTGCGATGCACGGGTTTCGAATGCTAATCGGACACGAATTACTTCCAAGGGATATGTGAAGAATACGGAGACCATGCCAGCCAGACTGCCGCTGGCGAATCGCCGCACTGGTGTTTCCTGCGCCTTGTTCTTAATGAATACCGATCTTATCTGCTCGTATGCAAGGAACTTGATTCCGGCGTAGGGAAAGATACGGAGGAGTGTTGCAGAGTGGCCCTTGAAGAGTCCTGAGACACCGGCTTCGTTATATATGGCGTTGATAGCGGTGGGCAGGCCGGACCACGAGCCGGCATACTTTGTAAACTGTGGGTTGTGCGTCTGGAATAGAATCTTGACGCGGTCAAGCGGGCCTACTACTGTTTTCGCCTGTTGGTTCGCATGTCAGAATTGTTTTTACGCACTTGTTTTTCACATAGGTGTGGAATAGATCAGAACGTACGGCGCATCCGGCTATACCACCAGCAATACCACTTTTTATCAGATACTCAGGGCTCTGTTTGTCAATCTTCCTCTTGCCCCCTGAGCCATACATGTTATCTTTCTTCGCAGGAGCCCGCGCTTCTTCATCGACAGAGTATATCGAGGCTTTTCTTTGTGTGCTCACGGTCGGCAGGGATTGCGCCGCGGTTGTCGTCATGATCTTGATAGCGGAATGTTCGTTCGAGGCATGATTGAGGGTGTCCGACGACATACCAAAGTTCCTAGTCCTGATTTCTACCGAAACATGGGGATGGTAGTGTATGGAGGCTGTTGCAAAGAGAAGGGGGAAGGCGTTGTCGTGGATGTGATTAGAAACTAGTGTGATCGGATATGACGTTTGGTCTACTGCCGAGGGTAGAAGGGCCCGGTGCGCCCCTCGCTTGGCGGATTCCGATGGAAGCCGTCCTAAGTGCCTTTCTCGCACGACTAAACAATCAACGACAAGTACAAGTCAATACATTACTGAACTGAACAACCACGCAATTATACGCGAAATTGAGAGCAACTGAAAGCATTGCATTCTCGCTTCAACACTCAGGAGATTGTGATCATCTATCTCACTAACAGACCTTGCTGGTCCAGGGCAATGACTGTCACGTAGAACTTTTGCTGTTGTCAACTGCAGCCTTATAGGGAGAGTATGTCTTTTTTCCATTACCTTCTTGGACATTCCAGTCGATTTATCTTTCATTTTATCTCTCTAGATTGCTCATCGTAGCGCTAGTCTTTTTCGTAAGCTCTCAAGGAACAACTAACTTTGTCTGTTTTACCTAGGAACATGCCACCGTCAACCCAAACAGGCGTTCTCTATCAGAATACGGAGCGCGATATATGTCTAATTGACATCCCAACATCGATTGCTCTAGCTCAAAACCGTGCTGACATTCTTCTTTCCACTTTGCCGCTGGAGTCGCCTATTCCGCTTTATGAGGATCACAAGCCGAAGACCAAGAAGGCAAAAAAGAACAAAGCACAGGAGCTGACTGATGAGGAACAACATGCGGAATACAAGACCATTATCGAAGCAGCCCTTACAGACATTCACAATCATGTTTCAAGCTCCTGGTGTGCACCACGAGCACTACTGAACCATGAACCAAACCACGGGAAAGGCAGCATGGAGGTTGATAATCTGGAAAAAGGGCTTGAAAATCGATTACGGGAGTGGGCCGCGTTGAGCGAGAGCAAGGGATACGACGATGCATTCAACCTCCAGAAGATGATGGCATCTCTCGGTGCGCCTCCAGAAGGTACAAGTGATGGAACATCAAGCGAGACTGTGGCACAGAAATGGCTGATGTCGTACGGACCTGCATGCGGGGTTGGAACAAAAGTCACTTCTTCTGTCACGCGGCAAGAATCAAACGAGCCATGGACGTCAGTTTCACACAATCCGGAGAGTCATGCGGTGAGCTTGACCATCTTTGAAAGCCGAAGTCAATCACTGCCAGGCGGCCAAGAGTATCGTTTCACCGTCCCACCTCGGTCTACATTCTTCCTCAGTGACTCAACACATTCGGACAACTTTCGTGCTTCGTTTCGCGAAATAACAGATGACTTTACACTTCCACGGCATTTCGATCTGATCCTATTAGATCCGCCATGGCCCAATAGATCTGCCAAGAGGAAGGGCGCCTACGAGCAAGTCGGAGGCATGCCTTTCCTGAAGAAGATGCTCCTGAAGATGGATATCGATAGTTACCTAGAACACAACGCTTTGGTGGGCGTCTGGATAACGAATAAGAAATCTCTTAGAGGTCAAGTGCTTGGGCCCGGCGGACTTTTCGAAAAATGGAACGTTGGATTGATCGAAGAGTGGATATGGGTCAAAGTCACAACCAAGGGAGAGCCCATGTTCGACATTGACAGTCCGATGCGGAAGCCGTACGAAGTTCTACTTCTCGGAAGAGCGGCGCCCAATTCCTGGACAACGATGGCACCTGCGCCTACCATAAAGAAGAGAGTCATTGCTGCAGTTCCGGACGTGCATTCCCGCAAGCCGTGCCTGAAAGAGCTGCTTGAGTCCTACGTGCCGGATAAGAAAGACTACAGTGCCCTGGAGATATTCTCGCGGTACCTCGTAGCAGGGTGGATGTCCTGGGGCAATGAAGTTCTCAAATTTAATTGGGATCAGTATTGGGCTTCGAGAATAGACTCGAAGGCCTCAAATACATCTATTTCATCTATTGCGTCTAATCTGGGAGATACCTAGGCCCGGTATTTGGCTCTCGGCTATAGCAATACTTTCCCTCGAAAGACGATCACCAAGCCCTACAACGATGCTAGATTGATTTGACAGGCAACGGACATGCAGTTTGCACATACCCATGCCCGACCGATACTCTGAATATATGCGAATCATTCATTAGTGTGCTCACAGGACCGCCTTAACACAAGCAAGATCAACTCGTGACCTTCGGGAGCAAATGTATCCTAGAGCAGCCAAGATTGTCATTCACAAGGACTGAGGCGACGACAACCGAAAAGCCGCGCCTGCCGAAGATCATTGTTATCCTCGGAATCTCAACATCAGATGCAGGGACTTTGTATGCTCCACTTCTTGGTCAGTGTGTAGTGGGCAGTGGGGAGGAGTGGAGAGTGGGAGGGCGTGGGGCAGATAGTGGGATGGTAGCTTATTAGCATTTTGACATCTCGGTCATTCGGGTCAAGCTATTGCGATACATACTTGCATATTTCATGCTTTTGTGGGGTTTATATCAGAAGGGGTGTGACTGATAGCTATCCGCGTGGAGGCGGTCTGAAGATGAAAAACGCAGATGACTCTTTGTTACCTGGTGCATCCTCGCCCTTCGCTCTTGTGACACCCGGAGTCGCCCACGCACGCGGAGGCGGGGTACACCAAAACATGCCTATCGCAACAACCCGTTTCTTTCTCGATATCTTCACGTAGATCCCGCACTTGTCGCCGAAATGAGGGCTTCGCAACACGATGCCGAAACTGTCGTGGTGGCTCCCTACTCATTCTCGTGCAACCCCTCCTTTTCGGATGACAGCTCAATAGCGGTAGCGGTATCGCAGTTGATAGCTCCCCAACGCTGACCATTTTCCGGTAATGCACACGTCGACGGCAGCCACATGCACTCTGTGAAGTTGTACAGCAGGAAAAGGATGCACACCTTTCGGTCGGATCCCCAAAATATGACAGCGCAGCGCAGTCGTCGACAGCCAGCTCAGCGCTTGCTCACCGCTGCAAGCTGTTTGGTGGCATTGTGTTAGTGTAACTCGATCTTCATAATTAGTTGAACCTATTTTCGACGACTCCGATGGCTGTCAGATATATTCAATATTCACGAAGCGCTTTCAATTTCCGCTTATAGGCAACGGAGCGAGCGGGGTACGAGCTGTCATCAACGGAACTGGCATCTCGCAACCATGGCTCCCCAGTGCACCCCAGGGCTCCCCAGTGCTTGCCGTATGATGAATCATCGCGACAATACCTGTAGACAGCTGGTCCGGATGACAGCTCGGCGTCCTCGAGACTGCGATGGAGGGGGGGGTAGCTGATAGGCGACGGATCAGCTTTCATCAGGATGATCGGCGGTACGATTGCATGGTCCAGAAGAAACAACAGGTCGACTCCGCAGGGACCGCGAAGTCCGGAGCGGAGCGCAGCGAAGACAGCGCAACGCGTGCAGCGCAGATTGTTTCTTGCTTTTGCGATCGTCTTTCAACACCGGTTCCAGGCCGCTGCATACACGCGGGCTGGGCTTCTCCGCGTTGCAGCAACAACAACGCGAATCACCTTCCTGAAGGCTGTTTCGGAAGATCCGTTGCCCGTCTCAGTTCCTCCGTGAGGAGTTGTGTCTTGACTCTTTGTTGCTAGTTGGAGTCCTTTCGGATGAATTCAGCTCTCATCAGCTTTCTCGCCGTATTGTAATTGCGACGGGGCAATGAGCACCGAGTCACTTGTTGCTCTTGGCCGGAAGCCAGGCCCGTGACATTCTCCACCAACTAAAATCCTCTTGACTGTTAATTGGTGGTAACTTATCCTATACGCCACAAGCAGTATCTCGATAGCATGGCGGGAGAACGCTGCACATCCGCGGCCTCTAGACCAACATGGAGAATTGTGGCTAAGAGGCCGCGACTTGATTTTCGTAAGGGTGGTGGATATGTTGTTATTGAGCACCGGTTATTGAGCTGGCGGTTAAGCTACTCAAAGAGGGAAAGACAAACTGTTTGTAAAATTCTTTGCTTTTTCTGCAAAGAGTTTTCTTTTCTTTCCTTTTCTTTTCTTTTGCTATTAGTTTTGCTTGATGATGCAAGTGTATACCCGGTGGGACTGCGGTGGTAAAAGTGGATGAAATTCCGGTTTTCTCTCGACCTAAGCGGTGACATTTGGAGGCGGTGATACACCGATATTTTTATCTGAGTATGCTTTATCCACCACCTCCAAAACCGGACCAGTAATATGCGCAAGATTGGCGGTGACTACCTGCACTGTTTTGGGTATGGTAGACTAACATTTTTTTTTTTTTCACTTCGCTCGAGTTCCAAGATTCGACTCGGTGAATCCTAACCGGTTTATTGTGGAAACTTCCTGTTTGTACTGCTTTGCTCGTGAAAATTTGGCGCCTCTGACGCGGTGGTGCGGGTCATCGGAGAGCATCAGGCATTGCACATCAGAACGGGGCGGCTCCGAAATTTTCCCTTATTTCGTTTCCCTACCCAACTTGCTAGTTTGACCCACGTTTGAACAACTTTTCCACGTGTGCGGGCGGGAGTTGCCTTGTTCGGCAACTCGAGACACCCACTTTGCCTCTAGCGTTCGCGCTAGAAGCTACGAAGAAAGTCTCGGACAGGGCCCGAGCACGACCAGCCGCCGGTGCTTCGGATGGAAGCAGAACTAATGGAGAAAGCTCGGGCTCGAATGTAGCATTGCAATTTCGCCATCTTTTCCGCAGAAGCTTTGAAGTCAGGGTTGATGACTCTGTGTCGCCTTGCGAAATGATTCAAATGAAACTTTCCTGGGGGAAACGAAGCCGCGGCCCGGGCAACTCGTGCGCCACCTACCCCAGAAAACACCTATCGATTGGGTGCTGGGGATGCGGGATGCAAACCTTCCTCAAAAGACCCCTTCACCCCCTTCTACTGAAACACGGTGCGCCACATGAACAATCCAGTGACATTCTGGAAACTATGGCAACAATGGCCACAATGGCAGCATATGCAGGGCGGCGGGTAGTGAAGCGGCGGGGGAAAGTTTCCTCAAAGTTTCTTGCCTTGTGGACCTTTGTGGGGAAAGTTCGCCGCGTGGGACCCTTATAGGCTAAGTCTATGGTGTACCTCGACACGGTGCAGCGCGGTGCCTTTTTGGCATGTTTTGGCAAGATCTTCCATACATTACCAAACCGCTTGCACTAAAATGGATACCAGCCGCGCTACCTTACCCGGTTGTGGGTATACAACGTTGAATTAACTGGCGGGCCGGAATGCATCAAAAAGAACAATTTAGAATCAAGACGAAAAGAGAAATTTGGAGACACGGAATCAGACATGTGGCTCAAATTAGAAAGCACTGCGTGCAGAGAGGCTGAGTCGGGAGAACGGAAATGGAAATCGAGCCAGCGTTACTGCCCGAAGTGTGTGTGAGCATCTGTACCACAGTTAACGTAAGGCAATAGATGCGAGTGAGCGGGTGTGCTGACTGCAGATGCGTTCGCGTTCCCCGGGCATAATAGACGCTTTACTCAGCCTTGCGGACGTTGGTGCTCAGAAAGCAAGAAATGCGCAGATTATACATCAACCTTTAGAAGAGACGAAGAGTGTCGCGTTCTAAAGATGTCGCGCACTAGAGGCACAGAGTGCAGCAGCAGTGAAAAAGAGTAATGGAAGCGCCCTCTAAGTGCCTTGGCGCACCGGGCTGAATTCACCCAATTCATGTCTCTTGCACTCTATTTGTTGGCATCACAGCCTTGTCTCGTACTCCGCTTGATGTTCTTCAATCACTCCATACTGCACGGAGTTGGAGCTCCACGCTGATTCCCCAGGACCGAGGTGGCCTGGAGCCTGGTCGCGCATGTCCGAGGCGATGGAATACTGGCTGGAAGGTCCAGCTGTGCCTCGTCCCAAGGCCCGTAAGGTTCTATAGCCGGATGTACCATTTTGCCTGTGACAGAGAGTCTAGCTTGTGACGGCGCGGAAAGCTAGAATTTGTACCGGAGGGCAATGGACCCTGAGATCGCCAGTGCTGGAAGGGCAAAGGCATGTGATGAAGGCTAATGTACCCCAGGTTTCTCGCCGGCTAAACCTCAAGGCGGTGGTTTTGGAAAGCCGGACTCTGTTTACCGGAGTCCATCAGGCTGCCGGCACAAGGTTCCAAGGTTTGCGGAGTGTATCACTTCAGCTGTGCTTGTGATGGCCGCGTCGGCCAGTGCCCTACAAGAGATGACGGTGCGGGGATTGAGTGGACAGGCGCAGAGTGCAAGCAACGCAGGCAGCGCAGGCAGCACAGGCAGTCGACGAGGCAATGCGCAAATCAAGGCAGCGGTACAGAGGGCAGCTGGCGAAAGCATGTGCCCGCCGTGGCATAACATGAGGTTGATTTCGCGTTGTGAGCGGGTTATTGGGCGCGGATTTGGCAGCCCATTCGAAATTGCACCTTGAGTCACAAGCCAGCAGAAGGCAGCCGGAGAGAAGCAAACACGACTAAGGCGGAGCAGCGGAGTAGGAAGCCGCATCTGAATGAGGAAGTGCAAACGCCAAACACCGACCCGGGAGAATATTATTGTCCTGCGCGGGTTACGGGATAACACCCTACCCCCCCGCCCGACCTGCGATCCGCACGACTAAGCTTATCCAAGTAAATCCCAGTACGAGCCAGGAAGGCTATTTCCCCCCTTGCCCCCCCGTTGTTCCGCCTCGTGGGGGACGGGGGTCAAGGGATGGGGGTGTCAGCGGCCGGGCTCACAGACAGACACTGCATGGACAGGCTGACAGCGGCGGCCTGCCTGGCTGCTGCCGACTTGCGATTGCCAAACAGCAATGATTGCAGGTTGTGATTCAGAGTGACGAAGCGCAGGGTGCGACGGTGACGGTGTCAACGAGAGGACAAGTTACTGCCAGCTTGTCGAGTCACCAGCTCAGCATGACAGATGCTTGCTGGCAGCCTGGGCAAGGGCACCAAGGGAAAAGAGAAGACTCATCCGCGGGCAACAGGGCGAGGGCGGCGCGGACGCGGAGGCGATGAAGGCGCTGAGAGCGCGGGCGGTGGGCGGTGGCTTGCTGCTGACCCCGGTCCCGGATCCATTCCATTCATTCCCCATCAGCCTGTGCAGCGGGCTACGGGAGTGGGTGCCTCTCTCTGAATGAGCGGTCAACTCGCGCCCAATCCCTTGCCCCCTTTGCAAAAGTCGGTCACTCACCGACAGAGCGAAAGAAGCAAATCAGGATCCTCCAGCTAGCAGCGTTTCATGCGACGCACAAAGTGGCGTAGAGTGGTATTTTGCGACGGAAGATATAACACGCCGCAGTGACCACACGCCCCCATCCCACGGCCAGACCATATGATATTCTTGTTCGAGACACACCTTCCACCAAATACACATTGCTTCTGACTCGGCCTCCTGATCCCACCCTTCCCCCGGACTTTGCTTTGCTGCGCACTGGTCATATACATATAACCACACGCCGCCCTCGTCTCTCCGCAATCTTGAAGCCCAAATTTCTCTGCTCCCAGCCCTAAAATCGCGATCAAGAGTCGACCCGCCATTTCCCTGTTTTCGTCTCGAGCCTTTCGTCCTCGGTGCAACTCCGGATCATCATAGCGTCATACACACCTCGGCCGCTTTCGGCTCGGTTGACCTACTACCAACGCTAACTTGACATCAACGCGACACACCCGACGCGTTATCCGATTCTGCGCATTAATTCCCGCCGACTGCTCCCGCATCCGTGTAGTATATACTTATACAAACGGCTCCATCGCACCGCACTCCACTGTGACTCTGAACGCCATGCATTTCGAATCTTCTCCTGGCTCGTCGCCTTCCAAGTCGATACCCATCAGCATCTCTCCAAGGACCATGGCTTCGCCCACCGGATCCCTCTACAGCAACTACTCCACCGAGTCGTCGACGTCAAGTCGAGGCTCTTCTTGCGCCTACCCATCCTGGCCTACTGGCACTTCTCTCGAATACCGCAGCACTCCCTCATCCTTCATCAGCGACGCCGATCTGTTTGGCGAGGATTTCGACGATGACTACTCCTGCCCGTTTCTCGAGGAAGCGCCAGCACCACCCCGACAGCCGCCCATGGCTCAGGCTTTCCCCGTCCTTGCTCCTCTCTACGCACAGGAGAAGCCCAAGAGCAAGCGAAGGCGCAGCAGCGGCCGCAAGCAACGCCGCTCGTCCAAGCCCATGACTCCCATCGCTGAGAGCCCTGAGCAGGTTGAGTGAGTGAGTGCGCCAGCCTGGTAGGCAGCTGTATTAGCATCTGCATCCTATTCCTGTAAGTCCATCACAGCGAAGCATCAAATAGCATCGCAGAAGACTAACAGTCCTCCAGTAGTGTTGTTTATCAACATGTGGTCGAGAACCGCGCGCGTGGTAGCGCTTTAGCGCCGTGACCTCATCACCTGCCTGTGGTGTGGCCTGGTGGCTGAGTGGTGTGGCTGAAGAACAACTCAGCCACAACTCGCCCAAGCCGCGTCTCGCGCTCTCCCCCACGTCACGAGTGCATACTCGTCACCAGCCCTACCATGAAGAGTCAACAATCTGCATGATAGGTCGCTGCCCTGCTGGATATGCCGGCAGTCACGACTTACGCGCGTAGCACTTAGAACAGCACGCGCATTATTCTCTTCGTTTACGACATCCCGTTTTGGGACTTCTCATGTCAGCACCACTCACAACGCTGACATTGTCGCCGACAGCCAGAGTCAGCCTGAGTGTTCCCTTGCCACCTGTCAAAAGCGTGGGGATCAAAGGGGAGAAACAACGTCGCAACTCTCCACGCGGCCCTCCCCGCCCCCCACCAGGACAAGGCTACGCCTCACAGCTGACTGTTGTCTGGACCCGACCTTATTGCTTGAGAGTCCGTTCGAGACTCTACAAGCATCAGACGCTGGGCATACCAGTACTGCATCTAATCATGGACGCCCGTCTTTGGGATTGGAGGAAGCATTGTGACGAGTTTTACATATGTTGGGCATTTTCACTGGCGTTCTTTTTTGGCATTTTCGGCATATTTGATACCCCCCGCCTCCGATTACGGACGGAACATGGACTGGGAACGGGATGGTTTTTCATGCGCGGGCACATTGTTTTTCGCGAGAGTGTGTGCCGCGAGGCTTGTGAGGCGTGCTAGTGGCTGCCCACACTTTTCCTATTATGATACCCCCATCCATACAGATACCCAGCGCATACTCAATCAATAATCATCTTTTTGCAAACTTGAAACAAATCACACTCTTTCATTCGCCTATGTGACTTATTTTCGGTTCTGTTTTACTTGGCCCCCCTTTTTGTGACGAGTGATGGTTTTAACGATAGTAAAGGAGATTGGCATCGCACAAGCCTTGTCACACTGCTCGTCACACCTAGCGTATCGTTGAGATGTACGGCGCTCCTGTTATGGCTACTACTTTGATGCCTCTTTTCCCTTTTCCTCGGTGCAACATTGTGATTGGGGCGTTGCCAGTGAAGCCGTTATGCATCCCGCGCCCAACCCACCACCACCATTCAAGAATAGCAATAGAGGACGGAGACGCGTACAAGAAGACACCGATATCTAACACCCAGTAAATTAAGCTCTGACCAAAGCAGTCAAAGAAAGCACAAAAAAACAAATCTATTCGATAATACCCCATCACCACATGTTTTTGTTGACTCTCATACCTCGTATAGTAATGGTGTTGAGTCTCCAATCAATCGCGCGATTAGCGATTCTCACCCCGCGCAGCCCCTCCACCCTTTCATCTACGTAAGGTCTACACAATCCAATCCGAACCAATCCCATGTCCAACCCAACAGAACCCCATCCCAACCCAATCCAATCCCAATCCAATCCTAACCTAGCCCTAGCCTCACAGTATTGATACGCTCAAAGGTATAACACGCTATGTATGGTACCGTTACCTTATGTACACCGACCAGAGCAGGGATACTCCTCTCTGCTCGGCGAGCACAACATGAAAAAGTACGTCTGGGCCGAAGCCCCCCAGCCAACAGGAAGTCGTGCCTTGTAGTCCCCGTGTTCCGTGCTGTGACAGCTGCGCAATGTGCGAGGCGAGTGGGATGGTGGTTGGGGTAGCAAGTTTGGCTTGTCGAAGGGGGTGGAGGGGAAGTGGGTTGGTGGAGATGGAAGGGGAAATGGAAGTGAAGATTCGCCAGCTTTTGGCATCGGAATGCCAGCAGCCACATATGTTCTGGTAAATCGCTCTAGGTCAATCGGCTTAGATAATTCTCGGTCAGACCATTATCCAGAACCATCGCATATGGTACTCATTTGCATCCGCGTAGATACTCATCAGTAGCCGCGGATTCATCACCACCACATACGTCACTGTCAACTCCCATATTTATTATCTTCCGTCTGCTCGTGCCCCATTCCCCTTACTAAGAACACCTCAAGAAATCTACATTTGGTTGATTCTAGGAAGAAGTTGATCAGATATACCTGGTTTGTTGGTTTCGACGCGTTTTGTTCTAGGGAAGATGAGTTAAAGTATACCTTGCTCTGTAAGCTTCTATGTGTTAGAATACAGACCATCTTCAGAGCTTGTCGGGCGAATTCGGTGACCTCGACCACTTACAGTTATATCTGGGCTTTTCTGTGACAAGAAGGACCAGTTGGAGAGCTAATTGAATCCCTATCTTCAAGGTTACTCAATATATTTGTGGGCCTCGGAGTGCCTTAGGTTGAAGACTAGGAAATGAAGGATAGATTTCTTTTGTTACTTTTACATTCTGAAGTCTAAGTAGGGTTTACACTTATAGATAAAGGGTGGTTGATGGCTCCAAAGATTTCAATATTGGCTGCGTCCAGCTTCATTTCCTCTCCTATCCGCCTCAAAGACTTCCTTCTTTTCCTCTACCTTCCCCGTCATATTCATTTGATCTAATCTTTACTGCATTGCACTCTATGAGCATTCTGACAATGCCACAACCTGCGAGCACAGCACGTTCATTGGACATTGAATTATTCGAATAGATGTTGCATTATGCGGAAGGATCTAGTGTCCTTTCATCGACTACCAAAATGGTCTCCAGATATGTAAGCTGAGTGTGTTGCAGTGATTATCTGATCTAATTGTTGATCTATAGGATCCCACTCGAGCCACATTATGCTTGTGCTAAGTGGGACGGGAAGGTTCCTCATAGCGACAGAGGAACTCTTGTATATCGTCCTGCACGCTTATCTGCCTAGACTTTTCGATCGATCTGGTCCATCGAGTGTTTCATGAGGAAGAGATGTATGCCTGCTACTTCCTCACTAGCCTTCGAGAGAATCCACCACGTCGTGCTATACTTGCGCCCCGGATCTGGCACCATAGAAGAGTTGGCAGATAATTCTAGTAGTAGTTGAAGTCGTCAATCCCATCCGAAGAACTGCCAGCCTATTCCATTTGAAGTCCGTGGAGCAGCAATTGGGAAGGAATCAAACTGGGGAATCAGAAGAGTCCACAGGTAAACAAAAGATGATGTGGGACTTCACTATCCTATTCTGTAACATAGCACTTGACAACGTAGCCATCAACTTCAAAATGTCCAAATTGCTGCTTTTGCTTTCTCTTGCTATTCTTCGTTCAGTTTCGAATGTACGTGCCAAATACAAGTGAATCAGTGATCCCACGATGTAAGAACCATCCTCAAGAACAGTTTAACAGACACTTTGGAGATATCAAGTGTCACAATGACACACTAAGCGACATCATCCCGTGCATTCGCTGAGTCTGAGACTTACTACTGTGAATTCTTCCACCATAAGCATTTCTGGATAGCTCCGCACTATATATTGCAGTCAAGTAATATGTACCTCCCGCGTACGAATGTGATTGAATAGGGGCCAGATAAAGTCAGACACTTCGACAACGGGCGTTGAATCTTTGTCGAACCGGGCAAGTCTAAGAATATCGAGTTTAATTTCTATCATGGCCTTTCATCCCACCCTGTCCATACCCTCTGAATCGATGACATTCAGAAAGGCGTTTGTTGGGTGTAATGCACTAGTGAGTAGGCGACTCGGGTTGCATAGACAGTGATTGAGCAGCCTAGAGAGCGATTAAACCGCTGAAACCTTACTGTCACAATGCAGACACTGTCTCCGCGAATGTGTACGAAGAACGACACCCAACAGCGGCAACTACATACAAATGTCTTGCGTGCGTTAAGTTTTCGATTAAAAATCGAAGGCAGTTATGAGATATTACATATGGGATATTAGAGCTCACCAGGAGTGCGATTGACATAATTGTTCAACGTGCTATCATTTCGAACACGGCACCTATAGCGCGTTACGTTACACCAGCTTGAATATCCTCACTTGAGGATTACGCGGACGCAAAAGAGGGTTTGTTTTTTATAGGCTCGGATACTATCCACGAAGCCCGAGCTGCGAGGTCAACACAACTTCATCACTAAACCATTCCATACGAAAATCATACTTCCTGTTCATATATACGACAACTATCTTGACGGATTTCCAATCACCATTTCTAAAATGTCCATGACTACCACTGCGACCTCGAAGAAAGACGTCAACGCGCATCAGCGAAAAAATGCGACTTATCCAAAGTTAGCGAGTACAACTTATAAATGCTACCCTGCTAAACAGTCAGCAGAATTGCTGGGCTGGTCTCCAAGACGACAGCTATTTATGGATTGAGCCAATGAGAAGGACGCTGCAAGATCAATCACTATATACTATTCACATAGACATCTGTGGAATACTTAAACGAGAGGTTATTCAACAAGGTATGGATTTATTTTTGTTCACTCCAAGAGCCTAAAGGACAATTTAAAGTCACATGGTAATAGAACATAATGATGGCTTCACCTGACTGAACGGCTTTCGCGTGGAGAAGGGTACATGAGTAGCATGAAGGAAGGATAGCATCAACCAAGTAAGCCCGAGCCTCCTCCATTGATACCTAGCGCGTGTGAAGGAAAGAAAAATCTGATTAGCTTGCATCCATTGAGCACGTTTCCCGCTGCTTCCGCGCGACTTCAGCCCGAATCTCGGAATAGACGTGCTGTGAATGGGGGTGCCGAAAATATGGTGGCTGAAAAGGCCATTCCCGTTCCCGTGTTCGGTAAACGGAGGGTTCACAATGTGGTAGGTAGGTAGGCGTAAGGGACGGGGATAAGGTGGGTGGCGGCGGGGGTCAGCGTGGAGTGGAGTGAGAGGAGCAA
The DNA here is from genome assembly GCA_028476805.1 of Acrocalymma vagum. Taxonomy (NCBI): domain Eukaryota; kingdom Fungi; phylum Ascomycota; class Dothideomycetes; order Pleosporales; family Acrocalymmaceae; genus Acrocalymma; species Acrocalymma vagum. Next base: position 575,660 of record JAQGEP010000002.1, read on the forward strand.
GCCGTACGTACATAATTACCACCTACAGTATGTACAGTAGTAGCAGCAAGCAGCAGGGCGAGCTGGGGCAAGGGTGTGGGTGTGGGTGTGGGTTATGGGTATGGATAGGCAGGGCGACGGAAGCGAAGGTTGGTTGCATTCAGTTCATTTACGGTTTTGGCGAAAATGCAATGCAGATTATTTCTTTTTTCCTCTTCAATTGCTTGGGGAGATCATCTTTGGGATGAAGCATGGTTTCACGTTTCAAAAGAGGGGGCTGTTCAGCTTATTGTGTATCCTTGTGTAAGTACTGGGGGTGCAGGTGTTTAGTTTGGGAAAGGGCATGATTGTCTCATGTAGAAACGGAGCAGCTTTCTCGAAGGCGGCGATTCGATTGGGGAGTTTGGGGTGCATTTGGGGGTGCATTCTGGGCTGCAGGTTTACTTATCCCTTGCAGGAGAAGAAGAAGAGGAGAAGAGGGTTCGTACGGCCAGAGAGCAGCACCTGGGCCTGGGCCTTGGCTTGGGCAGCGTGGGGTGGGGGTGTTTCCTTCCAGGTTGCGGTTGCTGTTGCTGTTGCTGTTGCTGCTGCCATCATTGCTGGAGCTGGTCGCTGCTGCATGAAATGGACACCTAGGAAGGAAGGAATAAAGCCTGGGATGAGGGGAGGGAAGGCGCAAAGGCACAAAGGCACAAAGGCACAAAGAAAGAGGGGTGGCTGGTTAGACGGTGAAGCGAAGCAGGGATCTGCTCCCTAGTGCGGGCGCTTACACTGAGCACTATCAACAAGTCACCGCATTAATGCTATCTTCAATGGGGCTGAAAGGATGGCAATTGTGTGATACACGGGTGACTTTGCGTTGGTTCCGTCAATTGAGCGATGGGGGCTATTGGAAAATGCAAATCGTGCAAGAAAAGGGACCATGGGCGATTCTACTTGGTCCGGGGCGAAAGGGGCGAATACGAGGTGGTGAATTGGAGGTTGGGGGTTGGGGAATACTAAGAGATCCCGTCAGTCTGTTTCTTCTTTTTATGCTGTTTTACTGGCGGCAAATGGTGAACGAGTTAGTCGAACCAGGGGAGCAGATATTCAGCATCAATCTATGCTTGGGTTATTGGCCGGCATGCATATATGAGAGCACTGACCAAAACGAGGTCGCTCGCGGATCGACGCATGTCGCGCTGCGGGAAGGGAATGGCAGAAGGGGGGAAGTGCGGAGGGGCGGATACGGCCTCTGCGCCGTGCTGCTGCTTGACGATGCGGCGCGTCTGCTAGCAGCTCCTTCAGAGGTCAATCGGTCAGTCGGTCAATCGGCCCTTCAGTCAATCGACGTTGACCTGCGTTGCCATCGTGTATCTCAAACGGCACGCTGACAAGTGGTACCTTGGTGGAGGCGAATTCCTGGGCGGGCGACGAACCATGCACACGGCGACAAAAGGGTCGAGCGGGGGCTGCCATATGTAAGTACATACATGGCAGTACATACATGTGCTCATGTGCTCGGGGGAGGGTCGAGAGCGAGAGTCGGAATATCCGCTCTACGGGGATGCTCCACGTCATGCGCGGTGAGATGAAATCAATGCAGACTGGACTTGGAGATTTTCCAGGGCGTGGAGGGAAAGCCGGAGGGTGTTCCGCCAGAGGGTTGCAGTTGCAGCGGATGGACTAGATAGGGAGGTCAAGGCCGAGAAGAGGGAGGGAACAGCAGCAACCAGCGGGCAGCCGTGAACAGCCAGAACAGCCAGCGAACGGTCGGTGTTGTTGTGCAGGAACCACGATGGTTGTGCCACGAAGCTACATACATATCCGCTCCCGAGCACAACGCCAGCGGAGCGGATCGGTGGGGGGGGGGGGGGCCCGGATGATGCATTGACGATGAGGGAGATGGAGGTGGGCAAAGGGACCCCGATGGCAATGGCATTGGAAACCCCCAACGCTGGTGGTGCTGGTGCTAGGGCTGGGGCGGACAAGAACAAAGGCGATTGGGATAACTGAGCAAGTACGTAGGGATGGATCGCGCAATCATCACCAGATACTTAAAGCAAAAGAGACCAGAATGACAGGCCCAGAGCATGCAAATATGGGAGTAAGTCAAGGCGTGACTGTATGGTACTCTAGGTAGGTAGAGAAGCTCATGCGAGGCGGGCGGCGGTGCGAGCCACTCACAGCTCTCACAGCTTCCACAGGCCCTTGGGGATCGTCCGTGCCACGGGCCGTACCCAGTCACCCAGTCACCAAGTCACCACCCAGTATCGTCTTCCCAGTCGCTACCCAGTCCTCTAACCCAGCCTCTACCCAGTCCGCGACCTCTCTCACAGCTTTTCCCCCAGCCTGTACCCAGTCGTACCCACATCTATCCAGACGCCCTCTTCCTCTGTGATAGGCCCGTTGTTCTAGTCCTGGTGTGATTCGGCTTGCCTTTGTCACCTTAGCCCGCCCAATCAGCTCCGCCACTCCTCCTCTCCCCCCAAAACCCTCGTCCTCGACCCCATCGTCCCTGTGCCCTCGAGTCCGATCAGACTCATGACAGGCTGCTCTCCTCGTCCCATGCAGGCACCGCGGTTTCTGCGGCGCGAAACTGAGCCAACGATGTGCAGTGTCACCCAAGCGGCCAGCTTGGCGACCAGCATGCCCTCAGCAGCCTGCATCCCAAGCCCTGGTTCGTCGCCTCTCCGATGCCCATCTCGAGCATTCACAATGGCGGGCAAATGAACTCGCCTGAACCCTAGCCGTTAGACGCCTCACTGTCCCCGTTGATGGGCTCGTCAAGGCCTTGTTGGCTCGACTGCCTCCGACCGTGCTCGTCGTCCTATTCTCAGCAATTATCAGTCCGCTCTCTTAAGCGCCGGCCCTTGATAGGCCCAACCCTGCCCACCGCACCGCACCGCACGCATCAACTCTCTTGCTCGCTCTCCCTCTCGCTCGCTCGCCCGCGCTTCTGCTACTTTTTCCTATCCTTCTCTCCTGCACCGTCATTGTCTCGCCGCCTACCCCGTCTGTCTTTTCAGCTGCACGTCGTGCTTGCGTTGGTGTCCTGATCGCAACATTCCCCCAAGTGGTCGCATGCAGACTCGTTTACCGCCGACCTTAAACCCTTGTAAGCCAGGGCGGGGCTGAAGTTATACCGCCTTCCAGACGCCGTGGAGCTTGGTGAGAAGTGTACTGCTCTTTAGCGCGCACGTTGCAGTGAGTCTCAATTCCCCGGACTACCTCAAGTTTCATCGCCTTTCCTTCTGGCCTTCTCGACGCCCCCTGATTGTACTCCCCAAGCCCTTAATCGATAGCAATTCCCCTCAATTATGCGCCTCGTGCGCTCTCTTGGATCTCTGACCTCAACTGACTGAGCTGTCCCCGCCTCAGGCCGCACACCATGTCTACAGGACTCACCCGACAACGTTCGGCCTCGAGGAGCTCCTCAGTGCGCTCTGATGTCAATATCAAGCCTCCAACTCCGAGTATTACCCCCGGCAGCGACGAATTCGCCTTTGAACCATGCGCCGCAACTGCTTCTTTCCTACTCTATGCCCAGCGAAATGTAATCTTGTGCCTCCACCACGACACTCTAGCTGTCGAGAGGCGCTTTACTAGGCATCGGGAAGATGTTTCGTGGATCAGCGCAGATACCGTCAGTGAGCGCGGCGCCGGGCGATTAGTTGTCAGCTACGATGCTGGATCTACCGCAATTGTATGGGATCTCCTCACTGGCGAGGAGCAAGCGCGATTTGCTTCCTATGAGCAAATCCGAGTGGCAGCCTGGATGAGAAATGGTAATGTTGCATTTGGTAAGTTTTCTTCAACATTTAATTCAGCATTCTAGCGGTATTGCATAATTTCTAACTTTCTCAAACAGGAAATGCACAGGGCAACATCATTCTATTTGAGCCCTCGACTTCTGAGCACCTTTCTGCCAGGACCATTTTTGACCCCATCACAGCACTAGCCCCCGCAGCAGATTGCTGAACTTTTGCAATCGGGTAAGTTTGAGAAAGATTTCTAGTTGTGTTTTGGGCAATCCTCGCTAACCATCTCAGATATCTCAATGGTTCGATTTTGATTGCCACTCTCCAACCGTCATTTACAATTCTCCACACACTTACGACCCCAAGAGCCCCTTCCCCTATTGCGGGCCTCGCTTGGCATGGGTCTTCATCAAAGCAGAAGTCGGAAATGTTAGCCGCTCAAACATCGGACGGAGATCTCAGAGTCTGGAGTGTCCCAAAGATCCCCCACGGTGGCGATTCACCATGTGTGATTCGCATCCTCAACAAATCGGATCAAAGAGAACCCGGCCCCTGCTGGTTTGCATGGTCAAAAAATGGCCGAATCGTCCAATACACTGAAGGGTATGTACCCCGAGTCTACGGACTTTTTTTGCCCTTGCATAAGGGGCTTACTCGGCGCTTAACTTCCAACGTGCTAACACTTCACCATTAGCCAAACATGCGCATGGGATGTGCGCACTAAAAGGGTATCGTATGAGACGGTGCCAACCATCGATGGTGTTGCCGCTGTTTGCAACTATGGCCCTACTGCTGCCCTGTTCACTATGGGCCGCAACTATAGTGTCCAGCAGTATGACTTAAACCCTAATGGCACGCCAGTAATGGTCGCCAATGTCCAGCATCCTCCTGCCCAGACACCTCCATCACCCCCTAACTCCATTGAGGAGAAGAAAAAGACTGAGACGCCTTTAACTGCTCATCCTACTAAGTCGGCACCGCAGATGCTGGTCGAATCAGAGAGCAGTGAGGGCGAGGCAAATGTCATGTCGCCTCTGGAGAAGATCGCACATGAGATGGATCAGCTGGAAGAGGAGCGCCGTGATCGTGTAGGGCCCCTGAGTCCAGTATCAAGCCGGGGCTCTCAAAGCTCAAGATCTTCTGGCAGCGGACGTGCTCCGAGATATCGCTATGATAGACCTTCTCAGGGTGCACGATCGTCGAAGAGCTCGGGCGGCTCAGGGACAGTCTTCTCTTCTGGCACCTCCTCATTTATGGCTTCGACTTCTCGCGAAAGCATCTCAATTCGATCTACCTCATCAGCAACTTCCTCTCGTTTTGGTTCTAATCTACGCAAAGAAGTGTTAAGGAGCCCCGATGAGGCGCAACGCACTAAGACTATGGACCTATTCCCTTTCACCAAGGCAAGGCTCAGTGACGTACCTTTCCGTTCCTCTGAGCTTGGCCCGGAACGTACTCCAGACGACCTCCGTCAAAACATGCTCAAGGTTGTCTTTGGATGGGACAATGACATTGAAGAACTTGTTCGAGACGAACGTAAGTTGTTTTCTAACTCATTAGGAAGATGTTTACTGAATTTGATAGTTGCTCGCCATACCCCGGGATCTGCAGCTGCAGTCCTCCTCTCAAAATGGCTTGGTGACTTGGGCGCTGACTTGATGGCATCCATGGTTGGCTCCGAGTCGATGACTTCCTCGGACTGGATGCTGCTTGCTCTGAGCAACATGGGTCATGGCTCACAGAAGAAGGTTGGTGAAGCATTTGTCCAGCGACTCCTCGAAAAGGGCGATATCCATCCTGCTGTTGCTATTCTTCTTGGTCTCGGTGAGCATAACGACGCCATCGAAGTCTACGTTTCCCGAAGGTATTATATGGAAGCGATTCTGCTTACCTGCCTCATGTTCCCTACCGACTGGCAAAGACAATCATTTCTTGTCAGAAAGTGGGGCGAATCGGCTGTTTCGCACGGTAAGGCGGAGTTGGCGGTCAAGTGCTTCTCTTGTATGGGACTCGAATCGTCCGAGCCTTGGTTCTCTCCAAGGGCACAGGATGCCGTCTTTACGGCCCAGAAGCAGGCCCTGCTCGGCTCACAGCTCAGCCCTCCCCTTTCTCCACCAGTGCCACAGAGCAGCAGGGTCGCTGCCAAGATGTCCTCCCTCAAGCTTGTCACCGATTTCGGACGTGGACCTCAACCTAAACAAATGATGCCGGATGACGATGAGCAGACTCCTATGAATCCTGGGGTGACGCCCATTGCAGAGTCCGCCATTAGTCCAGCCGGCGGTAAGAGCCCTTGGGTAAGTGCACGAACCGCACGTGCAGGTTCGAGGGAACCATCCTCTGCTAGGACAGCTACACCCGGTACTTATAGGCGTAAGCGCCTCCCTTCTCGTTCAGATGCCGACCGTTCGACTACGAATAATGAAGCTCTCGCCTCTCTCGCAATCCCAAATCGTGGTCAGCGCGGAGACTCTATCCCAAGGACAGCTGTTGACAACATTGGGCGTGAAGCGGAAACTCTACCTTTCTCTACTCGTCGACCCTCTTCAACCAATAGTGAACAGAAGGATGTTGTGCTCACTGCTGCCACTTATGACCCAACTAAGGCTATCAAGGGACATCTACCTTCCCCTGCCGCAGGCGTTTTCGATGTTTTCAAAGAGAAAGAAAATGAATCACGCAACAGCTCTCGCTCTCGAAACCGCCAGGATCTCATCCTTGAAATGAAAGAGACAGTTGTAGAGAAAGGTCCCGAGACTGGCTTCAGCGGTAGCAATCTCAGCCCTCCTTTGACCGGAGCAAGTGGAACCAGCGTCAAGAGCGCAAAGGCTCGCAGCATTGACCAGTACATCAGCAGCTTAGAGGAGGCCAATTATTATGCTAGCAAGCGCTCAGACTCCCGCAACGAGCCACGCCCAGGCTCAAGGACTGAGAGAACGCGCAGCCGCACTCGTGAAGCTTCTGAATCGCGAGGCCGATCTGGTGTTCGGTACATCCGCCCAGCAAAACGATCACCTTCTTCTCCTGTTCCCATGTCTCCAGAAGATGCCGGTATTTACCCCTCTACTAAGAGAGAAGCAGCAACAAATACAGACAACTTTGAAGACGAACGATTTTATAAGGTGGACGTTGCCTCTCCAGTAGCCACTGAGTCTGTTGCAAGTGGTCGTACCAACCGCAGTCGGGCAAAGGCTGCGGCAAGCAAGACTAGGTCGTCATCAAAGCATGCTCGCCGTGCAGAATCCCCTGAAGGCGCTCCACGCGCTCGAAGCAGAGCTACCAGCCGTACATCCAGTCGACGCCCAACGGATGATCGTGGCCGAAGCGCGACCAGAGGCGAAACCTCCGCGGTTCGTTCCCCTGGATCTCCTCAAGCTTTCTTCCGTGAGGAGGCCACTGCCGCCGGAGATTATGAGCCAGTCCGCCCACGTCAACGAAGCTCCAGTCGTCGAGCAGGTGAGAGGGAGAGGGGCACCAGCAGTCGAAGAGAACAGTCCCCTGATCGTCGCATGCCACGTGACCGATCCATGAGCCGCAAAGCCGCTTCTGCCATGCGCGAGAACAGTCGAACGCGCACTCACGTGCGAGATGGTTCCCCCGAGCCTATTCCAGAGCGCGTTACTGAGAGCAGTAGACCTGGTTCGCGCCACTCAAATGTTTCTGGTCGCTCTGGCCATCTGTCACGGGCCACCACACTTTCCAGGAAAGAACAAGCTGCCAGAGATCTAGAGGAGAGAAGACTGTCTCTCGCTCGACGACCCTCAGCTCCAATCATTCCTCATCCTGGTGATCTCGCCATGCGACCCATTCCTGTCGAGCGTTCGCACACCGATGATATGTTGAACACTCTGTCAATGTACCGGGACCCCATTACAAGAAGCCAAACTGCAGATCCCGAGATTTCCAAGAAGTATTCGCCTACAAATCGGTTGCCTGTTAGTGCAACCTCTACCACTTCTGTGTCTATTGGCTTGCCCGCCAATCCCCGAGCGATGCGTCATCCTCGTTACATGAGCGCTGACCCGAACGAAAGAGATGATATCCCAGCGGTTCCCACAATTCCAGACAATCTCCAATTCACCCATGAACCAGATCAGATGCAGCAAGACGATCTTGGTCCACTCCTTCCGGCAACCACCTTTGGCCAATCGGGCACCCCAACCCGCTCAGCATCTGCTCCTCCAGAGGACATCTCACCATCGAATGTGGCTCCACGTATTTCTCCAACCTTCCCCCTGGGCAGGCGTGGATCGGTGGGCACTCGTGGCCATGCTAGGATGAACACTTCTCCTGAGATCCTGCCACCAACCAACTACAAGCGAGTCAGCCCTCCTCCTATCACAGCCAGCATCGATGAGACCATCCACGAGAGTCAGGTCGTCATTCTCGAGCATGATGACAGTGCCCCGCCTCTTCTCTCTGAGCTTCAGCACCTTGCTACTCCGCCGCCTCCACCTCCTCCACCACTCACCCTCAACACATCACCAAGCAGTGTAGGCATGATCAACATCGCCATTGAAGAGAATCCGGCAGAGAAGCTCCAAGATGTTTCTCCCACCGCCCCATCCGCTCCTGCCCAAGCTAGCTCACCTCAATCCCATCGTCGCGGCCGTGGTAGTGTAAGCGAGAATCTGGGCATGACATTCAAAAGGGTGACTGAGCGCATGCGTAGCACGAGCCGCTCCCGCAATAAGTCCCCTCCAATGATGCGCCAGGAGATCTCTCCCTACGAAAGCGTACCGGAATTCTCATTCCCTCGTAGCGCGACCGCAAAGTCTCCAATTGAGGGCAACATCGATGATTCACGCTTCAGCAAGTTTTCGCCTCCTCCACCTCCCCCACCGCCTATGCCCATGGAGCAGGCTATCTCACCCATTGAAGGCAACAACCAACCCTTCTACAGACATCCCAAGGAGGTTCGCGCAAACATGCCCCCCGAGCAACTTCAGGCCGGTGTTTACGGATCTGTTGAGACTCCCATGATCTAAGGCATTCTTTGATCATACTTATTCGTACATTCTCGCATCCCTTCATATATATTTGCGATTCTTCTCTCTCCTTCGCCCGCCTAATCATCCTTCTTACTATATCAACTGAGACGACCTTTACGACCATTTAGCACCATACCATATCATATCGTACCTTCCTACTGTCTTTCATCCTTCCTCATCTCCTCATCATTGTTGTTCAGCGTAGCATTGTTACCATTGTTAGTATCATTAGCGGGTTCTCATCATTGTAGCAGAAGGAAGCGTTCTATTATTTTCTTAAGATAAGATTTGGATTGGACATTTGGCTTCCATGCGCTTCGCGGCGGAAATGTCGATACCCTTCAACATTCTTCGTTTCTCATCCCATTATATCTCCCTTCATTCTGCTCCCAAAAACAGCGGAAGAGGAACAAATACTCGCTATTTGATTTGCTTGGACGATATCTTGGCACTTTTATTTGCATTTGTCTTTCTTGCGATTGCATTTTTTTGCTTCTTAAAATATTTTGGATTCTGTACATGGTGGTTTGGTGTAAGAGTTGAAGGCTCTGAAGGCTGGGTCGTAGCATGTTTGGTGGAATCATGAACCGACAGACTTGTGAAGCTTAAGATGAACGGAAGACCAGGGCAATATGCGCCCTGCGTATTGGAGGAAAGAGCTAGGAGATTTTCTCTTTCATATAATGTACATTCTTGCCGTTCAGCGTTATATTCTTTCCTGGCTCGAGTCTCACATCTCTGCTCCTACTCTGAACGGCTCTACTTATCTCTCTATCTCTTCGTGTCGCCACTCCTTTGCTCAGACACCACCTCCGTCTCCTCAAGCGACAAGTATGTGTACCAACCCATCTCCTCGCATTTGGGTAGTTGTAGCTTTAATTCCCTTCATGGGAATGAAAACGACATTGGGCCTTCTCCAAACTTTATACCAAAGACAAGCGCCTCACGGCAAAAAGTCATTTGTTCCTTGCGTCCCCATTTATTTTTTTCCTTATCTGTATAATTCACTTCGTGTCTCTCCTTACTAGGACCTTTTTGTGGTTTGGAGGGTTATTGTGGGGTAGTGGTAATGCGGTCCTTAGTCAGACCATAGTCGGTCGAGCGAGATAGTAGTATAGCAAATTGATCATTCCTTAGAACACTTTCCGTTCATGTATGCTTGGTTGTTTCGAAGCATGTTCGTATTTGTGAGATGACTGATGGTTTTCTTAATTAGGCTATGTGACTCTCATGCTACGATAAAGTCAGGAAACAAGCAAGCATTTGAACCCACCAAACATCCCTTAAAAGGTGTACAACTTGTCTAAATTTCGGCCCCTTGAAGTAAACAATACTGAGTACACCGTAGGTAATTTATTTAGTCCTTTGCCTAATTAAAGCCAACATTGCTGGTGGGAAGTTGATTAAATACCTGATAGCTTAGATCCCGAGATTTCTGCGGCGCAAGTGCCTGAACAGCATCTCCTGGATCCCTCAAGCCAGATGAACGGGTTCTCACTTGACTATTGCCTAATTTGATTGCTCACATCATATCAAGACCAAGGGTTTATCAGTTACCGAGTAAATCTACTCGATATATCTAATGCTTTTATTCAGTTGCCGCACCTGGTCTAACGATTGCCCCCAATTTTCTTTCCGTCTTTTGATTTTTCTGGTACCAGGGGAGTCCACACTCTCCCAAAACTACTAAATAAGCAAACACTGACATAAAAACCTCTACAATGATGTGAAGTGCGAAACCCTTTCCATGGTTAACATTCGGCAAGCTGGGCTTAGCTTTCTTGCCGTAATCGGTCCAAAAGGAGTGAAGGTTCCATAGTCAGATTTATTTTTCGGACTGGATTATACTATGACACGTATATTATTTTTAAAGGACCACCCACTGAAGTACTACGCGGCCGTGCTACCAGTAGCCAGAATGCAAACGTATACTTTATTCGAAAGCTGAGAACTCATAGGCGTACAGGGTTAAACGCAGGACACTGCACATTGTTTACCATGTAACAAGCGCTCCATTCAAATACGTCAAACGCAAAGAACGAACATATTGTGTGAACACTAGATCGTGGGAAAGGAACATATTGTGCGAAAACATGTCTAGACCGTTTGTCAAGTGCGAATGTGGTCGGACCATCACGGTACTCGATTGGTTGGAGCATCCATCACGGTCTTCACACAATGAGCATCACAAGCTCCAAAAAGAGATGCAGCCCACCAATCAGTAGTAGTGAGCTTTCGCCTATTGTTGAAGGTCTGGTACAATAGCTTTGGACCGATATTCGCCGCGAAATCGAACATAAATCTGCGGCCTGCTGTGCTTTCTCATCCATATCATTTCTTACTTTCTCAAACCATTCAGATATAACTTTTTATCTACTTCGGACATATTCAACGCCAAAACACACATATATCTCTAGAATACAGGCGAAAACATGGCTACAACCACATGTCTCAATATACCAACTCACACACACCCATCTACCCCCTTACTTACTCTCACATCCCCCTCGTTCCCAACGGAGCTCATCCTCAACACAATACAACAACTTCCCTTCAACGACGGCAAATTCATCTCCACGCTCTCTAAAGTCAACTTTAGACTCCATGCAGTCCTCAAAAATTACGAGTATTCCCTCATGAAGGCCATCATGAAGAATGAGCTTTTTCATGCTCGGATTGACTTTCCCTGCGATGACAAGACATTTGGGTTTGCGTGGCTGGCCGAGTGTGTCAAGAGATATGATGTGATCGATGATGTTATGATGGTTATGATTTCGAAAAGAAATTGCTATGCCGTGGAGGAGCATAACATGGCACTGGTGAATGCGGGCTTCTTGCTGCTCTATCAATTGGTTGCGATCGGTAAGTTTTCAATGAGGGTCTCGCATGTATAACGATGTCATATCCTTATATCTGTATTCTTGCTTTCAATGCTAACACCAAGCATAGAAGACCATGATTCTAAACTTGGCTTCATCAATTCTTTACCCCGAGATCCCCTCACGGCCATATTTCTCGCTCTTCACCACGCCACTCTAACAGCCCGTTACCACGGCACAGGATATATCCACCAAAGCACCTACGGCCGCTTCATGGACGTCAATCAAATGTCTCTCCGCAACCAGATAGAATTTGCGTTCGCGGAAGCCGCCCTCAACCTCGGCCCCAGCTTCATTAACGACATCCTCCTGCACCCCCAAGAATCTAACGCAGAAACTAAACTCTTGAATATCTACCACCACTTCAGTGATCACGAATGGGACTTCCCCGGCTGGGGTGACGGCCATGGAGAGTTTATGCCGCCGATGACACATGGGCCAGAGGTAGATCCGCAGTCGAAAAAGATGGGCCTCTTTACTGCGGTGCTGGAGCATTTGGCAGAGTTGATGGAGAAGCCGGTTGAGGAGGTGAAGTCGAGGATTGAGGCTCAGACAGATTTGCCGAATCATTCGTTGGCAAATATTGGGTTGTGGGGTAAGGAACGGTTGCTTCAAAGGTTGGATTTGGAGAATTAGAGGTCTCCAGCGCTGAATTGCATGTGCAGTGGAACTATAGGGATGTAATTACTACCGCATTTGGGGTGCTTGCATGGGTGGTAGTCTGGAAAGACGGAGTTGGGGGAAGGGGTGCATTTCACAGACTGGGATATTACTGTGTCGGGCAGTGTGCTCAATAGCTGATGTAGACACGGGATAGAGATGGCTACTCTAGATGTGTTGTAACATTTTCTAATGTTGACATTTATGAGATTTCAGGATATACATCGGTTCTCCTCAACAACGGCACCTCTCTTCTAACTTTTTCCACGTACTCTAAATCAATTTCCGCAACGGCAATCTCCCCCTCATCCAGTCCTCTCCCCTTCTCATCTTCCTCACCGCCCAACTCAGCAACTACCTTCCCCCACGGATCAACAATCATCCCATGCCCGTAACTCCTCCTCTTCTTCTCTCCATCCTTATCATGCACACCCACCTGCGCCGCAGCAATGACATAGCTTTGCGTCTCAATCGCCCTAGCCCTCAGCAAAGTCTCCCAATGCGCCTTTCCCGTTGGCACAGTAAAAGCCGAAGGGTACGTCAAGATCTGCGCGCCACGTCTCCTCAACGCGATTGCCGGTTCCGGGAATCGTAAATCGAAGCAAATCAACAGACCAATTTTGCCCAGGGGAGTGTCAAACGGGTCTTCTATTCGTGTGCCGCGCTCTACAGAGTTTGATTCTTTAAGTATCGGCCCATCTTTAATCTCGACGTCAAAAAGATGCAATTTCTGATACCTGTGCATGATTTCCCCCTTCTCGTTAATCCAAAGTAGCGTATTCTTCACTTTCTTTCCATCGGCGGTAGGTTCATGGACGCCGACGTTAATGGCAAGTTTGTGCTCTCGAGCTTCTTTTTGGAGACCTAGCACAAATTCTGAGGTTTCGACGGGCTTGCAGAGGGAGATTGTGCTGGAAGCGTTGCTGGCGATATAGTCGGAGGCTTCGGGGAGGAAGAGCGTGGAGGCCCCCTGGGCGGCGGCTTTGCGGATGAGATTTTGACATTGGGAGAGATTGTGGGTCATGGATTGGGTGGAGCGGAGTTGACCTATCGCCTTGGGGGGCGAGAAAGATTAGTTCATGGATGGTTACAATGTGTTTGTGGATGTGCTCCGTGAAGAAGTGTTAACATGGTACTTGATTCGGTTGGTCTGCTTTGGATTTCTCAAGTACAGAAGAATTGGATTGTATTATCCGTTTCAAAACGCGGTGTTAGTCGAGATAGTGTACAGGGTAATTGTTGCAGCCGCTTAGTGATGGAGTACATGCAGTACCTTGTCAACACTTGAGCTCCCCAACAGCCATGTCGCGAAGAGGTCATGTGAGGACTGAAGGGGCGCACTTACTGCTAGAGGCATCTTGAGAGCTCCCATGAGGAGAATTAAAGGGATGAATAATTGTTGAATGCAATTTGGATGGAGAAAGTCAGTCCTCCATCTCTAGTCGCACGTCATGTCGATAGGAACGACTAGGCCGAAACGGGTAAGAAGTGTTGCCGGCGAACTGTAGGACTGAATGCGGTATCTCTATGGTTTCCCGTGGATTAAAGGCCTTGTGTAACAGACGATTCAAGGCAAATGGCACATCTCGTGATGCCAGTCTCGTTTTTCTCACCCCATTGCCCGTATCCAGCAAGCCACCCAGCTTGCGTCAGCGCACCCACACCCACCTCGACAATGTAGCTCTGGAGAAGGATCCCGAGTGCACGGGCCCCGGCGACGTTTGTTTCAACCTAGCACCGCGGCTTTCTATACAGCATTGCGTGGCCACTAGAGGCCACACTCGACAGTTGGCAGCTAGTGGAGCTCTTTTACAGGCCTTGTGGAATCGAGGCATCGAAACACAGCGCGCTACTACATCCTCGGCTCCCAAAGCACCCTTCAGGACACGCAGTTCGCACCTACCACACACTCCTAGTCCCCGCCCGGCCTTACTTTCTACGTACAACCTCACCCTCGTCCGCTCTGGCCCCTTGCACTCCCGAGCCATGAATGGACCCAGACGGAGAACAACACCACGGTGATCGCCAGTAAAGCTCTCTCTACACTTGAACACCAGCTTAGAAGCGTGGAGGAACGGGACCCAGCGCCATGAGTGGGAAGAACTGGTGGAGCAGCGCCATATCAGGCATTGAGTCGCGCTTGGATACTATTCTCGCCGAAGATGATCAGGCCAGCGCGAGATCGAGGGCTGCAGATGCGGCGGCTAAGCAGGAAGCTGCCGAAAAGGCAGCGACAGAGAAGCAGCTCTTACAACCAGAACAAGGTGGGTGGTCTTATCCACTTATGCTCCTAAACAGGGCCGGAGTCTTGTGGTGAATTGAGGGTAAGCTAACAACTATACAGCATCACGAAATTCCTCTCGAAGCAGACCCAATTCTCGGTTGCAGGACCGCCTCGCAAAAGCTGTAAATAAGGGTACGGAACGAGCAGAGTCCAGGGCATCGTCAGATTTTGGGTCACGACCAGATAGCCCTGCGTTGCGCAGCCCTGGTGTGGCTGCGGCAGACACAGGCAGGACAAGCGTTGATTCCAAGGCCTCAGAGTCTGTAGCACAGGAGGTCGCGCCCGCCAGCAAAGAGGACAAGGATGGCAAAGAGGAAAATGAGGACAAGGAAGAGCCTAGGAAATCGGGAGACGCAAAACTCGATGTCTCCCCGCGGCCGTCTACTGATGTTCCGGCGGCATCTTCACCAGCTGCATCTGTAGTTTCTGAGCAACCAGCTGCAGCAGCCATACCTACAATGACCATGTCCATACCTTCTATCGTCAGACCACAGACTACTTCCCCTCGTCCGTCACTCGACAGTTCCCCCTCCTCCCGCCCATCTATTGATATCTCCACGCCGGCGGAGCCCGAAATCACAACTATTCGAGACCCCGAAATCCTCGCAAGTGAGCTCTCCATGCTCCAGAAAATGCATGATGACACACTCCGCGAACATCGTGAGGAGCTGAACTCACACCTTGAACGCATCGATGCTCTGCAAACTAAGCTCACCTACCTCTCCCAGCAGTTGGCTACATCTTCTAAAGCGGTATCAACGGATTCAGAAACCACACCGGCGGACAAAAAATTGGCAGAGAAGGATGCGCAGATTGCTGCCCTAATGGAAGAAGGCCAGAAGCTATCTAAAACCGAAATGAAGCATATGACTACAGTCAAAAAGATGCGCGTAAAGGCCCAAGAGACGGACAAAGAGATCACCATTCTTAAGCAACGGCTGAGCAAGGCCGAAAAGAGCATTTCAGAGCAGTCAGAGAGGGCAAAGCGCGCAGAAGCAGCCGAAAAGGCGGCTCAAGAGAAGCTCAAAATCGTAAGCAAGATTGAAAAGGATATCGATATCATACGGGCAGAACGGGAAGAGGCTGGTCTCACCATTACCGAACTTCGCAAACAATTGACCGAAGCATTATCGAGGGCGGATGATGCAGAGAAGAGGGTAAAAGCTGGTGCCCTGGAGGCTGAGAAGAGAGTTACTGCCTCCCTGAAAGATGACATTGACAATCTTAAAATTGAGAAGAAGCTTGCCGAAGATCGTGCAAAGAGGGAGCTACAGGACGCCAAAGAGGAGGCCGCTAGGCAACAAGAGAGAGCTAAGGTCGCTGAGCTTGAACTACGCGGCGAGATAGCTGTAAGGATCTCCCTCCTACGATAGCGAAGTCATACTAATCAGACTATTCAGAATCTTGAAACGAAATTAGAGCTCCTCCGTAGCCGCTCTGAAGAAGTCACCTCCTCAGCAACTGGAGACTCTCAAGCAAAGCTTCTCCGCCAGATCGAAACCCTCCAAACGCAATATTCTCTCGCTTCCGAGAATTGGCAAGGTATTGAAAGTACATTGACATCTCGGGTGGCGGCTCTTGAGAAGGATCGTGATGAGACTGCCAAGCGGGAGTCAGACATCAGACGCAAAGCTAGGGAGATCAACTCTAAGGCGCGTAGACTAGAAGATGAACTCGAAACCATCAATGAGCGTGCGCGAACCCTCGAACAAGACCTTACTGAGCAACGCACATCATCGCAGAAGCTACAGGCCCGCCTAACACAGGCAGAATCTGCGGCAGACGATGCTAGAGCTGATCTTGAACGAGAGAAGAAAATAATGGAAGCAGATTTCCAGCAGCGGCTTGAGGACGAAAAGAACAAGTGGAGGATGGAGCTATCATCACAAACTGTGCTCTCCGATGCGAACCATCTCCGCGCCGACTCGCCTTCAGCATCGAATCGGAGGCATTCTCCTGATCCTTCAGGCTATGCTAGTAGAAGAGCACCGCCTCGATCGATTACCATGGGCATGGATCTGCCTCTCACCCCAATGGATCGTATGCTAGACGAGGCACGTCGGCCATCCAGCTCCCGCCAGAAGTCCACGCCAAGTACTCGCACTCCTGAAATCGGAACGCCGCAACGCCAAGACTCCATACCTTCAGGTTTGTCAAATATTAACGGCACGAGTGTCTCAAATACGCCTTCCATCCATCAGTTCGACCCTGATGAAACCTTTGAGAGTATAGGTTCACCTCAAGTCACAATCAACGATATGATCTCTGTCTCGACTGTTGGCGCAGGACCTTCTGTTCAGCTAGTTGAGCGCATGAGCGCAGCCGTTCGACGTCTTGAGTCAGAGAAGGCTACGTCAAAGGAGGAAATGGCACGTCTCATTGCACAGCGGGATGAGGCCCGAGATGAAGTCGTGACTCTGATGCGAGAAGTTGAAGATAAACGCCTGCAGGATGAGAAGGTGGAGAAACTTGAGAAGGAAATGAGAGCAATGGATGAGCGTTACCAAACTACGCTAGAAATGCTTGGCGAGAAGAGTGAAAGGGTGGAAGAACTAGAGGGTGATGTTGCTGATTTGAAGAAGATTTACCGGGATTTGGTGCAGACGATGCAATAGAGGTAGCCAGATCACTGTCTCAACATTACTGCATAGCGTTTACCAGGAGTCAGTCTATGGGGAGACTGGGGTTTGGTGTTTGTTTGATGGATATTCCATGAATTCAATCTACGAAATTTACAGTCTATACCCTAACAACTTCTGTACAATATATTTGACACGGTGTGTCGCTCTCCAAAGGGTTTGTGTAGACTGTTAGCTAACTCTGTGCAATAGCGTGGCGTCATGTGCTCAATAGGTCCATGAGCTGGAAAGTTTGGGATGCAGGGTCTGTGACTCACAGGCACGTCCACACCTACATTTACGCTCTCAAGTATGATCCTTATTCCAGTAGGGTCGAGCGGCTTCAAGTGGCTTCGATGGCCCGAGCTTTACAGTGTAAGAGTATCCATGGATATCTACAGGTAGTGGTGTGCTTAGGTAATATCTGTAGCTTCTGACCGCCCGGCAGAATAATACTGCCTCGGCGGCGGCGGGACCAATTCCCCTCACAGCTTTAAGGAAGCGTACAGTTACAATTTTGGTATCCAAGAGAGCTTTGGCTGTAAACCTCCAACTCAAAATGTCTGCCATCGAAGAAGCCAAATCAAAATTCGCTATACACGAAGCCTGTCGCGAAGGCCAAAGTACGCTTCCCACCACCAATAAGCGTCACCAAGAAAAGACGAGTAGTTTCCTACAAACATACTGACTTGCTTTCCAGTATCAAGAGTCGAGTCCCTCCTCGCCGCCAACCCCAAACTCGCCAACCTTCGCGACGATGATGACCGCCTACCCATCCACTGGGCCGTATCCTTCAACCACCTCCCCATCGTACAGCTCCTCGTGCAAACCAAGAACTTCGACCCCGACGCGACCGACGGGTCTGGCTGGACACCCCTCATGATGGCATGCTCACGCAAAGATGCAGAGGCCATTGTCGACTTACTACTAAGCAAAGACGCCGACGTAAACACCAAAAACACAAACGGCCAAACCGCCCTACACTTCTGCGCCTCAAAACAAAACCTCGACATTGCACGCACCCTACTCTCCCAGAAACCCCCAGCATCTGCCCGCATAAAAGATCGAAGGGGTCAATTACCGCTGCATCGTGCTGCGGCGGTAGGCTCCGTCCCCATGATGAAGGAATTACTAGACAAAGGCAAGTCGCCGCTAAACGCGACGGATGTGGATGGTATGACGGCATTGCATCATGCGGCGAGTGAGGGACATGGGGATGCAGCGCTGTTGCTTTTGGTTTCGGGGGCAGAATTCGATAAAAAGGATGGAGAGGGGAGAACGGCGTTAGAGTGTGTGCCGGATGAGAAGACGAGGAGGTTTATTGTTGGGGCGGCAGAGAGGGAAGGGGTGGATCTGGAGTAGAGGCAAAGGCGATTGATGATATGTGCTATGATACCCAAGATGTATAATGAATATTTGGAATAGTAGATAGAGCTTGAAGCCAAAGCTGCGGAGGCATGTTCTGGTCACAAGACGAAGATCAGTGTAATAACAGACACCGAAAAGATACATTGCCCATCTAGTGATGGAAAATAGATGCTGGACCTCTGTGCAACCCAGAGAACATCAGAGATGAGCGTTAACGTCTTATCCACCATCTTTGTTGGCTTCAAGGTGATACAGTTCCAGACTATAGAATAAAGTATATAGCATATATTATCCAGTTCTTGACTAAATTCTATATGAATACAGGAGAACCTGTTAGCTTTAACACCTTCCCGATTTCCTACTTCCCTAAACTTCTCGCGGGAGAATCCATCGATGAAACCAGGACGATTTTAGCTCCAGGTGCGGCGCAGTTGGGACGGCTTCAGTGACCCTCGGTCTTTGTTAGCTTCGAATCCGAAAAGCAGTGCTGATTTTGAACCGGCTTTAAGGTTTTTACTTGGCTTCAAATACATAAACGCTGGTCTTTGGTGCAAGTCGCGGCAGGGGATAGTAAGCAAAGAGAAGTGTCAAATTCAGCACTGGATTTTAGCTGTCCAATTAATAGTTATGGACTACTATACGCAATTGAAACTCTTCACTATAGTCTCCAGCCTCTGCATCGCGGTGTCGCTTATTTCAACAGCTACCATATTGTTAGAAACTGAGGCTGGCGGGCACAACTGGAATTGAGCCAAATATCAAACCATTACAAACACGTCTTTCACGTTCACCATTGAATTTCTCTCGCCACTCGCTCAAGCAAATTTTGGTCTTCACCTACGCGCACAAACAAACAACCTAATTTTACTCTCCTATATAATTACTTTAATTTGACACTCCTTTCACCCTAAGACGCCGACGGGCCGCCAGCGATAGCTCAATGGAAAGAACGCCTCACTCTCAAATCCGCACCGCAAAAAGAAAAATCCCCATAAACACCTTTCCCCCCTCCCAAAAAATAGGGAAACATAATCACCTTTAAGCCCACAAAAAAATCGAGGTCAAAGTTCTGAGCGCAAAAACAAAAGCTGGTGTGACAATATGGAAAACAGGGAGGCCAATCTGAGAGGATCAGGCGCTTAGGGAGCAAGGACGCTTTAAAATTTTTGTTTTTGGTGATGGGTTCGAATGAGTTTATTTTGGTGTCTTTTGCGTCTTTTGACGGGGCCTAGAAAATCTAGGTCTTCTGGCTCGTTGTCAGTGAGAGGGTCGTTTGCTTGCTGCCGTATCTCTTTTGCTCTCCGCCCTTTCACTGAAGATATATACATCTCGAGAATTACACCAAACCACAGGACCTCACACCGTCTTACCTCCCTTTTATCTTCTTCCGTACGTGCATTCAATGAGATACATACATGCATATGCATCTGCAGGTCGAAAAGCAAATCGGTGGCACAAGAAGCTTAAGTCAACCTCGTGTGTCACAGTGATTCATGCACATGCATCCTTTCATATATTCTCATAGCGTGGGAAAGACCAAACGCGAGGCTTCAAGTTGAATAATCCTCAATACCCAGCTTTGTGGGCTTCTATGCCTTGAAATCTAGACTATAACTCTTCAACACCATGTCGACCATGGCAACCAGCGCGCAGGGCGACAATCCTCCATCGTTAGATGCAGTCGAGTTTCGCAAGTATCAGCGCATTGTCGTGTACGCGGGAGCAGGCGTCTCTACCGCGGCCAACAGTAGGTGCCTTGCCACTCGTGGTAGCTAAGAGACTTATCTACTCTACTGTCACTGATTTTACTGACCACGATGGGTTGCCCTACCAATTTGGTGGGCGCCACCTCTTTCATACGAGCACGTACGACAGACCAGATGCACTGAAAAATTGTCACGACGTTCTCCATGTAGCACAGCCGGCCACTTGCGCCGCATGTACACGTAGAATATTGATGGACTAGTGGGAGCCTCTCACATCTCGTCCTTAAAGTCCCGCTCTGCCCCCTATGGCCGACGACTATCCAGCTCTATAGAATCATTCACCATATTTTTTGTACCGTATGCTCTATTGTTCGCCCTATTCGGCTTGCCCGCTTTGTTAGCAAACAGTGTGCTATTTGCCCCGATTTGCGTACTAAAAGACGATATCCGAGAGGTCTGCGGCAGGCAAAGAACAAGCCATGGCACCTTGGTGGCTCAGGTGCTTTTCTGTGATGCAAAGTTTCGTGATACTTTGGTAAAAGGGTTTGGCAACTTGGGAGACCTGTATTTATTTCCGCGCTTTCCTGCGACACGGAAGGATAGAAACAGTTGAGGCTATCAACGACGACACGAGGGGCAGCTCTGTACTTGCATATCACATCTTTCATGCCGTGGAAATCTCGGGAAATAAGCTATCTGGTTATCAATAGCCTTCCTATTAGCGATGTTGACTTCAATCACTTGAAGGACGAAAGAAAGCATCCGGAATAGACAACATGCCTGACGTAGGATATCGGGTGTACAGGTGTACACCCAGATGAATAGCGGATTTCTTGCTATACTGGGTTCAGCACCAGACATCATCATAATGTGAGTTTTAGAAATGCATGCTTTCGAGATACGGTATAAGTTCGTGGAGAAGGTGATTATCGCAGGCTTTCAAGGTCCCTCTGACTTCCTCGATTTTGGGCACTCCCAAAATGCTTACTTTGTCCTTGCGGATGTCACCTGAATTTAAGGGGATTAACTTTCGAAAATCTTGACAGATTCTAAGAGATATTTGGTGCCTTCAAAGCTGCACTTATTTCTCGAATTCCCCGCGGCATGAGAGCACATATATCAAAATAAGCAATCACCATGCGGAAATATACACATCACAGCGCCTTCCAAGTAAATAATTACAGTATTATTGTATTATCCACCGGAACTCCGCAAACCTATCACTCAGCCACGCATCATTCAACTATATATCCATTTATCCCTAAAACTCCCTACCGAAACTAGATATCCGAGGAAATAATAGATGCCTGTCATTACCAGGCTTATTTGTTGTCCAATATAAACATTAAGTGAGTGTATGAAGCGGGTATCGTATCGTATCGTCGAGATGTCGTGTAGCATAGTATCGTAGAGATGTATTTAAAAAGAAAAGGTAAACCAAAGAAATATGGCCTTTGTCGTGTTCCACAAGAGCCGGGGGTATCAAGAAGTAAATGAAAATCAGTAAATGAGTGGCTTTATAGGACGCAGCGTAGTGCAAAAGAGTGAGGGGATTACAGCTCCTTCGGAACTTAGGGTGAAGGGCTGCGGAAATCCGAAAGATGATTGTAAAATCACACCCCTGAGTGTATCTTCGCCTCCAAGGCTTTCGTGTTGAGGAATAACCCAGATGTCAAGTGCATCCTACGGTAGTTTGTTGGCTTCAACTAACTGTAGGAAGAAGACTTTGATCAGAGCCCTATGGCGTTTTGTTGGCTTGGGCTGGGTATGTCCAGGTGATAGGGCAGTGGCATAGGAAGCCTTTAAATCCTTTCATGGGGTTGAACCGGTCGTGCAACAGTTTCATCGATCGCGTCAAAACTAGCCCTACGGCTCTCATCTCCAAGATCGCCAGACTGGGGTCCGAATTCCTTCTGCCGAAGCTCCCAGCTGCCCACTCGCTCATGCCCCCTTTTTGCGTCTTTAGAGTCGCCAGCGCCAAAGCTCACGATACCTGCTGGAGCGACTGCATTCTTGGGCAGACTGAGATCGGCATCAGATGCGAGTTTAGCAGAGCCTTTGAAGCCGCCAAGTTCGGACTTCTTGCCACGAGCAACGCGGTGGAAGCGCACACCTCCCAAGAGCATTGCGGCTGCGAAGAGGAGGCCAGCGACAGCAAGGGTAACAATTGCGCCAATAACGCCAGCTACAGTGGGTGAGACCTTGCCTTTCTGGTTTTTGCCGTTGCCAGAAATGATAGTGAGTCCTGAGCCGTCGACGCCTGTGCAGAACAGTGAGTACGAGTTGCATCCATCACACCAGTCAGCAACCGTATTAGTCATGATCCTGCTCATCCTGTCCTGAAACTCGGGCCAATTAATTTCTATGGATGGGCCGTTCCTAAACATGGGATACGCAGTGATGTTACCTCCGTAGTCTGTGCCATTGATAAAGCCGAATCGCACCCAGAGGTCCTCAAGATTGCTAGGAAATGAGGTGTTGGAGCCAGCGGTAAAGAGCTCGAGAACAATAGATGACGCAAAGGATGGAATGCCGTGAAACCTGGTAGTTGAATAGCTAACCTCCATGAGAGAGAAAAGAGAAATCATAGGATCTTGCTCGCCAAAGAGGAAGGTGATTGGGTCGGAGCGGCCGTTGGTAACATTGCCCTGATTGTCTACAATTTTCTGGAATTGGCCTAGGATGAGTGCTGCAAGGGTCTTCCCAGCAATGGCATGCTGATAACCAGACGCGGTATCCGAAGAAGTGTTTCCCCAAAGATACCAAGCTTCCATGTTCGCAAGATTTCGGAGCTTATCATACACGCCAGCCATTGTTGTGTCATTCAACAGCCTATCACGGGCGTCTGGATTGTGCATTATGGCGTATTCGAGGTAATCATAGATTTCGAGAGCATACGAATAGTCACTGATAACGATATTAGTACCCAGTTAACGAGGTCTCAATGTATTGAGTCCGCTCCGACAATGGAGGACTTACAGTTCTTCCTCCTTGAGATTGCCCTCGAACCAATCCAGATCTAGCGCTGCATAAAAGTCTTTATTCTCAGCCTTGGTTTGCCGAAATTCGTCAGTCGTGAAGTACATCATAGCCTCCCGCTGAGAACCCGGGCAATTCAGATTGCCTGCAATGTAGATGCTCTGTGGATCGTACTGGCCCACAGTCTGCACTCTCCCATACTGATAGCCATTCATTGGGAAATCAATTGCGGTGCCATTGGCTAGAAGACCGGTTCTGTCAGCAAGCGGGCCTGTGCCGTTGATGATGGCGTAGGGTGGGTACAGTCCTTGCATGAAAGCCTGGGCGGCTGAAGCGAGATAAGGCATGTCGATGGTTTGAATCAACATTTGGTCTGGGTTCAGAATGTCGGGCGACATGCCTGGAATTTGTTGAATGCCCAGGCCAGCGGGTCCGTCAATTTCGTTAATGTATCTAGTTCTGAAGTTCTGCCCTAGATGGTACATCTGTTGAGCACCCAAAGCGGTTAGGATTTGAGTTCCAGGCTTAAGTGAGGGAGTTCTTTCGCCCGTCCTAACAAATACCACGGAGCCGTGGACATGGTAATTAGAGATGGTATTCGCCGCATTTGCCAGCGAGGCCGTGGCCACGACTACGAGGAGGTGGGCGAACATGATGTGGGAAGGGCTGGCCGGTGTCACTCTGCAGAAGAAGCGCAGAAAGAGGAAGAGGCACGAGGCTGGAGAGGAAAGAGACGGGACGGGACGGAATCAGGAGGTACTTAACCTCTGAATATGCTGGGCCTCATTCACGCGATCGCATGCAGCAGGCTCTGCGTTTGGCTCGGGGGCATAAGTCCAACGTCTTGGTGGGGTCTTAGAATGCTTCTCGTTAGCACAAAGAGGCGTGCGGGCCGGCTGCTTGGAACCTGGCAGTGGACAAGCTGTGGATAGCTCGGGAGAGCTCCAGGATGCTAAGAGGCTGGGATCAAACCAAAGAGCTTCCTATAGCTTCCAGCTCGCGGGGTAACTGCAGCTTGCCGCCCATTGTGAGTGGCTCTGTTATCAATAAGCCCACCCAGCCATCCAGCCATCCAGCCATTCAACCGTACGTAGATACATAAAGGCTGACTGACGCTGCTGCCGCGGTATCTAGAGTAGAGTATGTCGTGATCATCAGAACAACAAGACAAGCCCTAAATACATTCCGCCCGTCATCTCTGTCGCATTCACGCATTCCACGTCCAGCAATTGGATGGCTCATTTGCAGCTTGTGTCGTTGAGTGTCTCTGTCTGGTGGCGTGGGGACCTCGGGGAGCTGGCGAGCTCAATCAGGCCGTGCCCGTGCCCGTATTCGGGATCGGCAAGAACGACTCTAAGGTGTCAGCCACGCTAAACGGCTTTGGGCTAGCTTCAATACCCCCGCAACTTTGCCAATATGTCGCCATACAATCAAACTCTCATATCAAAGCTGCATCACGTCACGAATCCTCTGCTGGGTCCATCTCCCGACTAGGCACAATCGCACATGTGATAGCGAGCCGTCAGTACGCTTGCTTGTACCTGCATCTCCAAAAATCTCTCAGCCTTGCCATGGACATACATACATACATACGTCGTGCAAATCCCGCCGTACACTTTTACTTAAGGCGGGGTACTGTACTGTACGCTGGGAATGGTACAAGATCCAGGTTGCAGGTGGGATGTGTGCAGCTATATGTCGGCGAAACGAGCTGGCCACCGGCCTGCTCGGGCCATCTCTCTTACACTTGTCAGCTATCAGCAATGCCGCCCTAGCACTCGGCGTGAGCTTGCATACAAGGTCATCAGCATTTACTCTTCGAACAAGGGCTCCATGCACAGCAGCGAGCTCGGAACCCAACAATGCTTCTTCATAAACTTTGTCTAAACTTCAATTAAAAATATTGTATCCTTGGCATACATAAAAATGTTAGGCTAAGACAACAGAGCTAGAGTAGCAAACAGTAACCTAACAGTGAAATGTTTTTCGATTAAACGTTCCGCTCACAGCGAGCGGCTATTGCTACAATGACTCCACGTTTTCTGTGGCCAATTACGACCAGGCTCGATTGCACATCAACGAGCCGAAAACGCCTTGCTCAGGCAACAAAACACCGAGGCTGCCCGAGCCCAGATATTTCCTTTCGTTATTCTCCAAATCGTAACTCTAAACGCTGACCTCAACACGACCTTCAGCTCCTGGGGCACCACCCGCCAAAGATGGGAGGAGGTAGGTGATGTCATCCCAAGGATGCCTGTAAAGGCCAGTCCTCAACCTCTTCTGGTCAAGGAAATGGGCAATCAGACCAATGCTTCGGCCAAGAACGAAGAGACCGTTGAGAACGCCCATCTTGAGGTAGTCTTCAGCTTCCTCGTTGGTGAAGGCACCACCGTTGCGAAGCAAGTCAACGAAGCAGACAGCAATGCAGCCATCGACGTTCAAAATAAGGTTGTCCTTCTTGGAGGTGGTAACAGTCTCGACTGCAAGGGCATAGTCGAGCATCTTGGTGCTAGGGAAGTTCTTCTTCACGTACTCCTTAACGAGCTCGACACGAAGGTCAGGGTTATTACGTGACTTAATCCTGTGACCAATACCAGGAACTACGCATGGTTAGCACTTGTCAAGAACAATTGATTGTAAGGAGCCACTTACTAAGCTTGTTCTCTTTCCTCATGGTGTCGACGAAGTCACGGGGACTGAGGCCCTTGTCGTAGGCCTTGCTGAATTCCTCAGCAGCACCGTCAAGCGCACCGCCAAATCGGGAACCAATGGTCAGAAGACCAGAGACCAAGGCACTGATGAGATCCTTGCCCGCACGAGTGGTGATGATAGTGTTCATGGCACCAGACACGGCTGGGCCGTGATCGGCGGTCAACATGAGAACCATCTCGAGGAAACGGCTGGCGTAATCGGGCAGGCGGCGACGGAACCAAAGAAGCGACATGACACCACCGATACCAATGTTGTCCTTGAACACATCAGAAATGGGCATACCAGCATACAGAAGCTCCTGACCACGGTCGTCGGAAATGGTGGAAATGAAAGCAGCAGGCTTTCGGATGAGACCAAGTTCCTGCGCCCATGAGTAGTCAATGGGAATCTTGGGAACAACAGGTTCTGGCTTGGGCTTGATAGTGCCGTCCTTGACCAATTTCTGGTAGACCTGAGCAAGAGTCTCAGGCATCTCCTCGAAAGTCTCGGGTACGTAAATGCCGGCCTCCCTCATGGACTTGTTCTTGGTAGCCGCAGTCTCGAGCTGGGAGTTGGCGAAAGAACCAGCGTGTCCGAATTGGACCTCAGTCTTGAGCATACCGGCAACAGTACCTATAGCCCATGCTACAATGGGCTTGGTAATCTGGCCAGACTTGATTGCCTCAATGACACGATATTCTTCAACACCACCAACTTCACCAAGCAGCACAATGATCTTGCAGTCAGGGTCAGACTGGTATCGGAGAATGTGGTCAATGAAGGTGGTTCCGGGGTAACGGTCACCACCAATGGCAACACCTTCCAACACACCGTCGGTGGTGTTTGCAATAATGTTGTTCAGCTCGTTGGACATACCACCGGACTTGGAGACGTAGGAAACAGAGCCAGGACGGTAGAGCTTGGAAGCAACAATGTTGTCCATCATACCACCAGTGTTGCCGATCTTGAAAGCTCCAGGCTTGATTCCACCGACGGTAGCGGGGCCGATGATGGTGATACCCTTCTTCTGGGCAACGTATAGGATCTCTCGAGCACGCTGAATAGATCATCAAACGTTAGCGGATGCCACTTGTAGATTATAATGAAATGCGAGGGAGACTCACTCGTTCTGGGACACCCTCGGCAATGATGGCAATGGACTTGATCTGGGGATATTCCATGAGCTCCATCGTGGACTGGTAGACGGATCGGGAGGAGGCAAAGTTGACAACGGTGTCGACATCGCTGTGCTTGGCCATAGCCTTCTCTACGGACTGGTAGACGGGCAGTAGAGTCTCGCTGGTTCCCCAGTACCTGCATTATTGGGTTAGCAATTGCGTTCTGTTGTCGCTGTCGATCAGCAATTGGGAAAGGGCTTGGCGCACGCACATTTTGCTAACGAACTGACCGCCAAAAGTGTAGATGATACCTGCGACAGAGGGAGTCTTGCGCTTGCAGATGAAGTCAAAGTCGAGCATGCCCTGGACGGCGCGGGGCTGTAGACCGCTGTAGGAGCACGGTTAGGGTTTATTCATGTTTCACAGAGGTCGAGCATGGTTGCTGCAGGTGGGGAGCTCTTACTAGACGAAGCATCGTGTCTTGGGATGGAAGAGAGTGTGTGCTGCGGGAGGGCTCAATGGCCGGCTGGGAGCTGCAAAACGACGAATGTTGTCGTTGGCGGAGAGGCCGCCAGATGTCGAGGCTTGGGGGGGATTGCCCGTGGCAGGAGCGGCGGAAGGCATTGTGGCCAGACTGAGGAATCAGACCAGGTCTTGACGGTCAATCTGGAGGTACGAGTCTATATGATAGAGACAAAATCAGTATTGAGCGTGGGGTTCAAAGGAAGGGCGGGATGGTGAGAGAGGGAGTGGTGTTGGCTGACGTGAGGCTCTGGGCTGAAAAAGAAGGGCAGAAAAAAAGCTGCGACAGCTCGGAGTGGGCAGGCAGGCGAGAGAGCGGGCTCGGGCGGGGAGAAGGCCAAGATGTCCGAGAGATCAAGAGAGCACACGTACCTAGATAAGGGCTGTGCCGTGGGAGGACGGACGGGGCAGATGGCGGCGAGGGCGAGGGTGGAGTGGTGGTGGTGGTGGTGGAGAAGTAGAAGACAAAAGAACCGCTGGAGAGGGAGAAGGTTCCGAAGAATTGAGACTTTCTGTGCCTGCAGCGGTGTTGAGCGGGCCTGCGAGTCGGTTGGGTGCGTCGGTGGGTGGGTACGTCGGTGCGTTGGGGCCCTTGGAGAGGAAGGGGCGGTAGGGCCAGAAGGGCCAGTAGGAAAGTAGGGGCCGGGCGTCGGCACTAAGCCACAACTCTCGGGCGGTGAACGGGGAGCCGTGCAGGGACAACGCTGACGCTGCTGGATCGACGGGAAATGCTGGGCCTGGCGAGGGAGGGGAGGGGAGGGGAATTCCAGGCCAGGGCGGCGGAGATGGCGACGCGAAACAGATCTCGGTGCTGCAGATTGCGATCGTGTTTGCAATTGAGGTTCGCGATTGAGAATTGAGGCCCACGGTCCGGTCGTATCGTATTTTTTGTTGATGGGTGCTGTATGGTTTTGTGGTGCTTTTGCCAGAGCTCTCAATGGCGAGGCGGTGGCTGTCCCCGCTGTCCCCCCACTCGCGGCTGCCGCTGGTTGGCCGCCCGTCTGCCCACCGTAGCCCATCGTAGCCCACCGCTCTCTGCTAGCTCTTGCCCTTGGCCATCAGTGCCATCCCAACCGTCCCAACCCTGTGCCCTGAGCTCTCAACGCAAAAAAACATACCAGACCGCCAGTCCCCACACTTCTCTTGCTGCTCTGTGTCTGACGCCAGAAAGCCTCCCCGCGACCTCAACCACTTTTGCTCGTCCGTCTCTTTGGCCTCAACTGCTTTTAGGTACGTCTCACCACCCGGCTCGTTTTCGGGTGCTTTTCGTGTTGCTCTTATCGCTTCCCGGCTCCGCTCATCACCTGTTCCGGCCTCGCTTCTTGTTCCGACTTTTTCTAATTGCCTGGCCCCGTTGCTGCCCCCGCCGGACATCTTGGGTTTCCAGTCCGCGAAATTTTCTGCATTTTCTGCCATTCCTGCCCCTGGCCATTGCCGCTGCCCTGAGCTTGTCCTGTGGCCTTGTCAACCTCATTTTTCTTCGACGCCGTCGTCTCTTTCTGCGTGCCCTCTTGCTTACCTGCGTTGCCAGAATCCTCAACTTCCCCCGCCCGCACATAACCACACTCTACAATGTCCGCCAAATCCATCCTCGAGGCCGACGGCAAGGCCATCCTGAACTACCACCTTACTCGTGCTCCCGTCATCAAGCCCACTCCTCTCGCTGCCTCCACCACACACAACCCACCTCCAAAGCTCGCATCGCTGTACTTTGCTGCCGATGCTGATGTTAAGGGCGTCCTCGACCAGGCCGAGGTTACCTACCCATGGCTGCTCGTTCCCGGCTCCAAGTTCGTTGCAAAGCCAGATCAATTGATCAAGAGGCGAGGCAAGAGCGGTCTGCTGGCTCTGAACAAGACTTGGGCTGAGGCTCGTGAGTGGATTGAGGCTCGAGCAGGAAAGCCGCAAAAGGTCGAGACAGTCGAGGGTGTCCTCAGACAATTTTTGGTAGAGCCATTCGTTCCCCACCCCCAGAACACAGAGTACTACATCAACATCAACTCAGTGCGAGAGGTACGTTGCCCTCCAGTTTCTTTTGTCGTTCATGTTTTCCAATGCGTATGCGTATGCGGGCCCATGGCGGGGATGGTTCGGTGAATCCAATTGGGTTCTTCGACGATTTCTGGGGAAAGCAAAATGCGAGAAGACAAATTGATGTGTGCCGGCAAACTGTTTGCAGTAGGACGCTGGCTCAATGCACCCGGGGGGCAGCCAGTTTTGTTCGAGTCGGCCGGCCGGACGAAGGGAAAGCTTATCCCGACCCACTGCTGCAAAGCACACACCTCAAGGCGATAAGCGCACCCATTCTTTCACATGTCAAATTTCCTGCTTTCCTGTTTTGTCGTCACGATGCACCGTCTTTACCTATTTTCTTCTTGGTTTCGTGTTGCGGCTCTGCGAATCGGCTACTGCACCGTTGTGCCAATCACATCGCGATCGACCTGGCTGACTTTTCCGCTCTAGGGTGACTGGATTCTCTTCACCCACGAAGGTGGTGTAGATGTTGGCGATGTCGACGAGAAGGCAGAGAAGATTCTCATTCCTGTCGACCTTAAGAATTACCCCTCCAATGAGGAGATCGCTGCCACCCTTCTGAAGAAGGTTCCCCAGGGGGTTCACAATGTTCTCGTCGACTTCATCTCAAGGCTATATGCCGTTTATGTTGACTGCCAGTTCACGTGAGTTCCTCTTTCCTCTTCTACTTTCTGTTCATGCTAGACCACGTGCTCACATCCAAGATAGCTACCTCGAGATCAACCCTCTTGTCGTTATCCCCAACGCCGACGCCACCTCAGCTGAGGTACACTTCTTGGATCTTGCTGCTAAGCTTGATCAGACGGCCGAGTTTGAATGTGGTGCTAAGTGGGCCATTGCCCGCAGCGCCACAGCTCTCGGCATCCCAGTTGCTCCCTCAAAGGACCAGAAGACCCAGATCGATGTTGGTCCACCAATGGAGTTCCCTGCTCCCTTCGGCCGTGAGATGAGCAAGGAGGAAGCCTACATTGCTGAGATGGACGCAAAGACCGGCGCCTCCCTCAAGCTGACCATCCTCAACGGCAATGGTCGCATCTGGACTCTTGTCGCTGGTGGTGGTGCTTCCGTCGTCTACGCTGATGCAATTGCCTCAGCCGGCTTCGCCAGCGAACTTGCCAACTATGGTGAGTACTCTGGTGCTCCCACCGAGACTCAGACCTTCCACTACGCCCGCACCGTCCTTGACCTCATGCTTCGTGCTCCTCAGCACCCTGAGGGTAAGGTTCTGTTCATTGGTGGTGGTATTGCCAACTTCACCAACGTCGCTTCTACTTTCAAGGGTGTCATCCGCGCTTTGAGGGAAGTCGCTCCTGTTCTTGTTGAACACAAGGTCAAGATCTGGATCCGTCGTGCTGGTCCTAACTACCAGGAGGGTCTGAAGAACATCAAGAACGTCGGTCAGGAACTCGGCCTCGACATGAAGGTCTACGGTCCTGAGATGCACGTCTCAGGTATTGTCCCTCTTGCCCTTGTTCCAGGGAAGACCACCGACATCAAGGAGTTCTCTGGTTAAACATGCAGTTGTATCATAGATGGAGTCGTGGTTTGGGCTGTTTCCACCTATTGTCTTGTTATCGCAGCACGAAATGATGAAGAACAAGAACGACAGCGGGCGGCCATGTTTGGGTCATGGTTAGACAAATATCTTAGTGGTATGGGAGTGCTGTGTGCATTGTTGAGTTCCAATAGTGCAGGATGAGGCCAGTCCTCTCGCCTGGAAAGCCAATTGTGTTTATCCTGACCAGATCAGGTGAGCGCTACGAAATACAAAATTTTAATATCCTCTTCACCTGAGGTCTCTCTGTTGTGATGTGTTTACATGAAGGTTAGACGGAAGATGCGGATGCTGTAGAGTGCCAAGAGGCCGCATCGGAAATTTTGGGGGAATTCAGTTGACGCGGATTTTTCGACATTAGGGAGGTAGGTGTAGATTACATTTCATGCGAAGATTATCTTGGCTGCATCGATTTCCATCAAGAGTTTTTGTAGAAGTGACTTCACAATATACAAAACATTGAATCGACTCTCAACACAGACTTGAGAAGGGTGGGCTTGGTCTTCAAACAAATTTTAGTGGCAGGACAAGCGGGAGGAGAAGAGGTCGTGCGTGATGGCAATGTGTGGGGAGATGGTGGGGATGCGTTTGAAACAAAACCAGGGACGAGAGCGGGATCTAATCCTTCCCGCAATCAGATGCTTGAGAAGCGACAAGACTTTCTTGTTAATTCTTCGAGAACAATGCTACTTTCATAAGCACCCGAAATACGCACATGACCTGCCTAATTGATACGTTCTTGGTAAGGAGAAATACGCACCTTCTATTGTTTCTTTGGCTTTTCCACCCACGCGGCGCAATCACAAATTTCTCCGTCTTGAGCGCTGCGTAATGGATGCCCTTCGGTGATGTTGGTATGTCGGTGTATTTCTGTCTTCAAAGGTACCTGAGCTACGGAAGGAAATTTCCCGTCCGTGAGATGCTCTGATTTTCTTATTTGCTCGCGCCCCTTAATACTCGGTGGTCGGTGTTTGGTCTGGGCCAACTAGCATGGGTTGTATATTGCAATGACCGCGATAGCTCCGGGGGGTTTCCTATCTTGTACGTGGGGAGCTGTAGGGGATTTATTCAGAATTGTTTATATAGCAATGAAGATTTTGCTATGAGGTGAGGAGCCGCAACCTAGGTCCCTTGGTTCTGTGTTCACTTTCTCGTTCTCTTGCGCCATGCAGCTTCAAGCTCTCGTTGCACTTCTCACGGCCGGGTCGACTGCTCTTGCGGCGCCAAAGCCAGCACAACCGTACTCGACATGGATGGCACAATCTTTTCTCTCCAAAACCCCCCCTCTGAATAGCCACTATGTCGCAGCTGTCCTGCACGAGGGCATCCAAAAGGCAGCAACGCTGCACAAGAACGAGTCGCTTCTCACTTACACTTCCAACGCCATTTCTTCATTGGTGAAAGCCGATGGCACCCTCATTGGCTGGAACTCAACGTTCTACTCCCTCGACGACATCCGTGTAGGAAATAACATTCTCTACTTCTGGGACTCGGAGGGCCGAAAGGAGGAGAAGTACGTCATCGCAGCCAAAGGATTGCGAGAACAGTTGAACCGCTGGCCGCGAACGCCAACCGGAGGGTTCTGGCACCGTGACCCCGTATACAAAGACCAGATGTGGCTTGATGGTATCTACATGGCTGATACTTTCTACGCTACGTACACCTCGTACTTTGAGCCGGACAACACCACTGCATGGAACGATATTGCCCACCAATTCGACCTCATCGAAGAGCACTGTAGGAACCACACCACTAACTTGCTTGTCCACGGCTACGACGAGAGCAAGACTGCGGTCTGGGCTGATCCAGTAACGGGCGCTGCGCCCCATGTTTGGGATCGTGCTGTCGGATGGTACATGGTTGCGCTTGTCGAGGTGCTCCAAGTCTATCCCAAGAAGCTAGCCGGCTACAAGCGCCTATCCAAATACCTCTCTACGCTGGCCGAGGGTATCAAGAAGTCCCAAGACACAAGTGGCGGCTGGTGGCTCATCATGGACGAGCCCTACCCTGGAATGGAGGGCAACTACATCGAGTCTAGCGCCACGGCTATGTTTACATACTCGTTGCTTAAGGGTATTAGGACAGGCCTGTTAGACAAGTCTTACAAGAGTGTGGCAACCAAGGCATATGATTTAATGACCAACAAGTTTGTTACACACGAGAAGAATGGCACGTTAAGCTGGCAGGGTACCGTCGAGGTTGGAAGCCTCAAGGGTGATGCTTCGTATGAGGTAAGTCTATGCACAACCTAGCACTCGGATGCTTGGACTAATTGATCAACAGTACTACATTGGTGTTCCGTTGTCGCCCAACGACGGAAAGGGTGCGGGACCATTCATGTACGCAAGCACTGAGTATGAGATGATGAAATAATCGAACTTTGTGAAGTATGGTCCAGGCTATCAGCATTGAGAGTTCACCTGTAAATATTTGGACTTTCGCTAGGCACGTTGTCTATGCGGAGAATTGGCAATGTACATATTGCTTGCCAAGTTGCATCCAACGCTTCTAAAGTTTTCCCTCGTTTCTTATCCAAATGCGGAGATTGGTTGACGAAATGCGGATTTGGGGCTGAGGTGCCACACGCCACACACTAGGTACCAGGTACTTAGCTATCTTAGCTCACCTTGACAAACGCCCACTTCAATCAACAGTCACGTTCGAAGTCAAGTTGTAGCATCTGCCCAATCTCTTTTTCCTTCTCCAGAACATGTCCGCGATGCCGACTTCCGCAGTCATTCGACCCGTGTCGTCATAGGCATAAAAATAGTCCAGGGCCCTAGTCTCTGGGGCAACCGTGCGAGACGGTGGAGCCACTTCATCGTCACAGCCTCAGCTCAAGATCACAATTGGGCTGAAGCGTTTGAAACATTAGTCACGTTTGCTGGCTTGCCTAATGACAGCTCGAGGAGTCCAGCACTCCTCAAATGGACCATCGCCCTTCTTACATTGCTCCTTTCTTCTAACCATTCACTCACTCAAACAGCGCAGCAAACAACCGCGTCTTGGCCCTCGTTGCACTCCCTACGTCAACGCCCGTTTCACCTAGGTCACTAAAACGTAACGCCCTCCACTCTGCCTTATTTAATCTTTTCAGCCTTGGTTCTGACTAGCAACAATAGACTCCAACGCTCACGATGTCCTCCGTCGCTTCCTCAGCTGCAGCACCCACTGCCAGCGGAATCTCATGCTCGGTCTCGGACTTCACTCAGTTTCCTAGCCAGGATGTCGGCTGCACTGTTGGTAGCATCTCTGGCCTTCCAGATAACACCACCGACGCGATGAAAGATTGTTGCAAGGCCGACCCTACAAGTTTCGCGAACGACTGCGGCCTCTTCTGCTTGGCCTATGAGCAGTCTGTCGGCGATCTGCAGAAATGCTTCACGGACAAAGGCATTCTGTCCAACAACATATACTGCAACAGCCAGCAAACTGCTACCGCGACAGGCAGGCCCGAAAAGACAAACAGCCCTACATCAAGCGGGAGTGGTGCAGCTAGCACCACTGGAGGGAATTCACAAGAGAGCACGGGTGCGGCAGTAGCAATGATGCCATCTCAGAATGTGTCCAAGGCTGGATTGGGCATGCTGGCTATGATTGTTGTGTCTGCTTTTGCCGGCGCTGCGATTTTGTGAGACACAGGGTTATGAATATGGAGAAAGGGTGGATGTGGGGGTGAATAATACGGACATACGAGGACTGAGAGCGATACTTGAATGACGGACTTATATACCACCTGGCCTTGAGATGTCACCTGAACTCGAGCTTACTTAATAATGCTGTAAAATGAACAACTTTATCATGAGTAATATGAGCCCCCGAGCATACTATACAGAGCAAGACGTCGCGTTCCAATGACCTTAGTCAGCTTCAGACTAGCTTGACCGTACAACAATTATTCCTCGTTTCATTGTGCGAGGTTGGGCAACCATGAGGAAGCCGTTTCCCCGAGTGCCGCGCTTGTCAGTCAGTTCCTAACTCCCAAAGAGTTCCAAGGATACCACTCAAAACAGAAACTTGAACAGAAAGCAACTGTCCAGTAGAAACATCATGGGTATGATTGAAGAGCCTGGTCATCATCTCGAAGAGTATACGTCCTCTGATTCATTCGTGTGTCAAATGCTGACCGAAGGATATGTAGAGCAAAAATTGAACAGCAATTGCAGACGAATCAACAGTGGTGCGCGCAGTGGTGCTCGTAGTCTCACCACCGCCTGCCTCGTGAAGTCCGAGACATCATTTATTCGCAAACACGCTCGTGGAATCTGGATCCGCTTCGTCTATTTCGCATCAGTCTGAATGAAGGGATAACTCCAAACCCGAAATTCTTCAAGCCAAATTCCTCTGAGACCAAGGACGATTATTGCCAACATTTCGATGTGACAATCTTGAGTATATTATTCCTTACGGAATTCATCGCCTACATCTACGAAGCCACATATTGGGACTTTAGAGACCCTACTATTGTCTCTATATTCCTTCAGCGCTGTGATTTTACAGACGTTGGTCTCCCCGCGATACAGGTGGAGCCCTGGGCATTGGTTCGGCATTTCAGTATCGTAATTCGCTACGATGAAAATAAGGAGCAACTGCTAGATTTGATGAGGCCACTTGAAGCTATCAAAATTAAGACAGCTCTAAAGCTAGTTATCAAGTGCAAATTTCTGCCTGCAAGTAATGTTTCCCCAGTGCTTGATCTTGTTGTACCCTGGATCATCAAATTAAAGGACCGTGGGTATGAGTTGAATATTACTTTGGAGAATTTAGGCATGTTTCCGCGTATTGTCGAGCCGATTGGCAGCTCTATGCAAGACTTCAAGGCATGGAAGTCGACATGGCCTGAAGATGTTTCATTTGGAGTGAGACTGCTTTCTTTATGGGAGATGGCAACCTACATGGGCGTATCGTAATAAAGAACAGCTCTGAGGGAAATCATTAACAGGATTTGCTAACAAGACGATTTGAAGGATTATAAAGTCTTCGTCCGTAAACGCTTAGGGTACTCTTAGCCAAATAAATGCCCAGAAGATGATGATGATGAAGTCACAGAGTAATAGTTCCCGAGAAATTATGTGGTGAAGTTAATTCATCTGAAAAGCGAGTATACTCTTAGCTACTTATATCCTGATTGATATAGATGCTAGAAACGATGCTACAAATATCACCTAAGTCTTCCTCGCAAAGTCCGGGATATGATTTATTCGTACATGGTATCCGTGGATAATGGTTTTGGCATACTGAATACTAAGCTTGAGAAAAATCTGAGACCCAGCCCTCCTCTGTACTCACTCAACCCTGACGATCATAATTGTCACTACCTGAATCACCACGCCATAAGCATTAACTTCTTGTAGATTAACGCTTATGAAGATGCGCATCGGAAACTAGGTTTACATCAACTCGGCAAATTCTTCTCTCGTATTACTTTTAGGGACGTTCGGCTACCCGGGTCAATGTCAAGCCTCAATTACTAGAACAGTATTGCAGGACCCCGCTATACTCTTTACGAGATCACATCCAAGAGGATCTGAACAATCTAGAAGCGATCAAGTGCAAGAACTGATTTTCACGTCCCTGAGACACCGCTAGATGTGATCGCATCCTGGGTTTTTATGATGAAGCATCAAATAGCAGTTACGCCTTACTCTTTTTGCTTGGAGATCAACTTTGCGGAGGCGATGGGCAAGTCTACAGAGTACGCAAAATGGAAGTTGATATGGCCTTCGAATGATGTAGTAAGTACCTTGAATTAGTATACTCCAGAGAATTTGACTAAAATTTCCAAGCACTTCGCGATTGTCGCACAGTTTACAGAGCATTCATGTTGGAGATTATCGCAAGTACCCATGGTATTGGGGCCACCTGGATGACTCTTGTACCAATCAATTATTCTGGTCCGCTTCAAAGCCTGTCATTGATATTATGTGCTCCTCCATCTTATTGCTAGCTAAATAGGGTGTGTGAGAACATTCTGACCAGCCTAACCCCGCATCGAGACTAGATCGACTGTGTCATCCGACGTAAATCACAACCTACCCGAGAAATCGCTCTGTGCTTTCGATTCAAAGCATTAGATAATCCAAGTATGGAAAAGCAAAGGGAAGCACAAGGTTCACAGTTGTGCTCTTCTTCAAAGGTCACGCCACATAAGGACAATCCCGAAGAACGCCTTCATCGTTTGATAGACCTGCACAACCGTCTGAGAGAAGCGTGAGCCTATGCCTGTGTGAGCTCCTCAATAATATACTTCTTACAATGGCACAGAATCGGCAATTCCGTATCGTTAGGTACGGATAACGATGCCAGGGTCGACAGCTTGAGACAGCATCTACTTGAAATGCGTATCGAAGGTAGTCTCGAAGAGTGCTGTCGCCAAATTGAAGGGTGCGTAGTTTGAAGAACATCCATAGGGCCTTACTTACGTCGATGCATCAAGAAAAATTATTGGAATACATCCTTACTCCCAGAGATACACGAGCTCTCAATGGTGCTCACAATATCACCACCGCCTTCCTCGCGAACTACGAGATATGATATATTCGTACCTGCTAGTTCTTGATCCAATATATGTAATCAAATATTATCTTGATACAGGCCTCAGTCCCTGCTCTGAATTATTCGAACCGTATTCACCTCATACTAGAGATGAATACTTTCCATACTTGGACTACACCGTTGTTGGCATGCTCTTTCTTACGGAATTGATGGCAGCCATGTACAAGGAGACGACATGGGGATTTCGTAAACTCGAAACACTTCCGAAGACCCTCATGCGCAAGGACTTTGGAGATGTCGGACTGCCGTTTATTAAAGTGCAGCCTTGGGCAAACATACAACATTGCAAGGTGTGGCTGTACTGCGAAAGGAATCGAGAGAATCTTATAGCTCGCTTGAAGCCTCTTGAAGCTATCGAATGCAAAACGGCCATCGAGCTTATGCTGAGGTTCAGCCGTTTTGATCCACGTGGGGTCCTAGGGCTGTTAGCTGATATTGCACCTTGGATCTTTGAGATGAAAAAGCGCGGATATCAATTGAAGGTGAAGCCGCTGGTGTATGGACTGTCTATTGACTTTATGAAGTATATGGGCGGGTCTATTAAAGAGTTTGAAGAATGGAAATCTACATGGCCTGAAAGTGTAAGTCTAACCAAATCCAAAATGATTTATATAGGGAGCCGTATGTTACGAGAAATGTAGCTGACGAATCGGGCACAGGAAAGCGACTTGAAAGAGCACGAATTTTTCTTTAAAAAGCTTTCAGCAGAGTAGCTGGCTTGATTTGTTGGAATCAAGTATCAAATGTAGGACATATCATCTATAGTGTTACTCTGTGCAGTTGATCTAGATGTCTTGTTTGTTAAATGTTAAGTTTTCTTGCTCCTCAAGGTTGCCTTAGGTGAGGTACATTGCAGCCCTATTTGGTCTAGACTCACTCAGTCACCCCGCTCTCATGGTGCACTTGCGTGAATGGAGACAAGGCCCAACCCCGACCAGGCATTAGATTATATTTCTACAAGTAAATGGGTTTGCTGATTTTGTTTTAAAAACTTTACAGATGTCAAATAAAGAGTATGTCTCCACTCTGAATTTCTTTCCCACATTTCCGTCTCATTGTTGCCTAGGCCTATCAGGTTGCGCGCACAAGAGAAAGAGCATTTTATCACTGAAGCCCCAGTATCAAGAATCTCCAAAGAAAACCTTCCGTACTTGGGAGGCCTGTACAGACAGCAAATAGCAAAGTGTGTGGCGCGTTCTAGCTCTCTATACTATGCACTTATATACTGGACTAGGATCGACAAAGACGCACAAGACGAACAAGATGCCAACAATGCGATTGCTTCTTCGATAGTCAACATACATGGGCTCATATTTTCTCCATGGGGTTTCGAGCGTCACCGTCGCGAACTGGAAGAGTGAGTATTACTTCCCAAATCTACATCGGCATGCTAAGGGGGGTTAATATAGGGAAATTATTCTACAACGCCGCCAGGCCAATAAGGACGAGTGCTCCCAGTGGTGCAACAAGTATCATGAAAAACTTCCCCAAGAGCTTAGGGATATGATATATGCTGAACTACTCCCCCTACGTCCAATATATCTCATAATAAGTGCCCTCCAGTCTGGGTCAAAACCCGATCCTGATTTATTCTCTCCATCCGCGGAAGGGCAATATCACCAGTTCCTAGACCGCAGAGTCGTCTCCAATTCGTTTCTAGCCGAGTTTATGGCCACGATGTATAAGAATACCGCTTGGAGCTTCACTTCCCTCGAGCATGTCCCTAGATTCTTGGAACGTAGCTGTTTTGCAGATATTGGACTGCCAGAGGCAGAAGTGCAACCACGTGCATTGGTACAGCATCTACATATACAGTTGCCAAGCTACAAGGGAGAATATTTGGCGCAGTATCTAACGTGTTTGGAGTCTCTAAAATGCAAAACGGCTGTAGAGTTGGAGCTTC
This sequence comes from Acrocalymma vagum, assembly GCA_028476805.1. NCBI lineage: Eukaryota > Fungi > Ascomycota > Dothideomycetes > Pleosporales > Acrocalymmaceae > Acrocalymma > Acrocalymma vagum. Next base: position 615,242 of record JAQGEP010000002.1, read on the forward strand.
AACTTTATCGGCGATACCCGCCCTGGCTCCTCTCAACATTGCGAGAGATTGCGCCATGGATATTCCAGATGAAAAGTCGTGAATATAAACCCAAAGTATTCATTAGAGTTGATGATTTTATGGCAGAAGTCACGAGGTACATGGGGGGCTCCTTGTACGATTTTGAGGAATGGACGGCGAAATGGCCTATGAATATAGTAGGTTGCCAGGCCAAATCTCCGGAAGATTGCATGACTCTTACTGACAGACTTCCATAGAATGACTTCAGAGCTATCAGAAAGTATATTTTTGGGCTCGTATGAAGTCGTCTACTTGTCTACCTGTAGTATTCAAACCATCACTGTGGTCGATGGGATGCATTGATCATGCTAGATTACATGTTTTTCAAATCATCGCATAAATTCAGAATTTTGGCCTGGCTCAAAATATATTCGCACATTTTCTACTACACATAATTCATTCTTCAGATTTCGTTTTTATGTCAACCACCAATTACCTAATTTGGTTTAGCCTGAGTCTTACCATCACGTGTCGCCTTGATGTTGCCTTGTGATCCGTATCCTCGACACTGTCCTCACAGCCCAGAGCTTAAGTATGCATGAAAATGAGACATCACGAGAAACTCCTTCTGCGGTCTCCATGGTGGGGATAGAGGCGCTTGAAGAACAGTTACGTCCTTCGATTGACCTGTACAAACGGCTGGTGGGGTCGTGAGTGCTCGTTCGACATCGCCACATGATAAGTCGGTGCTGACCGTGAATCATTAGATCAAAGCAAGATGATGGTAGCAACAGTGAGCAAGCCGCCTGCTTGATAAAAAGACTGGAGGAGATGTCTATTGCTGGAGGGACCCTTGAAGAGCGCCGTCACGAACTGGAATGGTAAGGACCACTACCAACCTACCCAGCGTCCCGTCGAGATACTAACCGGATACCATTTAGTGAGATGGCAAGGTGCTATCAGAATGTTGATAGAGAGAAGTGTTCTCAATGGTGCTCAGCTTATCACCAGCGCCTACCCCGTGAGATCAGAGATATGATATATCGATACATGCTTTCTCTAGGCACTATGGAAGACGTTGTATCCGCCATTGAATCGCCCGAGCGTTATGGACCAACTCCTGTTCCCTTTAACATGAAAAATTACCAATATCTAGATTCGAATGTCGTCAGCAGACTTTTCCTCACTGAACTACTGGCCATCACGTACAACACCATGCGATGGAGACTTAGCCATCCCGCTCATATAAAAATGTTTTTGGAACGTAGCCCTTTTGAGGACGTCGGTCTGCCATTGACCGAGATACAGCCATGGGCCTTGGTCCAGCGACTTTCGATTGTGTTGCCATGCACAAAAGTCAGGGAAGACTACTTGAATTATTTGGAGCCCTTGAAGTTTCTTGAATGCAAGACTGCCGTGGGACTGGTCCTTACTTTTGGAAATTGGGATCCACGTGGGCCGGCACGCGTTTTCCCTTTACTAGATGAAATTGCGCCCTGGATCTTTCAGATGAAAGAAAGCGGGTTCGAGCTGAAGGTCACCACTTGCATCAACGGATTATTCATCGATTACTCTAAGTACATAGGCGAGTCGCAAGAGGAATTCGAGAAATGGAAATTGACTTGGCCTAAGAGGGTAAGATCATTAATTGATAACATATCAGGGAAACCATTTTGCTAATTAGGTCTTGTAGGGTTGCTATAAGGCAAGCAAGGCCTTCTTAGCGAGGCTTGCAGAAGACCAAAAAGGGCGGTTAGGGCGTCCGAGAGAAACAGAGGACCAGCTTGAGTCTCGCACCACAATGCGCCGACCCACTCAATAACTTTACTTCACGTACCTTGAGTCATTGAGAATCCGCTGGACCGGATAATTGAGACGTTATCAGACTGGTAGTCTCAAATATTAGTGAACATTTAGAAATGAGAAGTGTAATCCCGTTCAAGGACTTGTTCGTTCATTAACTTTGTGGTCATGGTCTAGTATTTCCAAAATTCTCTCATACACCTGAAATTGATGATTTGTATTTACCATCAGAATAACAAAATAACTAGCTCCTTGGGTGTAACGTATCACGTCAATTTGTTGGTAAAGCTGAGGAGTAGAAGGATGATTAGAGTGGATCTAGCCGAATGGGTACTAGACTCGGGGACTTTGCTACCTTACGAGGGGTTTGTATCTCATGACACCCACCTTGTAACCAGGTTCGAATATGAAATATCATTAATTTCCAGCTTTCCTCAAGGTCTCATGCTAAAGTCCGTTGCTTTTCGTCCTCTCTCACTCTTGTATCCTTCATGTCCAGAAATGCTGCGGTTTCTACACAACTGGCAAGGAGCGAAAGGAGGTTCATTGGAGGTGTAAGCGTTACACAAAATGTTATTTGGGTTGGTAATATCGATTCTGATTACCTACTTAGAGACATACAACGACGAAAATATAGAAAGAAATGCAACAAGTGGTGTATGAAACACCATCAACGGCTACCTCGAGAGATCCGGGATATGATTTATGATTATTTGCTGCCACTTAAACCCGTTAAGACCATTTCGTCCTGGATTCAGTCAAGGCGAGAGCCTCAACCCGTATTATTCGGATCGTATGCTCACGTCGATGGCGATTATTACCAGTATCTTGATGATAAAATCGTCGGGAAGACCTTCATCATGGAACTCATGTTTATTATCTATAAGAAGACAAGGTGGAGACTCATTTCTCCTGATCAGATTTCTTATTTTTTGGACCGTACGACTTTGGAAGATATTGGGCTCCCTTGGATTTACGTACGACCCTGGGCCTTGATTCGGTATTTGCGAGTGATACTGCCCTACAGAAGACATTTAGACGCGATGAAGTTGCTGGATGGGTTGAGAACCTTTGAGTATGAAAAGGTCGTACAGTTGGAGCTGAAGTTCGACTGGGTGGATCCACCGGGCCTCCGGGAGCTGCTGGAAGCCATCAAATCTTGGGTCTCCCAGATGCAAGCTCGCGGCTTTGAATTTAAAATGACTGCGCCTCTTTATTTCCGACAATCAACTGATTTCATAGTTTGTTCATACAGGTTTCCGTGGGATTTTGAGAATTGGAAGATGACTTGGTCCGGAATTGTGCGTCGCATGATCGATGGCGATCCAGAGCGAAAGGTTAGTCTTCGGGGCAGCAGAGATTTTGTTCTCGCAATTGAAATGGACCCTTCTATGGAGCATACGAGGTCGGCACGCCAGACTGCAGCTTGTACTTGAATTATGGAAATAAATCGTTCGTCTTCATATCGTTCGTCTTGAGTTCTGCTTGTGTGCATTCGTTGCGAACCACCCTACACGTTCGGGCAATATTAATCCTTTAAACTACAGAATAGTTTATTTTCAAGACCATTGCTGACGTTGACACGTTGATCGTGCTTCTACATCGACGGAGTAAACACATGCTCTAGTGTTGATGAAAACTTCGGAAAAACGCTCCACATCAATCGATTGTCCTGAATAAAATTGTTGGCTTTAACGCATTATATCCCTAGAAGGAGGTGACAAGGCATACCTAAGTTTGTTGCCTTCTATATATTGTAGTATTGAAAATTCAAACAGCTTGTTAGGCGATTTTGTTGGCTTCAAGTACATGCAGGCTATTTCCGGACTTTTCTGCGACGTAAGAGACATGTTTTGCTTGTACCGAAACTAGCCTAGCCTCTCACGCCCCCACCTTGCACTTTACTCAGTTGTAAGCCTGCGTGACTGCCAACCCTCATCTACCCACCGTCTTCTTAGCTTCCCTGATCAGCCAAGCTTGATCAGGAAAAGCTGGATGAACAGGATCCCATTAGAATATGGCATTAGAACAGTGGGAATAAGGTACTCCTTTATCTGGGTTTGGTTTGGCTAATTGTCCATAGAGACAATGTAATCTTCGAATCGGAGCCAGAAATCGAGAGCAGTTTTGGAATATCACCAAAAATACTGTATGTGGTCAACCTTCGCAAAAATGATACAAAGACAGATTGTCCCACTATTGTGAGGTACAGGGCAATCACTGTTGCCCCTGAATTTGGAGGAGAAGACTGACAAAATTTGGAAGAGCTGCCATCAAATCTGTCCAAGCATCTTATCAAGAAAAGGCCCTGACATGGTGTTCTCAATATCACCTGCTCCTTCCGCGAGAAATCCGCGACATGATCTACAGTCACCTACTCCCTCTCAAGGGTGTCAATCGTATCGCGTGCGTGCTGGAATCAAAGCCAAACTATTCAAAGCTCAAATCAATACACGCACCATCAGAGGGCGAACATTACCAATATCTAGACTACAACATTGTGGGCACGATATTTCTTGAAGAGTTGGTGACCGCCATGTACAGAGACCTAACGTGGGAGTTTCATAGACCAGAGCATGTCACCAAATTTTTTGACCGCAGAAATTTCCATGATGCCCATTTACCTTGGCTAAAGGTAGATCCCTATGCCACAGTTCAGCATGTACAAGTTGCAATGCGAGGACGACACGATCAGAATAAACTCTTAGAATACTTGAAGCCTCTAGAGAGGGTTCGGCGCACCACAACCATAGAACTGGAGCTTGTGCAAAGCTACTTCATGCCGCGCGAAGTACTGATCTCGCTTGACCACATTGCGGCTTGGGTTATGGGGATGAGAAAAAATGCTTTCAATGTGCTGGTGTTTGCAGAGGTACAAGACTGGATCATCAATTTCATAGGGTACATTGGTGACTCTATGGAGGAGTTTGGCAAATGGAAGTTGACGTGGCCTGAGAGTGTAAGTTGCTGATCTATAATTGAGCAAAAGCTCTGGCGAAGAATACTTCGTGCTTGGATGAAGCAGGCTTACATAGAATTTTAGACAACCGACTACGTAGCGAACCGAGATTTTCTCCTTGCCCTTGCAGAATAGTTATAAAAGTGGTTTTGTGGGATATCAGCAGCTGCCCTTGATGATGCTACGGAATAAAATTTGCCGTAGATGCTATTCTGGCAATTTAGCTTCAGAACTCAAACTAAGATATCCCTTGCATGAGAATCTTTGTTCCATGATGAACTTTCGCCCATAAACGCGCTGAAAATCCATCTAACCGGATTGGGCTTAGTGTAACTGGCCACGTCCCTTGTATAGTTATGGTTCCTTCTCTAAGTGCGCTCAAGCTCTCTCAAGCACTCTCATGCCCCAAAAAATTCTCTACGTGTGAACCGCAAAAATGAATCACGATAACATCAACTGCGTCCAACCCCGTATACAAAAGGGGACTGAGGTCCTAAAGGGCTTGCTCCAAGAGTTGCGAGACCAGTAGGTTCCTGCTCGACTTCCCTTCTTTTACATTCTGCTCACCTCGACATAGATGCAATTTTCTCATTGAGGGGGAAAGATCTTGCGACCAGATCATCGCTCGCGACGGGGAACAAAAGGACCTTCACAAAGCTAAACGAACGCAACTGCAAGGTGATTATCGTAGGCTCGTCGTGTACGGTTTGGCCAGCTCAATACAATCATGATGTAGAGAATGCTGACCGGCTACCAAGACGCCTACTTCAAGCTTATCGAGATTACGACAGACTGATATGCATATTGTGGTGTGAGGGCTATCACGAGCGTCTCCCTTGTGAGATTCGGGATATGATCTACCTTTATCTGATCCCACTACAAACCACCCAACAGTTCATCTCAGTCATTCAGCAAGGCAACAGGGGCACTCACAACTATAATGAGGGCTTCGTACTAGCTAATAGTGCAGAGCCATGCTTTCGTATTGCGAATGTAGGCTTTAATATCTTTCATGAGATAATGACTGTTGTCTACAACCGAACCCTCTGGCAAATTAGATTGGACCGCATCGATAGGTTTTTCAAACCGAGAAGTCTAGTTAGTATCCCAGTAAGGGATGTGGTGCAGCATTTGACGGTTGTGCTGTCCTGTGCGCAAACCAGAGAGAGGCGTGCAACGCTTCTGAGATTTCTGAAACCCTTGGAGACTGTCAAGGTTAAGACGGCTGTGAAACTCTTCCTTGAGCTTGATAAAGCGAATCCCCGCGGAGTACTAGAGGTTCTTCATGATATCTCACCTTGGATCTTCCGGATGAAGAACAGTGGATTCCAATTGGAAGTAACATCAAACGTCTATAATTGGCCTTTAAACTTCATGAAGCTGATTGGCAATGATCTCCTGGAATTTGAGGACTGGAGTTTGACATGGCCGGAGAATGTGAGTTGTGCATTGACTTGAAGTCCAAAGGTCAGATCCACTGATCGCAAAATACAGGAGAAGCATTTCGGAGAGAATAAAAACTTTCTTCGGGCACTTGCATACCAGCAAAACCATAACGATTGATTTGTCATTCGTGGCAAGTTGGTACCATTCGAGATCCAAGCAGAGGTGCCACGGGCTGTGACTATACCTGGAGACCTGGGTAGAGAGTAATACATTGAGCCAGAAACGTCTTTGATGTACGAAATCAGAGGGAAAGTAATACGGCGTTTCAGTGTCTTAGTGTTAGATTCCATCCTCGAATATGGTCTCATCCCAAATACTATCGAATTTGGGGCTGGGAGAGGTGAGTCGAATCCTAAGCGCCACCGCCGGCTGACTCGCTTTGCTGGGAGGCGATCGTAAATATTGAGCGGGAAGAGATTGTAATGAAAGCTTTATTTAGGCTGCTCGGAGATGGTCATGGTATTAGGTGGATCAGAGCACCCAGCGACGTGCGCAGTAGATATGCCTATAGCCCAAATCGAAGTCCGACTAACTTTACTTATTTGAAACCTCCAAAGAATCGAGATGTGTGTCGAAGTAAAGAAAATTTGGCAACGGAAAGCAGAACATATAATGGTGGGCGGGAAGGAAAGCGCCGTTAAGCTCCTTCCTTTTCTAGTCCGACTCCAAACTCCGAGCCATGCTAATGCGAAGAACAGGCCCACATGCGCAGTTCACCCTGTGTTGGATCGATGTAGAGCAACAAGAGCTAGATTCGACAATGCGTCAAGATTATGGCCACATCGCAAGAGGGGATACCCTCTTCATGTGCCTTCTCCTCGCTTTCGAGATGTTCTCCGGATGAGCAATACCGCTCGATATCGGCCAGGCACTGCAAGCTTCTTGAACGCAAAATCGACATATCTCCTTACCCTTCAACCAGAACTCCTTAATTGTAATTCCGCGCTTCGGTTGCTTGGTCAGCTTCCCGTTGTAGTCTGTTCTCGTTTGCAGCTTGTTGCATGAGCTGGCTGTGAGTTTGCTTCTTTTGTGCGTCGAGTTTCTTTTGGAGCTCGTTTTTTGGAGCATTGTTGGCGCCGGCACGACGCTGTACGATATCAGGGTCAGCGAACATAACCTCCATGGCAACAATTCCTCACATCCACACTGTTGTCGTCATGGGTTTTACTGGTGTCTTCTTGGAACCACGCACCTCTGCTGCTAACGCCGCGGCTGTTTGAGGGTCATCACTTGCGTTCCCAGCTCCTAATTTTCGTCCAGAACCCCCAGCTTGTGATTTGGAGCTTGGTGTGTTTGCGCCAGCAGGGACGGAGGCTTTGGTTGCGGCTCTTGGTGCATTTGCGGGGGCGGAACCCAGGGTCCGGCCTTCGCCCTGGAAGTTACCTTCGCCCGACGGTTTGCCGCAGCAGTTGCCCATCTGGAGCAGCGGTGCTGGTGCGAGAACGGGGGTCCTAGAGGGAGGGAGTTGTGAGCGGCGATTTGGGGAGAGCGCGAGAGATTACGC